>CAMXCT020001908.1:15021-107521 GCA_947184155.2 Cladocopium goreaui | reverse complement strand
AAAAGGCGCAGACAAAGGCAAGGGTAAAAACAAATCCTTTGGCCATGGCAAAGCCAAAGGTCAGAAAGGTCAGGATTCTGGAAAGGGCAAATGCAATGCAAAGGGTCAGTACAAAGGCCAGTCGAAGGGCACTGGGGGCAACAATTCCCAATAGCGGATCAGAATCAAATTCGTGATGTTGGTGAGGCCTCAGATACGGCTCATTCAACTTCGGCTGCGTGCGTTAGCAAAGGAACAGGTTCTCAAGCAGTGCGTGTTTTGACAAGACATCCAATGAGCTGTCAGGTGAGGCATCTTGAAGATTTGACAGTGCACTCAAACCCAGCTTCTCCTTGCAGCAGTGTTCATGTTTTGCGTGCTTTGAGTGAATGCACCTGTCATGACATGACAGCCACAGATGATGATGGCCGTTGGACACTTGGCCCTTCAGGTGCACACCATGTTCGTGCAGTCAATGCAGTTGAAACGTTTGAAACCCATGTGACTGAGTGTGACATCATTCTGGATTTTGGAGCAGGTACCAGTGCTTTGCCTTTGAAGTTCAGCTACATAGGTGATGAAGGGCCCAAACCCGATGTGTATTACGTTGATGCCCAGGGAGCCACGCTTGATTTGAAGTCCACAAGGTTGGCAAACGTTCAGTTTGGGGATATGTTTTTCAAAGAGAAGTTCATTGTGTCAGACATCACATGTTCCCCTTCTTTCTTTGGGCAATGTTCTTCGGGTTGGTTGGAACATAATTCACATTGATGGCAGTCCACGTTTGGTGAAGAATGATATGAAAATCGAAGTGCTGTTCAAAAACAATTCGTTGTGTGCTCATGGCCGCATTTCACTCTTGACAAAACAAAATGATGCACAGCAAGACCATGTTGTCAGAGCTGTGCAGCTTGGGATGCCACTTCGAACTCTTGCAGCAGGCTGGAACCGTGTCAGCCCTCACCTCTTGGCCATCAAACCCCTAGGAACCAAGCACGTTGATACCACGCTTTGTCCAAGTGATGAAATGATGTGGCTTCGAACCACCCTGGTTTACAGAGATGGCATCGGCTGGGAAGTGGATGAGTGCTGTGAGCCAGTTTCAGGTTTGCAGTCCAACTTGGAGGAAGACTTTGTGTATCCAGAGCAAGTAGTTGAGGTCATCACACTTGCCCACAAACATGCGATGCAGGATGAATTCTTGTTTTTTTTTTCAACGACAGACCTTCTGACAGTCCAGTTGGTGCTCAGGAGGATGATGCAGTTTCAAATGCATACAGCGCTCGAACACTTGCTCAGGATCCAGTCTTTGAAGAAACTCCTGTTGATGCTGCTGAGGGTGAGGCGCTTGATGAGGACCTGCAAAAGCCGAGATGGTAGTGGTCAGCGTATTGGGCTCTCACAAGTTACTTGCCCCGCTAGATGGACAGCTGCCACACAGTGGCACATTTTTCCTTCCTTGAATGCGCGGTTGTGCAAAAGGGGCTGCGGTCAGGAACTGCTGTCATGCCATGCCGTCTCTACCTAGTGAACTGCCTAGCTATCCACAGTAGCTACCTAATTCCTAGGTTTTACCCCTTGCAGTTTGCCACCCTCCTTAGAGTGACATGGCTTACTGCCGGGTTTTCTTGGTGAGACGTAGCTATACCTCTCCTGGCTAGCTGTGGCCAGAGAAAGGGCCGCCACTGGAGCTGCCACCTTCGATCCCCAGAAATTGGTTCTCGGCCTCGCGCCACTGCTGGAGCTCATTAAGGACTCATCCCATCAAAAGGATCTAGCGGAGCTTCCCGCTCAGTGGCGGGGTCTCTCGTCAAGAGCTCCGGGCCGGAACTGGAGATCGGCGGCTCCGCCCGCTCGGGCGGTGCTACCCGCTCAGGCGGTTCCTCCCGCTCAGGCGATGCATCCCGCTCAAAGGCGGGGCTGTCCGCACTGTGCGAAGTTGACTCACCTGGCTCATCTTGGCTGGAGTCTGGGTTTTGCCCATGAATCAGCCTTTCTTCGCGTCTGCGCCATTCGATCAGCTCCTGGAGGGTCATGTTGCTTTCTGCCCCTCTCTGTACCCACTGTTCCTCTGACCAGCGCTCGATGCGACTAGGAGTCAATTCCTCCTGCCGGGGGGTTTCCGCCGGTTGAGGCTGCGGGGCTTCCGCGGAACCTGGCCGCGGGGCTGCCGCTGGCGCATTCACCGTCTGGCTGATATTCAGCTGTCTACCGTCTCGGTACGCGGTGATGTTGAGGCGCACCGTAACACTATCCAGCTGAAGTTGCACTTCGGCTCCTTCAACCTGAACGGGTTGGTTTTCGCCTTCAGGCGGGAATAAGCCAGTCTGTGATCAGCACTCCTAGCTGATACAGCTTCACATAGATGGCTAACAAGCCTGTGAGCGCGAGGATGTACAGGACAATTGGATTGATCCACTGATTTCCTTGTCCCTGCGCTCGCACTGCGGTGATCTGGCTGAGAATCACCAACGACTTGATGTAGTTCACACTGCCCTTTGTTTTCGGGGCGGTGCTACCCCCTCCATCCTTTCTGTTATCGATCCAAGCAACGCTAGCTGGGACCGGAGTCTTCCAAGCATGCTGCCTGGTCACAGTCGAGACCTTGACGGAGATACGCTTTGTGGATGATAGCACATCCTCTCCGTCGTGAGCTTCGCACATACCCAGTCCAGGTAGGGCTTGCTTTACCTCTGTCCCTGACTTGGGATGTTTCGTCAGAAAGTTTGCACAGTTGAGCGTTCCTTTGACCTTTCCCAAAGCGAGCTGCTTTGACTGGATCGCTCCCTGCACGTAGAACTCACAGACTTCCAGGTGCCTCAACTTGGCTCCTGGTCCTATGCGTTTCGCTGCCTGCATGGCCGACGAGCTGTCGGTCCATAGGCGGGGCTTCCCGCACAGTTGGCCAAAGTCTAAGGTAATGAGATCGCGCAAGTAGATTGCCTCTCTGGCTGCTCTGGATACACCTCTTAGTGCCGCATCTGGGCTGCTAGTAGCTGGCAGTCCGGGTTGCGTCTGGGTTGTGCAAGCAACCACAGCTCCACAGACTACTGCCACATGACAGTCGGTGCTTCTTCGGCTCTCGAGGCACCCTGCCCAGTCTGAGTCGGAATACAACTCTATGCTCCATTCGCCAGTCGCACTTGGCGGATCACATGTTACCACCCTGCCAACCGTGGGGTGAGTTTGCAGGTATGCTGCAAGTGTCTTCACAGCTTTCATGTCACACTGCCTTGGCTGCGACATGTGTCTCGCTGCTTCCTTCACAGCATATTGTATGTCTCTGCGATCCAAACTCAGGTAGATCGCGGATCCTACAGCGCTGCGATAGCGTTTTGCTTCTTCTTCGGACAGGGGAGTGGTTTCCAGAAGGTTCAATTGTTTGGACGGAACCTCACTCCTGTCACGCGCGGAGATACCCGCTGCGGAGATCACGGCTTGCCTGTGCTTTTCGTCTGGGATGGTGAGGATTGCATCTTCACTGCGCACTTTGGTGCGTCCCAGGTATTCCACTGCCGTTCCCTCCTTTTCGAGTTCTCCCGCTTGCACTCCGCAGTGTCGCGGTAGTTCTTGTTCGAAGAGATGCGTTAGGGCCTCTGAAGGTCCTGCTGCGCGGATATCGTCCACATGGTGCAGCAGTACAATGCCAGTCTTGGTGCACCGGAAAATGCACGGATCTTTCTGACTTCGACCGTAGAGATTTCCATCCAGCCGGAAACACATTTCCTTGAACCGATCCTTGTACCACTGCCGATCCGCTGGGTTGACTGAGCCATTCGAGGAAGAGATCCCACCATTCGATGGGTGCTCGGAATTGCTCGGACATAGACCGGTTTGCCTTGTGCTGCGCCCCGGTCCCTTCCTCTCAGGAAGGCTGAAACTATGTCTAAGCTCCTCGTGTAGAACTTGTTCATGAGGGCGTATACTTCTAAGACATTGCGAGACTCAGGAGTTGGCGTTGGCACGAAAACATCCAACTCAGCCTCCTGCTCTTGGGTGTATCGCGCCTTAACGTCTGCGCATGTGAAGCGCGACTTGTAAGTCCCTCGCGAACACTTGTCTACCCATTTGTGACCAAAAAGCTGCGATCCCTGGGGTATGTCTTTTCTGTGGATGGGAGTGAACGCTCCTCGCTCCCACAGCTTTCGCAGTTGTGCCTTTCGGGCTTTGGATACCTCCTCAGGGTCGAGCATCTGATCGACGAATTCTGTCAATATTGGAGATTCGCTGGATCGCTGTTGGGTTGTTCGGTTCTTCTGAGTTTCCCCATTGCTGGATTTTCTCCCAGATCTCTTTGGTTGTCAAGTGCTGCAAGATCCCTGCTTGCCGGGGCTGCTTTGCATCAGCTTCGCGGTCTTCAGTTCTCCCGGATTAGCCCTCTCTCGTTTCCCTCCTGTCCCCAATCCAGATGGACTCATGGGTTCATTGGGAAGACTTTGCAAGTTTGAGGACCATCCCGCTCCCCGAAAGTGCGGTGGAGACCCGCTCGGCCCGTGCTCGGGCGGCGGAGGATCTGCAATCTCGGATTCCGCTGGCGTTGTTGGAACGGGACTGACGTCTGCGGGGCCACCGGCTAGATCTGGAAATTCCTCCGCATCCTGCATCGGTTCCAGCTCTTCCTCTAGCTGTGCCGCGGCTTGCACCACGAGCGCGTCGTGGTCGACGTTGTGTCCATCCACTGCCAGCGTCGGATGCTCCCGATCTGCTGCTTCTTCTCGCTCGGGGCTACCCGATGCGGCTGGTGCTGGAAAAGCGATTGGCTGAGACAACTCACGAGTGATCTTGTGCCTCACACCATCTCTCGGCTGCCAAGGGGTTCCCTTCATGGCCGCCATCAGCTCTGAGCTGACCTGTCCCTCCTTGGGCAGTCGCCTTATGGACCGCACAGCGATTGCACCTGACGCTGTCCCAAGCACATTGCTGTCGTCCCTGTCCAGCTTTCCAAGCCACACTCCTTTGATCCATCGGCGTTGGATCTTACCTTTGGGGCTCGGCACCTTGCCAAGCACTATTTCTCCCAGCGTGGCTACAGGATGGTTGTAGTCACCTCCTGTGACCAGCTTGTATGGCGTCATGCCATCTCTGCTGCGTGTGTGGTATCTGGCTATGAGCCACGCCGCGTGGCGCACAAGCCATGGCGTGAGGTTGCTGCTCACGTCCAGCTCAGGATACCTCTGCCTGACATCTAACCACAGAGTCCGGATTTGCGAAGCTGTGAATCCGTCCATCGACTCCACAGTTCCTTGGCTCTGGTGTTGCTTCGGCGGAGCTTCCTGCACAGAGACCTTGGATGCACTCACATGGCGTTGGATGCTGTTTGCCAGGGCTCTTATGGCGGGCTCGCCATCGTGCTGGAGGATGATCTTGTCATACCTCAAGTTCTTGAAGTAGAGGTCGATGTTCTGCAGGCAGTATTTTGACTGAGCCACCTCCACAGACTTGTTGGGGAGTTGAAGTGTCAATGGCCATCCGGTGCCGGTATCGGTTAAACACAAGATGGTCACAAGACGAGATTCGTCTTCTACCTGTTCTTCCCGTTCTGGAGACAGAAAGAAGTAGTCCATTTGGACCACCGAGACATCCTGATCTCGTTCTGTCGACTGGTCTCGCTTGTGCTGGTCTTGGCGGGATTTCCCGCTCACACATTCCTCGCACCACGCTGCGAATGGCAGGTGAGTTAAAAGCCGATGCTGCTGTCGCTGTTCTTCTGTGGGGCTTTCCGGTTGAGGTAGCCCTCTTGGTTCAGGCGGCTCCGGCTCGTCTGCCGCTTCCTCCAAGTCGGCCAGCAGGCCGGGATCTTCCGCCTGCATGGCGGCGTCCGCTTCTTGCTGGGCGAACTCTAGCACAGCGTTGGCTTCCTCATCTTCCTGGAGTGCGTGGCGGTGAACTGCCATTGCTTCTTCATCTTCGGGGTTGATGGCTGCGACTTTTACCTGGCTCTTTCCGCCATCCAGCTCTTCGTAGGGCAACAGGAACTGTCTCCCTTCTCGCCGGAACGTGGCGATGCTGCCATCTTCCCATTGGATGTAGCAGTTGTCAGTTTCGAAGTGGACGCTGGCTCCAACGTCCAGGGCTCGATTGACTGACAGGATGTTCTCATTCACACCTTCGACCACCTGAAAGGTGACCTGTGCCTCTTCCTGAAGCTGCTCTCCGAGTCACAACTTGGGGCGGATCTCCCCGCACGCCTTCAGCGGTGTGTCATCTACCGAGGTCGGCTGTCTGAAACGCCTCAGGGGTGCAGACCGAACAGCATGCTCCAGTGTCCACCAACCCTGAGCATCGCCTTTTGATTACAATCAAAAGATTTGATTTTGAGGCCTAAGAAATCAAAATGCCTAATTGAAATTTTTCAGTCAAAAATCAATTTGAAAAACATAGTTTTTGAAAGGCAAAAATCAAAAGAGCAAATCAAAAGGAACCTCTAAAAACAGATCAAAAAAGGTGTTTCCAGATGCAGCTCTGGCAGCAAGATTTTTGAAGGCATGCCTCATATCTCTAGGTGGCTTTGCACCTAAAGTATATATATGTACACACAGCTGGCTAAGTAATCCTGCTGGCTTTTTCCAAAGCCATCTGGCCTTTTCCAAAGCAGTAGGCTGAAATCCTTTTCCAAAGTTTCCAGTCTACACTGTGCCTTTTCCAAAGCAAAGAGCTTTTCCAAACTAATCACCACTTTCCTCCTGCATGGACCTTGTCAAAAAAAGATGCACCAAAATGCGATACTTGGGTGCAACTTTTAAAGACAGGCGTGTGGATGATACTCCCATTGAGACTGAATGGGTCAATCTGGCCACCTGCCCTACAAAATCTTCAGCTTTGAAACACCACTGTGTTCGTGGGTTTAAAAACTTAGAATTCCAGACCAGATGGATGAAGCTGTGATGTTTTGGAACTATGTGAAAACTCATCCTGTCCTTTTCCAAAGACCATTGGTTCAGCCAGGCATAGCTTCTCAGGAAATCACCTGCCAGCTTCAAGCCCTTTTGGTACTGTGATGAAGTAAGAAATGTGTCAGCCTCATCCCAGAGCTTCACCAGCTTTTCCAAACTGGTAGCCACCAAGACCATGTGCTGCTCACATTCTTCCATTGTGTCTTGAAAAAGCCTTTGGATAACAGGAATGAAGGCTGGCAGGAGGTGCCTGGCTTCCCCTCCTTTGCAATCCAATTGGGGATATTTGGCCCATGGCTTTTGTGTGTCTGTAAACATGCTCATCCTGAGATTGGTCAAGCGGTTTTTGCACTCCTGTTTGCTGTATTCAATTTGAATTTCACTGAAGAGAATTGCAAGTCTGTCTGCTGGCTTTTTAGTGGCTCTTTGGCCAGGGCCTTCAATGTAACAGACATAATGGAGAATTGATCCTATAACATGTCCATAGAGTCCTTTGCAGAACAAGATGTGTAGTGGATCTCCACGGACATGTTTGCTTGAGATGTGGCTCAGTTTGAAAAGGGCATGGTCACTCCATGGGTCTGCCAGGCATTCTTCATGGGTGAAGACTTTGAACTTTTGCTTTTCCAAACAAATTTCCTTGTACCCTTTTCCAAAGGTACATGGAGTAAAGTTCTGGGCATCACACTCCCAGCAAGGCCAATGGCTGTTCCAATGTGGTAATCCCAAAGAGTTAGCAAAAAACTCATGGTCTCCAATCACAGACCACAGGACAGCCCTGTATCTTTTGAGATGCAGTGGCTGGCCTGCTAGCTTGTGGAACACTGAACCCTTTTCCAAAGGTTTGTTGTCTGGATCCATGGTTGGGTGCTTGCCATCTGCCAGTGCTTCAAAGGACCATTGAAGATATTTCCAAATGACTTCCCATGTTGTCTTGCTGCCACAGCTTTTAGGAAAGCAGGCAAGGAGCCAATGGCTCAGCAAGGTGCTGGTGCTGCTGAGTAAGCAGCCCCAGGAATAGACCATTAAATTGTCATTGTTGGAAAAATCAACCCCATCGCCATGCAGAAACAGGGGGATAGTAAGATCTTCCCAGTCCTTTTCCAAAGACATAGGGTGATCTTTCAATTTGTCATCATTGGTTTTTTCAACCCCTTGCCAGAAGGCTTTGAGTTTTCCCTGGCCCAAGCTGAATAGCTCATGGAAAACTTGTGGGTAGTTAACACCCAGTTTCCAAAACATCATATGTGGCAAAAACAATGAGGCCTTTTCCAAAGCCTCCTTGGAAGTTTTTGGGTCTTTGCATGGAACTTCCACTTCATAAGGGTCAGCAATCTGCACATTGGAGCAAAAATGGTTCATGATTTGTCTATGGCAATTTCCAGGCTGGGACCCCCAATTGCCTGTTTGTGCGATTGCCACAAGGTCTTGATGCTGGGCACCATCCTGAATAGCAGAAGCTGCCAAGGACTGAAGTAATGTTGCACTGAGGACTCCTTTTGCCCAAAGGTTCAGCAATTTGTTTGCTAAAGCTGATTCTGCAACAGAACCATCTGCCTTTTCCAAAGCTTTGCTGGCTCTGGCCTTAGGTGCCTTCCCTGATTCATATTCTAGCTGCCAGCCTCTGAGCCTCTTTGTCATGGCTCTGCTGCTGGCCTTTTCCAAAGCCCCTTGCCTTTTCCAAAGCCCCTTGCCTTTTCCAAAGCCCCTTCCTACAAGTTTGAACAGAAGCTGAAAACAGCTGCAGAAACATATACCTGTTGCAAAAGAAGAAGAGTGAGGGTGGAGGCTATTGCTACCTAGGGGGATGGCTATTGCCCACACACACACATATATATATATTTATATATATTTATATATATATTTATATTTAGCTTTTAAATATATATATATATATATATGTGTGTGTGTGTATTTCTTTAGATATACATATAAATATATATATATAGAGATAGATATATATATATAGATATCCCTGACACACATATGTGGGACTGTAAAAAATAAAACAAAAAACACACCCAATATTACAAAAACTACCAGTACAATTTGAAACCTTGCCTTTACAACTTCATTTCCTTCCTTTTGGTGGTGCTGATTTCAAGAAATATGTTATAGTGCATTTTTGCCATTTTACTTTGTCCCTACCCCCCACCCTTCCCCCAAGCTGCAGACAGCTATCTTTTGTCGCCTATGGGTCTATATTGTTCTGTGCAGTGGCTTCTCCCATTTTGGAAGAGCTACTCCTAAGCCAAAGGCTGCCAATTTACCCAAAATTGCCCTTTCCCAAAGGCTGCACATGCCCCAAAGCAAGCACTTTCCCAAATGCTTTCCACCAGCACTTTTCCAAATGCTTTTGCTGCCTGGCATGCAATGATCTTTTCCAAAATCTTACTTGCTGCCCCTAGACCTCTTGCTTCCAGCCAGGGAAGCTTCCTTGTGGGCCAGCTGTTTCAGTTCTTTTGCTTCATCTTTGGCACCCTTCACCACCTTGGCACTTTCTTCCAAGATGGCCTTCAAAGCAGAGCTTGTGGTTTTCTTTTTGCCACTCAAAGCCATCTTCAGCTGAGACAAAACTTTGGTCAGTTGGCTGGACCAACCTTCAGCTCCAGCCTTACCCTGCCTGCTCAGCTTTGGGCTGGCCTTTTCCAAAGCCAGCTCCAAATCACTTTGTGTGCTGGCCACTGTGTCCCTTGCTTTCCTTGCCTTTTTCAAAGCTTCCTTGAGTTCTTTCTCTTCATCTTCTTCCTCTTCTTCTTCATCCTCATCATCTTTGTCCTTGATGGCCAATTGCTTCTGGCCTTTTCCAAAGCCTGCTCCTTTGTCTTTTCCTTTGCCTTTTCCAAAGCCTTTGCCTTTTCCAAAGCCTTTGCCTTTCCCACCTTCTATGTCCTCCAAACCAAGGGACATGGCATCTTGGTGGTACAGGGTGTTGAACCTGTCCTGCTCCTCATCTCCAGGTTCCATTTCCTGTCCCTGTTGCCATTTGGATCCCCTTGGGACTTCCACCTGGCCATGGAAATCTTGGAGGTCTTTGTACTGGTAGACACCTGGTGTGGCTGGGTCTTGGCGCCACACAACTCTGCCAGAGTTGCAGTGCAGCACCAGCTCATCCCACCCAAACTTGTCAGTGGCCTGCTTCTCTGACATCCAGCTGTCCATTTTGGTGGTTTTTTGCTTGGCCACCACTTCCCTGGAGGCATGGAGGTACTTCCTCCCAGAGGTATCCATAAGCCACTGGGCAGCCCTCATGCCTTTCTCCTTCTTGCTCATGCCTTCCAGTTCCCCCTTTTCCAAAGGGTTATTTTTCAAATGTGTCTGGTGTCTGGACCAAACCTTTGCATGTTCCTCCTTGGTGAGGCTGTCCTTCAAAGTTTGGGCTTGCTCTTCACTGGTTCCTCCTTGGGTAGCAGCTGCTTTGATTTTTTCATCCAGTGACATTTTGCCCAACTTTTCCAAATTGGACCTGTTCAGATCATTTTTGGACTTGGCTTTGGCTGCCTTTTCCAAAGCAGCATTTTTGGAGCCAGTTGCTTTTTTCTTTGCCTTGGCTTTGGCTTTTTTCATTACTGTCTTTGGATTTTTCACACTACTGGGCTTTCCCAAACCCATGTTGCCTTTTTTCATTGCTTTCATGTTTTTCTTAGGTCCCATAGATCCTAAACACAACTTGGCAACTAAGGTTGCTTCAGTTTTTGAGCCAAAATTTCACTGGGATTCAGCAAAGCCAATTTGCATTGAAACCAAAAAAATGGTTGGAATTAAAAACATACAAGAAAAAAACTTGTGAAACCAGAAAAAACTCACTTGAATTCAAAAAAAATCAGACAATATCAAAAAAAACAGAAAAATCAAATCTGATCAAATCTGATCAAATCTGATCAAATCTGATCAAATCCGATCAAATCATCAAATCAGATTTGATCAGATTTGATCAGATTTGATCAGATTTGTTTTTTTGATTTTTTTTGAATTCAAGTGATTTTTGTTTGAATTCAAATGAAATTCCAGTGAATTTGTTTTTGGGTTTTACTGATTCCTGGAATTTTGTCAGCAGAAGCCTTTGGAAAAGGGCTCTTATCAAAATTACAAACAAATAAAGTTCACATGCACATGTTTTGTTTTGCTTTTGTTTTCAGTGTTTGTGTTTGGCACCTTTTTTTTAATCTCTATCTAATTTTCTTTTCTGTAAAACATATTTTAAATATAAACATTCAAATATATACATAGATTTGTTTATAATGTTCCATTATGGTTTGACTAAAGGTAAACATTTCTGAAGCCTTTCCTGATACAATTCAAATTGCTATCATGAAAAATATATTCATTTTAGAATTTCTTTAGATATGTTTATAATTAAACTATTTATTTTATTATTTATATTTCATTTTCACTATTCTTCATTAGTTGGTTGTTTTTTTCCAGCTGGCCACTTGTGGGCCTGCTGGTTTCTGTACACTTTGCTGGTGAAACTGAATTCAAACTCTTTTCCAAAAGTTTTGAACCCTTTTCCAAAGGTTCTGCTGGTGAAACTGGATTGAAACTCTTTCCCAAAAGTTTTGAACCCTTTCTCAAAGGCTTGGGGCCCTTTTCCAAAGGCTCTTGTTTTGCTTTTGTGCCCTTTTCCAAAGGCTTTTTGTGGTGCAGCCCTTTTCCAAAGGCTCTTGTTTTGCTTTGGTGGCTTTGGTGCCCTTTTCCAAAGGCTTTTTGTGGTGCAGCCCTTTTCCAAAGGCATGGCATGGCTCAGGTCTTTTCCTAAACCTTTTGGAGGCTGCCTTTTCCAAAGCTTTTACCTTTGAAATTTCAAGGTAAGCCTCCACTGCCTCAGCAAAGTCACTGAAAACCATGCTTTGAGGCATATCACCATGCCTGCACCACTTTGTGCAGATGGCAAAAACCATCAAGCCACCTTGCAAGCACTCCTGGGCCACCTCTGGTGAATCATCAAAAATCACAGAGGCCCCAAGGTACTTGCAGACTTCCTTTTTTCCCCCTGGACCTGTCCTTTTCCAAGTGCAGTGAACTTTCAACTGCTCGAACAGGTCCTTGGGAAGGAAGTCCCTGGCATCTTTCTTGACCTGCCTTTCCCTTTTTTCACTTTCCACATAGCTCACTATGTGGACCTCTTTGGTGGCCTTGACCGGCCCCCTTAAGGCCTTGATGTGGCTTTCTGGCACCATGTCCCTGACCTCAAGGGTATGGTGCCAGTCCACCACACAGATGGCCTTCTCCTCTTTGCCCTTTTCCAAAGGCTTTTCTGCTGGGACCAGCTTTGCTTTGGGAGGGATTTTGGCAGCTGGCTTCAAAACCACTCCCTGGGGGTCCTTTTCCAAAGACTTCTTTTGTGTTTTGGTGCCCTTTTCCAAAGACACATCTTGCTCCTGCTTTGTTTTCTTCCCCTTTTCCAAAGGGAGTTCCTCCTCCTCCTCCTTTTCCATAAGCAGTTCCTTTTGGCCATGCTTGGCCCTCCTTCCCCTTCTGATTGTGCCCTCAGCCTCAGCCTTTTCCAAAGCTGGCTCATCACCTTTTGCTTTTTCCAAAGCACTTCCTGCTGCCTTTTCCAAAGCAGCTTTTTTGGTGGACTTGGACCTCTGCTTCTTTTTTTTGCCCCTGTAGTTCACATTGGTGGAAGAAGAGGCCTCTTCTGCCTCTTCTTCCTCTTCTTCTTCTTCCCTTTTTTTCTTCATCTCTTCCAGTTTCTTTTTGGCTTTCTCTGCAGCCTTTTCCAAAGCTGCAGCTTGGGAGGCCAGGGTCTCCTCTGTGTCTGGGACAGCCTTGGTAAGGTTGTCCCATTGGAGATTCCTTCTGGCCTCCCTTCTGTTGGAATGGGTTGTGCCTGTGCCTGATGGCCTGTTCTTGCAGTTCAGGCCATAAAACCCATACCTGTTTGGCTCCCCCCAGTCCTGCCAGTCTTCCCAGTCATCCCAGTCATCCCACTGGTTTGACATGGCAGCTGGGTTCTTTCAGCCAAGGCCTTTTCCAAAACCCAGGTCTTTTCCAAAACCTAGGTCTTTTCCAAAACCTAGGTCTTTTCCAAAACCAAGGTCTTTTCCAAAACCAAGGTCTTTTCCAAAACCTAAGGCTTTTCCAAACCCAGTGAAAGGGTTGTTTTAACCCTTGGATTCCCCAACCCCAACTACAAAAGTTTGTGCTGTTGCTGTGACCTAGTGAGTGTTACTTGTTATGTTGCTTGTCCCGACCTATATGCTGCTGTGAGTTGTAGCTGTGAAATTGTTAGCAAAATTGTTATGTGTTGTAAGTGTGGTGTTTGCTGTGAGCCTGCTCTTAGCTGAGTTTAAAACAGCTGCAGAAACATAAAATGCATTGGAACTCAAAACTAACTGCCCCTTTTTCAAAGAGCACATAAGACATGCATGTTTTTTAGGTGCAAACAGTTTCTTACAACTTTATACAAGAACAAACCATGCATGTTTGACAACATGTTTGAAAACAGGCTTGGGTGCATATATATATATATATGTCTATTGATATACACATACACACACATACATACACATACACATACATACATACATACATACATACATACATACATACATACATAGTATACATATATACATATATATACACATATATGCACATGTGGTATATTCCTATTTAAAAAACAGCTGTGGTTATATATATATATATAAATGTGTGTAAAAAGTATATATTTTATTACTTAAGGGGGGTTGAAGTGGTATGTTTTTGGGTGACACCAGCCTAACCCCTCCTGGCCCCAGTGCCTTCTTGGATGCACTTTTTTCCTCAAGCAAAATTGGTCAGATCTAGGCTGGCCCCATGTTGGGGCTTGCCTTGCCAGACACTTCTCAGAAGCATGCCCTTTTCCAAAGGCAGCCACTTGCTTCAAAATTGCTGGAGCAGAGCACTTTTCCAAATGCTTGAGGTGCACATGCAGCATCTACCAGTTGGCACCCCATTCCTTGCAAAGTTTCTCCCTCAGGGCTATGGCCTCTGACTTTGTCAATGCTTCCTTTTCCAAAGAAGCCCAAATCTCATCAACCATTTGGCTGTGCCAATCTGGGCACCTAGCACCAGACACTTCCACAATCAGCTTCAACTTTCCACCTTTTTCTGTGGTGCCTGTCAAGTAAGATCTGGTTTTTTTCCAGGCCACTGTTTTCTTGATCTTGAGCCAAGGCTTTCTCTTCTCCTTTTCCAAAGAGGTTTTTGCATGGTTCTTCTTTTCTGTCTTGCCTGCATCTTTCTTGGGCCTTGCTTTCTCTACCTTTTCCAAAGCAGATGCAGGCCTTTTCAATGCCTTTTCCAAAGCAGATGCTGGCCTTTTCAATGGTTTTTTCCCATACCCCAAGGCAGCTTGCAAACCATCCTTTTCCAAAGATACCATTTGCCCAGGCCTTCTTCTGGCAATGCACATTGCAGCACCAGAGGAAGTGCCTGTTTTCTTTGGAGTGCCTGCATTGCTGTCTTCAAACATCTTGGGGAAACCTTTGCTATCCATGGAAACATCACTGTTTTCTTTTTTCAGCTTTCTATTTGAGTTTTCTGCTGCTCTTCCCTTTTCCAAAGGAAGTGCCACTGGTTTAGGTACCTTTTCCAAAGCATCTGGGATTTCCAGCAGCTTCAAACCTTGCTGCAGCAGTGAGAAATCATCTCTGCAGAGTTTGGCAGCAGCAGATGTGAGCCCATCTCTGCCCAGCTTCCTCACATGGAAGAGGATGCAAGAGATCCTTTCCATTCTCAGGTTAGCCCACACCTGGCCAGAGCTCGAGGTGCAATTGAGCTCTGGCCTCTCAGCCAGCAGGCTGATCAGTGCTGTCCTCAGAGGTTGAGGATGGACCTCTCCAGAAGGTTCTAGTTTCAGCACTGACTTCCAGAGCCCAATGGTGTGGACTAACCCTTTTGGGCAAGGGCAATTGGCTTTGGAGACATGCTCATAGCTGCCCAGGTTCTTCAAAACCAACACATTGTCTGCCAATACTTTGTATAGCAGACCTGAATCGATGTAAGGTTTTGGAAAGTGTCTGGCACCACCTTTTCCTGTGCCTTTTCCAAAGCCTTCATCGCCTTTTCCACAGCCTTCAGCTTGGCCTTTTCCAAAGCCTTCACTTTTGCCTTTTCTAAAGCCTTCACCTTGGCCTTTTCCAAAGCCTTCACTTCCACAGATGTCACTTTTGCCTTTTCCAAAGCTTTCCATTTTTGATGTGTGTATATATATATATTTATTGTATGTTGATTTCTATATGTTTGAGCTACAAACAGCTGCAGAAACATATGAAAAAAACATGTGCAGCAGCAGCAAACTTGCTACTAGACAGGCCTGGAAAAACACCAAAAAAATCAAAAGAAAAGCATCCATCCAAAACAAGCAAAATCAAAAAGGAAATTCCTGCCAAATTGCCTCCAAGTCATGATTTTTCCCTTTTGATTTTACCTCTTCAAAAAAATCAATTTAAAAATCATAGGGGCTAATTGATTGTAATCAAAAGGCGATGCTCAGGGAATAGCGTGCCTCTGCTCGCTACCCTGGCTATCTTGGGCGTGCTTCTCTGGAAAGCATGCAATGCCCATACTTTGCTTCCTGCAAATGCTTTACGTGGGTTTTGAAGAAGCTTCCATTTCTTTCCAAGCTCCTTAGTTTCCCATGCATCGGCGGCATAGTCCCATTGCCAGGTGGACCTCAGAGTGAAATCTGACTATTGAGGCCCGGGTGTGACATACTTCCTTTGAGTGCCAGCTTTCCCCCGTACCACGTACACCTTGGTGTCCGTGTCAAGGTCATGCCAGCCTGGTTTGTCTTTGCAGTCCGTAATGGCCTGCCACTTGGCCAAGATGGCCTGTTCTGCCCAAATGGCATTTTGCTGGTGTTGGCTGACTACTGTGCTGCCAGCCGTTTGAGTTGCCAAAATGGCTTGAGGTGAAACTGATTCCACGCGGTGCTGCCCGCTGTGGCCGGGCTTTACCATGAGAAGTCGGTGTTCCCCGATCTTACTGACGTTCTTGTCTTTTCTGTACGACGTCGAAGACGAGGAAGGAAGGGTGATGACGCTGTTGTTGTTGCCCCCAACCTGCGATGCCGAGGGACCAGCCGAGACAATGGAGGCGTTGTCACCTTCATTCACGGCTGCTACTGCCTTCTTACCCTTTCCCTTTTCCTGACCTTTTATGTTGAACCAACACTTCTCAGTGGTATGGCCGGCCTTCCAGCAGATTGCACAGCGATCTTTGCTGTCTTGACCTTTTCCACCCTTGTCCTTCGAGTGGTTGTCTTTTCCTTTTCCTTTCTGATCCTTCCCTTTGCCCTTCTTGCCATCCTTTCCTTTGCCACCTTTGTCCTTACCTTTTCCCTTGTGTTGGACGAGTCCAATCTCCATGGGATCACTGCGTGCGGTGCTACCTGCATACGCGGCCGATGGCTTCCATACCTGCTTGGCTTGCAAGTATGACACCACCACTTCGCGCACAGCTTGGTAGGTGATCAGCGTGGCTATGTGCATGGAAAGGTGCTGTTTCAGGGCATTTGGAGCTTTGGTCAGAACTACGGCACGTTTATCTTCGTCACTTGTTGCTTTCTGTGCGCCGTATTCGGCTTCATACCTGTCTAAGTCAGCCTCCCACTCTTGGAGCGCCGCAGAAAACTCAGTCTCCTTTGACGGAAACTTCGGGCTAAGCAGCGAGCGTCTCCAGATCAAACTCTTCGAGTGGTTATCTGGGGCCAACTCTCGGTACAGAAGCCTCCAAAACTCAAAACCGTTCTGTTCTCGAATTCCACGGGCTATCTTCACAGCTACTGCTAACTCCTGTGTCCAGGAAGTCAGCATGGCAAAAAGCTGTCTGCCACATGCCTTGCAGTCATCAGTCATATCTACAGGGTCCACAAACGTGGTACTTTTGCGTGCTTCTTCCAAGTTTGTGGGGAACTCTTCGTTGATCAGTGCCAGATAGGTTTCCACCTGAAAGGTGAAGCGTTCCCACTGCTCCCTGTCCTTTAAGGACTGAGGCTGTCTCACAGACTTGAGCACGTCGATATGACTGACAGGTTTACTGGTGCCGGCGGAGCTCCCCGCGCTGGGCTGGGGAACTGCGCCTGCTGCGCCTCCGTTCTGCAAGGATTGCTGCAATTGTCCCAACGCGACGTTGAGGCGTTGGTCCAGCTGCTCTTTCTCGAGCTGCAGCTGCGCATTCACCTGTTGTTGGGTCTGCTGAGCGGTAGTCAAGGCCTGAACCTGACTCGCTAGAGCCTCCATCTGCAGTTGGATCTGCGCGGCTTGCTGCTCCATCTTCTTCTCTGCACTTTGGTGGTCTCTCGTCTACCACCTCGTAGTGTTCAGTCTGGCTTTGGCCCAAAGCCCCTTGTATTTGTTCACACAAGTCAAGAGCTTTGTTGAACTCTTGCTTGACTGTTGGCGTGAGCTGGCTCGCACGCGCGGGGACTTCCGCTGCGTACAGCGGAGGTGCGGCCAACTTCTGCAGCGGCTCCTTGGAGCTGCTTGCTGACGTCACGTGTGGCTGTGGGATGTCAGCTGGATCCTTGCCCTGAAACACAGGGTCTGGAACGCAGATCTCAAAGCTCTCTTCACTTGAGATGTCAGCTTCCCAGTCAACCACTTCTATGCCTGCGTCTTGCAGGATTTCTATTGAGAGGCTTGGGGCTTCAGACGAATCAATCGCCTGCTTGGCTTCGTCCAAGTCCTTCTGAAGTCGGGCTCTTTTCCTTGCAGCCCTTGAGCTGGCCCTATCAGCTTGTGGGACCAACTTCACCGGTGCGCGCTCGTCTGCTTCGAGTGCAGCGCGTCCCGGATGCGGATCTACCCGCACTTCCCTCTTGGCCTCTTCCACCCTTAGGTTGGTCTGAGGCACGTCGGGTGCGTCGGGCGTTGACCCGATGTCCAGCGCCGAAGATGGCACTGACCCCGGCTCTGGTGCCGGTGGGTCTGGCTCAGCCGAAGGATCGGCTGGTGGATCGGCCGATGGGTCGGCCGGTGTTGGCTCAGCAGGTGGCGCGTCCGTGGACTGGCCTGACCCTGCTGTTGTTGCTGCTGCGTCTGCCGCGTCCCGTGCGGCTCTTCGCTCTTGACCCCTTTGGATCCTGGCCTCTGTCCTGGCCACTGAGCGATGTCCTCGCCGATTCCTTTCTTGGGCGAATCGACTGCTTCGAGATCGATCCGTGTCCGGTCGGCCTCGTCCCCACCAACTGTTGTCAGTGGTTGTCCCAGCGTCCCTTGTTGCAGGAGCTCTGGGTTCTTGCTGGGAGTAGTCTACCCAGCCACGGCTTGCCCAGTCCTGAGCTTGCCAGTCACGGTCGTCCCAAGGGGTCGACCTATTCCAGGATTCCCAGGTGTTATCCCGAGAAGCCGTTTTGTGTGGACTTTCCTACGCAGCCTTGGCCACGTAGGCTTGTCCTCAGTTTAGGCGGGGCTGCCCGCGGCCTTGGCCGGCGGAGCTGCCCGCTCTTTGACCTGGAGCGGTGGGGCTACCCACGCAGCTCCGCTACCATGCAAAAGCCGAGATGGTAGTGGTCAGCGTATTGGGCTCTCACAAGTTACTTACCCCGCTAGATGGACAGCTGCCACACAGTGGCACCTTTTTCCTTCCTTGAATGCACGGTTGTGCAAAAGGGGCTGCGGTCATGAACTGCTGTCATGCCATGCCGTCTCTACCTAGTGAACTGCCTAGCTATCCACAGTAGCTACCTAATTCCTAGGTTTTACCCCTTGCAGTTTGCCAGGACCGCATTGTTCAGTACACTGATGATTCTGAAACAGTTGTGGTTGATGGCGTTTCCATGACATTTGATTGCACCCTCAAGACGCTCAGAGCTGGATGTGCATCCCTTGGACTGTCTGGCAGAGGGAGCAAGTTGAAGTGCATCAAGCGCATGATTGAGCACGTCAAGGCGCAAACGTTGTTGGCAGCACATGGTGCTGAAATCAAACTCAAGAGTGAAACTGAAAGAACTCCCATGATGCAGTCCAAACCAGAAGAGCCCACGTCACAAGAGATTGAGAATCATATGCTTGCCCATGAGCCCTACAAAGCCTGGTGCCCACTTTGCGTGCAATACGGAGCTAAGCAAGATCCTCATCCACCACGACCACATGAAGGCTCAGGACACTCAGTTATTTCTTTTGATTTTGGTTACTGCAGTCGAATGACAGATGAATCAGACAAGCTCGCTTGCCTGTTCATTCATGACAGATCAACAAAGATGATGGCAGCAATTCCCACTGCGCAGAAAGGTGGCAAGTCCTTACAGTATCTGACCACAGAGGTCATGCGTTTCATTTTGCCGACCCAACATGCTGAGTTTGCAATTCGAACTGACCGAGAACCTTCAGTCTTGGCCTTGGCAGAGTCAGTGCGTAAGGCTTGCAGAAACATGAGCTTGAAAGTACATGGTGAAGGAGCACCTGTTGGAGATCACCAAGCCAACGGAGCAGCAGAGGTCACTGTGCAGCTCTTGAGAGCCAAGGCAGGATTGCTCATACAGCAAGTGGAAGACAAGGTGGCCGGTGGCAAAGTGATCTTTGGGGTGTTTGCATCCACTCTATACCTGGGCCATCATCCACGCAGGATGGTTACACAACAGGTTCCTGGTCAATGGAGGCCAAACGGCCTATGAAAGGGCTTCTGATCGGTGCTACACAGGCAAGATTGCCATGTTTGCTGAGGATGTATTGGGTTACCTTCGCATCGACAAAGGAGGTCCCAGGTGGCAGCATGGCATTTGGCTTGGCAAAATACCATCAGGAGACAGTCACGTGATTGGCACCAAAGATGGCGTCGTCTTGATTCAATTTGGATAGATGTGGAGATGTAGAAACATACCCTTGGGAATATTGTTTGGTGGCACTTGGCAACAAATTGGTACACAACAAGAGGGTGTCACAGCCGATTGCCCTGGGTTTGGACCAGCTCTTCCACCACAACTTGATTTGGAAGCTTTGCATGTTGAGAACTATGCCAGAGCTCATCCCCATGAGGACTTGGAGGATTTAAAGGATACAGCTGAGGCGGGGCAACCTTCTCAGCCTGCCATGCCTCTTTCCTCTGGTGATGTTGCAGCAAGTTCCATGGATGACGCGTTGAGTCATGATGCACATGGACAGAAGCGCCAAGAAGATGATGCTGAACTGGAGACATCTCCCAAACGTGCCAAGTTTGCTGATTCTGGTCTTTCCTTGCTTGAGTCAACGGTTTTGGTGGACGATACAGAGACCCAACATGTGCCAAAGACGCCCAAGCTTTCAGAAGACGCCCCGAAGAGACAGATGAACCAGGTGACAAGCACAGACCTGTCTCTGTATGAACATGAAGACAATCCAGTCGCCTTCTCTTTTCAGCAAGACGAACTTGATGAACTGGAAAAGTATGACATGAACTTTGATGACGAGGATTACTTTGCAGACATGGAATCAGATGATGACGTAGCTCTGCAAGAACTTGCTTTTCCTTTCAGTGTGCATGAGCCTTGTTTGACAGAAGCCGAGCTGTTGCGTTTAGACACCATAGCAGATGCACTGGAGCTGAAACGCTTGAGTAAGATGGAGGTGTTAACAGACGCCAGCTCCATGCCGACAGATGCAAAAGTCCTTTCAACAAGATTTGTGCGCACATGGCGAGAGAAACTGGGCAAAGACAACAAGCCCACTTGGTTGAGGAGATCACGTTTTGTTGCAAGAGAGTTTGCATGGATGGAAAGTGAACGAGACTCTTTGTTTTCCCCAGCCAGCAGCAGCATAGCAGCAAGAGTTTTACCAGCCATGTACTTGGACATGAAACAGCACAGCAACAGCATAATGTTGAGCATCGATGTGAAGGACGCATTTTTGACTGTCAAACAACAGCGACCCACCATTGTCAATTGTCAGCTTGCTGATGGAAGCACATTGAGTTATGGACTGGGAAAAGTGTTGCCAGGTCAAAGGGATGGAAGCCTGTTATGGCATCAGGACCTGACGAACCTTCTCAAGCAGCAACTTAGTATGTCCGCCCACGCTCCATACCCATGTGTGCTCAAAACTGCAGACGATACTTGCTTTGTTTTGATTCATGTAGATGACATTTTGGTGGTTGGTCAGCGTGACTATGTGCTCAACCAGTTTGTTCCATGTCTTGAAAACAAGTATGAGATTTCTACGCGGGTGATCGCAAAGCCTGGAGACGAGCTGCATTTTCTGAAAAGGAGGATGACACTTCTTTCTGACTCCCGCTTGCTCATCCAGACTCACCATAAGCATGTGCAGCAGATGTGCGATGTTTTGGGTTTGAACAAAGCTTTACAGCGCAAGAAGTCGCCAGGTCATGCAGAAATGGATCAATGTGATCTGTCAGGTGAGATCAGCCCTGAAGAGGCCAAAGCATTCAGGACATGTGCTGGAGTGCTACTTTACCTAGCAGCTGATCTACCTCACTGTCAACACGTTGTGAGGCATTTGGCCACTTACAGCACACAACCAACAGTGCGCAGCATGCTTGTGTTGAAACACTTGGTTGGGTACCTTGCTGCTCATGAAGACGTTTGCATCTCTTTGAAGTTCAAAGGCAGAAGTGATGGGATTTTCCATCAATATGACCTTCCTCCTGGTGAATCAGCAATGGAAGTCTTTACAGATAGCGATTGGGCTTCAGACAAGAACAAACGAAGATCAGTTTCCTGCGTTGTGATTTTCTGGTCGGGCATGATGCTTTACTCTGCAAGCAGAACACAGAAGCTTGTTTCCTTATCCTCTGCAGAAGCAGAACTCTATGCGTGCTCATCTGGAATTTCAGACAGCGTTTTACTGACCCGCCTTATTGCATGGATGACTGGTTGCAAGGTGACAACCTACCTGTACACAGACTCTTCTGGAGAGGCATGATACAGCGCCAGGGAGTGGGTAGAGTCAGACACCTTTCATGTCGTGTCCTGTGGCTTCAGGATTTGGTGGCAGCAGGACAAATCAAGCTCTCCACCATTGCAGGATCACTGAACCCAGCAGACATCGGTACGAAGCGGCTCCCATGCAATCGTTTGAAGACGCTGATGCACACTTTGGGCATGTACAATACTACTGCAAAGGAACTTGAGGGAACAGCAGACTCCAGCAATTTCTTCAACAAGAAGCAGCATGTCCTAGCACTCTGAAGCGTCTTGGGCCTTGGTCAGTTGAAAGGATGCGATGAGTTTGAACCCACAGCACCTCCAGCTGCTGTCGTGGTCTTTACAATTTTGATTGGTTTTCTCTTCATGATGTTTTGCATGACCTTGCAGAACGTGCCACAGCACCAAGCCCTTCAGGAAGAACCAGAGCCTGAAGTGATAGCTGATGACTCCATCGGAGAGCCAGTTTCAAATGAAGAAGTTGACAATGCAGCGACTGAAGAAGCAACAGCCTTAGCCAGTTCTATTCCTGATGATGCTGAACATCAACTGGCGTTTGCAGTCCCAAGGAGTTCGAGTGACATGCCGACACCAGAGGGTTTCGTGAATTGGCTGATCATCAGATGCCATCGACGCCTTGAAAACCCCAACCTGGACATTTCCAAAAGGAACATGTACTTGGAGCGCATTGCAGTCCTTCGCAGCCTTCAAAGTGCTTTGGCGAACCCACTTTTCAGAGCATCGGCAATGCGCAACATGGCAGAGATGGCAGACATCAGCGATGACGAAGACTCCCCGAATTATCGAAGCAATCAGCCAACTTCCTTGGGAGATGCACAACGAGCTCACAATTTCTTCATGTTGCTGCGTGGCCAAACTGCAAGAGGCAGACATGTGAACCTGGTGGCAGATGCCCTCATCAGAAATGAATCTTTTGGAGAAGAAAGTGAAGAAGAACGAGAATCTGATGCTGAGATGGAAACAGCATCAGAAGCCAGACGAAGATACTACCAAAGTACTCAGGACGAAGTATCTGATCCTGACCTATGGGCGAGTCTCCACTATGGCGAGTTCATTGATGAGGAGGAAACTTGAAACAAAGTCGAGCCAATCCTTGCGGATATGTGCAAGGCCAGCCAGTTAGTTGCTGGCATTGCGCTTGGATGTGAGGGCAGACCTGAGGATAACTTGGATCTTAGGCAGCCCAGAGACTTTACCTTGAAGAAATTAGAGTTTTTCTTGGATGAATCAGTTTGGCATGTCTCAAAGAGACAAAGACAAGTCGTGGCAACGCAATGCCGTCCCCATGCAGTCACAGCCATTTGACATCCTAATCAAATCACTTTTTGTATGGTGGCATCATTTCAGAGAACTATGCCAAGGCGGGGTGAAACCAGTTTACTCCTGCGGTATTCCAGCTCCAATAGCATATATACAGACATGTAGTTGTGATGCAGTTGATGTGCAACACGCACAAATCTGAAGTGTTCATTCGAGACGCTTTTGGGTCAAGGAAAAGTTCTCCCCTTCCCTTCCCTTCTCTTCTCTTCTCTTCGATTCTCTTCTCTGACTCTTCCCACCTGTGCTTTTCCATCTGTCCATATTGTCGGAAAATTTGACTTCTAAATTTCCTTCGCCCACTATGGTGGCACAAAGTACCTTCCAGTACTACTTTGTACTTTGGTACTACCAGGCTTGCAGGAAGTACTTTTCAGTATTGCTTCATACTACAAGCATTGCACATTGTACTACAAGCCTTTCAAGAGGACTTCCCACTAATATTTTTTTAATGTCTCAAAACACGGCGGCCCACTTCTAAAGTTGCCAGCACAGTTGCCTTTCCTCTCTCGCGTTGCTTGAGCCACCATCCAGTCGCGTGTCATCCTTGCGCAGTGGCCTATGCAGACCTGTGACATGCATCAACTGTCACATTGATAAGAACAGATACTACACATCCAACTGAGCATGACATGACATGGGTGAGTGCAGTGGATATATCTTTACACCCCACCTTGCCAAAAGTTCTTGCATTTTGCAAGTTTTGGCACCTATTTGCTTGCACCTCACCTTACACTTGCAAATTCTACAGTTCTGCAGGTGGTTGTTAGCGGAAAAACTGTTTCACATGCCTTCGCGTCTCATGTTCACATGCACTGACTGCGCCACCACTTTGCTTTCAGCACTTTGCCCAGCGTTCACCATAGCTGCCGCATGCGTTGGTTGCAACCTCTCAAATTGAAGACTCCGTTGCTTGCCTCCATGTCGTCAATCTGAAACAAACCTTCTGCTACTGCTGCATTTGCTGCATACAGTTCTGCCTCACATGAACTGAGTACTACTGTTGCTTGTGTTCTGCTGCAACTTGAGATGTATGCACCATTCAGAAACATAACACATAAACTTGTTGATCTTCTAGTAGAACGGTCATCTCCCCATGACGAATCTGAGAAGATGTGAAAGTTGAAAACCGCTTTGTCCTTTCTCTGTTCTCTTGTCACGTCGCTCCATTCATCTGCTCCAATCCATCGGTCAAACACATCCCCATAGGTTTCACATTTTCCCAACATTACACCGACATGCTCTGTTCCTGACAAGTATAGGGCCAAATGCTTGAGAGCTGCCATCGCTTTCATGCAAGGATAGGACATCCATGTAGCCAGCGTTTTTGCCGCAAACGAAATATCTGGCCTGTCATGAGCAACATAGAGAATCAAACCTAATGCTGAACGAAACAACGACGCTTCTTCACCTGTGAGTACATCTTGCTCTGGAAACTCTGAGTTGTATGTTTCGAGAGCCGCATGATGTGGAGACCCTTCTTCTTCTGCCAGAAAATTTCAACATGGTGATGAACTTGGGAATATAGGTACCATTGGGCTACACCAAAATTCCTTCAGGCAAAAGTGTAATACGTTTCTTGAGGTAAAACATTGTGTCGCCTGAGCCTTGTGCATGAGGACCAGCGACTTTGATCGTGAGACCGAAAGCAACTTCCTTCTTGAACCATTCTAAGTCCTTTTCATTTCCAACCAACAGCACATCGTCCACATGTACCGATAAATACATTCGTCTCTCATTGTTCACCAACTTTATGATTGTGGGACATCCCTTGTAAGATTCCATTCCAGCACTTTGACACAAATTAGAGAAATATTCAAACCATCGCAAAGCTGCATCCTGTTGTCCTGGCAAACAACGCTTCAATCTCCAAACTGTAGACTTGTCTTCTGGAGATAGATCTCTGATCCATTGAGGGATTACCACAAGCATCTTTTCTTGCTGTTCAACACACAAGAAAACATTTTTCACATCAATTCCAGTGAGCATCAAGTTGAAGACCATGCTGAGGACTAGGAGAATACGAACTGCACCGAAGGTTGTGGTTGGTGCAAAGCTGTTCTCGTCTGTGTTGTCGGACTTGAACTCTCTTGCTACTATCCTGCATCTTCTGCGCCACTTGTTCTCTCTGTAGCGCCAATCACTCGCAATAGTGGTGTCAACGAGCTTGTGGCTCGGGATTGTTCTCACATCAATCTCTTCTGGTGCAATCACGTGCATTTCATACAACTTGGCAACCTCATCCAAAGCTGCTTGTGCATCCAACTCCGCAAGCTTTTCAGGAGAAACTGTAGGTGGGCCGTCTTCTTCAAGACGTTTGTTGATACTTTCATCCTCTGAGCCTACGTCCTCATAAGGAAGAAATTCCCAGTCATCTTCCAAACCAATCACATCATTGTGTGTGATCTCCACTTCGCCAACACGTCGGACGTCCATTTTTGCCGCTTTGACTTTTGTCTCTGGAACTGGTTCACTATCAAACTTCAAAGCTTTTACTACTGTGCCACCTTGAGTCCCTGCCTTGTGTTTGGATGCTGCATGACCTGATGAGTCTACATCCATTGTAGGGCTTGAAGGACTAGCCCCACCTCCGCCAGACATCAACATCTCTTCTGGCGTTTGTGGTGCTTCCATTCCGGGATCAACCGGTACTGCACTTAGAGGAGGAAGAGAAGGAACAGGAACTCGACCATCATCTCGTTCTGTGACATCTTCAAGTCGGGGACCTTATCCATCGGGTGTTGTGGGCTCATATGCATTGGATTGAACTTCTTGTTGAGCTTGTTCACGTTCGTCATCTGAATCTTGAAGTCCTTTGACTGCTTCTGCTTCTTCATCAAAGAATGGTCTCGGTGGTAAAGCCAGAACTGGTTTCTGTTTCACCTTTGACTGCGTGTAGCCCGTGGTGTCCCACGGTCCAATCACCAAACTCAAAAATTCATCTGCAGACCATGTAAGCGCTGTTCTTCGGATTGACCTTGTCCTTGTAATTGTGCCAGCTGCTGTAGCCTGAACATCATGATCAGAACCATCTTTTCCTAACCATATCCCTTTCTTCCAGGTAGGACGATACTTGGATCCTCGGATCAAGTCCATAGGTCACCTGTCCAAAACAAGCGATTCTGTTGTGATAAGGTCGTCCGTTCACAGCTTGGTATGGTGTGATCTTTGTGGTACTGTGAGTGTGATATCAAGTGGAGTGCATTGCCGCCCAGTAAAGAACTGCGTGTCCTTGTGGAATCTTGCACTTGATTGATTCCTCCAGTTGCATTACCAGTGTCTTTTGCAAATTGCGGACAGTCTGAATTGTTCGTTCAGAAATGCTAGCGCGATCCTTGCTGTAGTTGCGATTGGTCGTGACCGTTGTGCTAAACTTGCTAAAACCTTGACGAGCTCTGACCTGCTTAAAGAATTCCATGCCACTGACCAAAACATTCTCATTGTCTCCACAAACTTCAACCGCACCAACATAACCCAGACTTCCAACAAGTTTTGAAATTGCACTTCCAACCGTCTTGGCGTTCTTGGGTTTGATAGGTTCTGCATGTGCATATCTTGTCCATGAATCCACCATAAGCAAAATCGGCTTGACCCCGAGAGAACCTTCTGACTTGTCACGATTTTCACAAAAATAAAAATCAACTTGGATTGTGGGTCGATCTCGCTCTGCTGCGAGATCAGGGTCAGCATGACTTGCATGATAGTCACCTCGAGCACGAGTTGAAACACAAAACGGACACCAATCCCAGTAGGGTAGGTGAGTCAATTCATGGAGAGAACGTTCACGCTGAGTTGGTTGACGCGCTGCTAGGTGTGCTGGTTGTGCAGGATTTTCTTCTCGTTGATATTCTGCTCTTGCCATGTCAATTGCTGCACGTCTCATACTTTGAACATAGCTCTTCTTGATACGCTCAGACATCTTGCCTTTTGATCCAGCTTGTGAAATTCCCAGCAAACGACAGCCTGCTCGCAAGTCTTTGACTGGAGACTCACAGGTCAAAATCAAACGATCATCCAGTTCCACAGATTCAATCTCAGGAAAAGCTACATCTGCTAAAGCTGCTGCAGGTTCTTCTCCACCAAGAGGATCTGGTTGAGAAGACCTGGAAGTTCACGCACTTGAATATCCTTGCTTGAAACCGCACCCTGAGAAACATCTTGACGTTGTTCAACTGGAACTGCTGGTTGTTGTTCCTGAGGTTGTGAGTCAGGAAGTCGAAGTGGTCCATCCACCTCTTCATCTTCGTCTAGTAAATCTCCAAATTCCTCAAATCCATCTTCTTCAACTCCAAGAATTGTGAGAATCTCGCACTCGCCGTCCATGTTGAATATGCACTCATCAATCAATCCAAATGGTTCATCCTTGTCCATGAAACGTTGGGTCATCTCCACCAGTGTCCAACTGTCGGTGGTGTTTGTTCTTCTGACTAGAGTTGTTCTGAAACGCCAATAGTGCCCCCAAGTTGGTCGGGGATCCACATGGCTGTTCCTCACATTCTTGATGTAGGTTGTTCCAGACTCTGTCATCTGCCACGTGTTGAAGTCACAAAGCTCCATTTCCTCAAACATTTGAACCACAGCACACGCATGAAAGGAAGAAACATCTGAGTCACCATCATCTTCTCGTTCTTCAACATGACGCACACATGCTCTGATTGCAACGATTTGTTCTTGAAATACACAGGCACTTTGATTTGATCTTGTGGATCTATCAGGAAAAGTTCATTGCTGCCTTCACCATCAATTCTCCAGCCTGCTTGGTACAACCGCCCAAGCGAAACCAAACCTGTAGTCACATCACCAACAATAAACTCATAACGCAAAAGAACTTCTTCACCTTCAATGTCACGCACTTGAAGGTCGGTGTACCTAGTGCCATGTGTCTTGAGTTTTCCACCTTGACAGTTTCGCAAACTGGTACCTGCAGTTGTGTTACCATCTACTGAAAACCTTGCAGGAAGCAAACTCACATCTGAACCGCTGTCCAAAATAATCCAGTCCTCACCGGCCACCTTTCTCACATGCATATCTTCATCTGAGCTATCCAGCAATTCAACCATTCTCACATGCCGGCTTGAAGCTGGTGATGCAGGAGAAGAAGGGTATGATGAGGAAGGAGTGATGTGAAAAATTCTGCGCACTGTTCCTGTTTTCGGCTGCACTGGCGACAGTTCACCTTGACCTTGTCGATACACTGAAGACGACGAAGCTCCATTGTTGTTGACTGGAGAGCCAGTGTAGCTAGTATCTTGCGGCACGTTATTCACATCCATACGTTGTGGGCACTCTCCACTCCAGTGACCATAGCCAAAACAGACTTTGCATTGATTGTAACCTGCTGCTTTACCTTTCTGACCATCTTTGCTCTTTCCTTTCTTGGCCGTTGACTTTCCTCCTTTGTTGTTGCCTCTTCCACGTCCTTTCTTGCCTTTGCCTTTTGCTTTTCCTCCACTTCTACCACCAAAACCACGACCTGCACCCCAAGGTATGTTCCAACCTCCTTTTCCTTTGCCTTTCTTCCCCTTGCCCTTGGACTTGCCTTCAACTCTATCTACCTCCATTGGTGTGGGTCCATCGGCAACGCCCTTGTTGGCATCATGGATAGACGTTAGCATTGTCTCATGGCTCCAACTCTTCGACACACGCTCGAAGTTGAGGATCTGCTCTCTGACCTGGTTGTAGGTTCGCCTTGTCGTCCAAGGTGAGCTGAAGGTGCTCTTTGAGTTTTGCAGGGGAACACTGAAGTAGAGTGGCTATTTTGAGTTCATCGGGGTACTTGGTATTGGAGGATTCTTCGAACCTTTGAATTGTCTCCTGAAAGACCATGATGGAATCCATACAGGATCGGTCTTTGGGAAATGTTGGGTATGACGCCAAAGCCTGAGCTAGCGCCAAGCTCCTGTGTCTTGAGCTAGGCTCAAATTCTCTCATCAAACTATACCAAACAGCTAGACCATCTCTGGTCTTTGCATGCGCCTTGGCCAAATGAGCGCGTCGGCCACGCAAATAGCTTGTCAAAACAGCGTACAACTTGTGAGCCATTTCTTTCTCAGCTTCATTGTAGTTTGCCATTGTTGGCATTGAATCCCTGGCCTCTATAGCTTCCAGAATTTGAATAAACCTTGAATCACCATATGTCAATCATGACATAAACTGGAAACGCCATGATGCAAAGCCCATTGCATCTTCTCCACTGTACATGTCGGGATTCTTGAGTATCCTTGATGCTGCCTGAAATCCATCTGAAACTGCACTTGAACTTGCTTTTGCTACAGTTGCTGCTGTTTGCACTGTTTGGGTTGTTGCTCTCTCAGCTGCTACAGCTGCTCGTGTGGCAGCTTCAGCTAATGCCACGACTCTTTCCAGCATTGCTTGTTGTTGCCCCATTGCATGAACATGTCCAATACTGCAAAGAAAAACACAGCCATCAACTTTCGTCTTTCACTGCAACGCTTTCTGCCAGCACATCTCTTCTCTAAACGTGTCACTCGTGAAGTCTGACATGTTTTCATCCATTGACTGCTCATCCAATTTCTGTTCATCAATGCCAGAAACCATGTGATGCAAACCAAGATGACTGCCATCAAACCAAACTGCAACTCCTTGCCTAGTAGCTCTTGTGCTAGCGCCATTGGCATAGATGCCATCCAGCTCATAGCCATGCTTGCCACTGTTCTGCTTGTAGAGCTTGTCCAGGAGAAACTGCAAAGACACATCGCTGCAAGCCGCGTCAAGCCAGAATGCCAAATAACCACGACCTTGTCCACCATGTAGAGGAAGAAACGTAGGATGAAGATAATGACCTTGAAGACATACTTCACCAAGCACTGCCAACCATTGAAGACATTGTCCACGAAGTTGTTCATGTAGTGATGCTCGAAGATCTTGAGGTCGATGAAGTCCAAGCAATGTGCAAAGCCAAGCTTGTAGTCAATGTTCTCCAAGAACCATGCTCCATCGAAGACCTTGAACTCGTTGATCACCAAGTGTTGCTTCCCATAGTCCATCATGTCATACTCATTCATCTCCAAGAAGTGGTTCAAATTGCCGTGCTTGTCATTGGGCTCTTTCATGTTCACCAAGTTCCAGGTTTCTCCAATGCCCTGACTGTACCACATGCCGGCCTGGTTCACCATCTCGTTCCAACATCTGCACTTGCATGCCCATGCTATATCTGTTCTGTTTCCCGGGTTTGTCCATGGGCCTGTTGTGCTTTTCCATGTAGTTACATCCATCTATAGATCTGTGGTACTTGTCCATGTCTGCGCGCTTTCTATCTGCTGGACTCCTTGTTGACCTTCTCCTTGATGTCCAACATCGCCTAAGTCATAGGCCCCGAATTTTCTGCAGCTCCACATGTGGTGTTCTCCAGCCTCGGGTTCCTCAGGCATGTTCACAAAGGACTCAGCCATGCCAAGCGCCCCAAGTTCACCATTGCCACCACCATCAGCTGCCATCAGCATCAACGACGCCATGAAGGTCCACATGACCTGGAAACCTGGAGCCCTCACCAAAGGTCCTTGTCCCTTTGGATCACTGGGCTCCGCTACTCGCGTTGCTTGAGCCACCATCCAGTGGCGTGTCATCGTTGCGCAGTGGCCTATGCAGACCTGTGACATGCATCAACTGTCACACTGATAAGAACAGATACTACACATCCAACTGAGCATGACATGACATGGGTGAGTGCAGTGGATATATCTTTACATACTGACAAATGCACGTTGCAGCGCGACTTTGCACTACAAGCTTTGCACACATACTTTCCAGTACTACTTTGTACTACAAAGCTTGCACAACGCACTTTCCAACGTTAGTTCTTCGTAGTACAAGCATTGCACAAGGTACTTCCCAGCCCTACTTCGTGCTACAAGCCTTGCACAAAGTACTTACCAGTATTGTTTTGTGCTACAAAGGTACCTCCCAACATTACTTTTTATTGCAAAACTTGCGCGAAGCGCTTCCCAATACTACTTTGGACGACGTTGTCTGCACAAAGCGCTTCCCAGCCTGAAGTCAGTCTGACATGAATTTGGCATGATTTTGAAACACGTGTGTTGCAGGCTTGAAAACTACTTCGTACCACAAGACTTGCACAAAACTCTTCCCACTATTACAATCTACTCTAAGCATTGCCCAAAAAACTGCCCAGTACCACTTCGTACTGCAAAACTTGCACTTCACAGTCTCCACTCCGCACTTCACAATTCACACTCCCCACTCCACTTCACACTCCACACTCCCCACCCTCCACTCCACACTCCACACTGCCTGCACAAAAGTTCGCACTCCACAATTCAGAACTCACAATTTAACAGCTTTCAGCATTCCGCCGGCCTTCTGGCTTTTGTTCTACAGGCACAAAGCAGTGGTTGTGTAAAGCTGGTTGGTGAAAAAGGTGGTTTACATAAAAGGTGGTTTGTCAAAAAATTGGTTTGTGTAAAATCTTTTTTTTTTTTGGCTTTGTGTATATGTGAAGAATTTGGAAAATGCCTATGCAACTGTGCAGATTGTGTATGCTTTCGTTGGTCAATGGCTCAGGTCAGGCCTGAACACGTACAGCAATTCAAATGAGTGGCAATTAGATTGAACCAACGGTTGGCACGGACCGGCAAAGGCTGAACCAAATTGATCCAAGTGATTTTTTCTTCACGCCAGTAGTCCCAAAATAAATGCTACAGATGCCCCATGGCGTGTAGATGGCCTCATCACCCAGGCGCGTTGGACAAGCAGGGACGATGCACATTAGGGTCGAAACATTTTTTTGGTGACTGGTTGAACCAGGCTGATGATTGATGCTTTCGACTGTGAGGAAATTCATCCCCACGCCTCCGGATGAACCACGTCGACAACCTCGACGTCCGCCTTGCCAGTCGGTCATTCGCGAGGCACAACATTTTACCTCAACTGCGGTATTGTTTTGCTGCATGTCTTGTGCATGTCTTGAGGTAAATTTTCCTTCACAAGATTGTGCAGATGATAAAAAATCGAGGGTCAACTGAGTCAACTGAGTTAACTGCATTTTGAGGATGGGCCGAAGAAACATGCAGTTGATCGCTATCGCCTGGCCGATGTGCAAACAGCTCCTCCAACACCTGAGTTGAAAACTGACGCAATTTCCTCAAACGCAAACCAGCGTCAAGATGGGGATGATACCGAAGACGCCCAAGCGAAGTTAGCCCAGCAGCTGGCAAAACGTTCGATATCGACTCGGGGAAACCGCAGTTTCTTCAAATGGAGTTTTCGATCACAAACCAAGTACCTTTCAGACCTTTCAGACCTTTCAGACCTTTCAGACCTTTCAGACCTTTCAGATGCTCAGAAGGATGTAAAATATGTGAAGAAGTTACAAGACTCCGCAGGTGCTAGCCACAGTGGATCTGCAACTCAAACATGAGAGCGGAGAGCTGTGCGGCTCTGCATGTTTCACTGAAGGCAGAGCAACTTGAGTGAAAAAATTGAACACATGCTTTTGAACAGATTGAACAGCTACCAAAAAGATCTAACAAGTATTGCATTCAGATTCCAAGATATTGACATTATAAAACATATAAAAACATCAGGCCCTGACTGTGGTTCTGATCTGACTTGCGGGGGGGAGATCTGGGTTCTGTTGCTCTTGTCAGCTGGGTTTTGTCAGCCTGGCTTCAAGATACAGCATAAGTCTGTGTGAGATTTACATTTGTTCTTTTCAGTCTCATGAATTTTGGAAAGATGTTTTAGGTTGGGTTTCATTCTGTTTGGGTATATTTGAGGTTTGATTCGATTTGATTCGTTTTGATTTATGAATTTCCCACTTCCCGTTTTCTTTCTGAGCAATGTTGTGTTTGCCTCATGGATGCAACTCCCAGTGGCCCCAATGGTTGCGAAACATTGTCGCCTGAGCCCGACTGAGCCCGGCTGAGCCCGGCTGAGCCCTGCCTGGATAGCCATAGCTTGAAGCCTTTCGCCGTGGCTGAACGACTACACTTCCATGGCAGCTGGCTATGAACCCAAGGATCTGTTCCAACTCGTTGCTGCAGAAGGTGTTGGAAAGTTGGGTCTTGCGTTTCACAGTTTGCCACCTGGTCATGTTGAAGTGAAATCGGTAGGAGCAGGTAGTTGGGGAGAGCAGCATGAAGTGTTTGCAGGTGACTTGTTGGTCGAAGCTCAAGGGAAAGATTTGAAACTAGTGTCCAAAGAAGAGTTCAGGGATATGATTTCTCAGCAGCGTCCGTTGACGCTTATTTTTTTTGCCCGTGAACAAGCCGAGCCACTGGAACCTGTTGGGGCACAGCGGCGATCCATTCGATCCGTTCATTCAACCCATCCAGTTGCAGCCGAACCACAGCCACAAACCACCCCGAGTCAACCCAGCCAACCCAGCCAGCCCCAACCCAGCAAAGATCCGGGCTTGGTTCCAAAAGATGAAGCCCCGGTGGACCCGCCCCAACCACAAGTAGAGCCAGAGCAGCCAGCACCACCAGCACCACCAGCACCACCAGCACCAGAAAAACCCGAACCTGCGATCCAAGCTGCGAGCATGGGAGATCGAGAAAGTGGTCCAAGAGTGGAGGAAACAAAAGAGGCAGCGTCGATACCCGACAAACCTGAGAAAGTTGAAGAATTGAAAACCGAGACATCCGAGACCCAAGACGATTCCAGAGCTGCAGCCACCAAGGCCAAAGATGCCAAAGATGCCAAAGGCAGCGACAATCTGTCGCCTGTCGCACCTGTCGAACCTGTCGAACCTGTTGTCCAACCCGTCGAACCTGTCGTCGAACCTGTCGTCGAACCTGTCGTCGAACCTGTTGTCGAACCTGTCCAACCCGTCGAACTTGTGGAACCTGTCCGCATCACTGATCCCCCCGAAGATGTTGCAGCCACGAACCTCGCAGCTGCCGTTGCCGAGCCAAGCATCACTTCAGGGTCACAGGAGCTACAAGAGCCGCAGGAGCCACAGGAGCCAGCGTACCAAGTGCCAGCACCACCGGTGCCAGCACCGGTGCGGTCGGACCAACCTGAAAAATCAGCAGCTGAACCACTGGTACCGCCTACACCGGCTCTACCACCAGCGCCTGCCCAGCCAGCACCAGAGGTGATGAGAGAGAAAAAGAAATCTGCGGAACCCTCAAGTTCTGCAACCGAAAAACTGGAGGAAAAACAAGTTGACAGACCTTACAGTTCTGGAATCCAACGAGCCTCTGTGGCATCCATGGGAAGCAAAGCCAAGAAAGTTTCGAGGGACATTTCAGGAGACCGTGTGGGGGTTGGAAGGGAAAAATGATGAAAATTGGGAAAGTAGATGAAATAGATGAAAATAGATGAACATAGATAAAATTTGGGATGTTTATGGATGTTTATGGATGTTTCAATTTTTGAGATAGCAACAGATAGCAACAGATAGCAAGAGATTCACCAATCTGGCCATCCCAGTCCAACAGGATGATCCACAACGGAGGCTTTTTTTAGGGCGAAAGACCAGACTGACCAGACACAGAACGGACACAAAGACCTTAGGAAACCGTTCACGATCCGTCGACTTTGGCCCGGGATGAAGGAGAATGAAGGAAATATATGAGATATGAAGAGATATGAAGAGATATGAAGAGATATGAGATATGCTCTTGTCTGAATGGGGGCAGTGTCACTCTTTTGAAACAGACAGTATTTGTCAACATAGTCAGTGTATAGCTCTTGTTCGTTGCACTGTGGGCCATCATGAAAAGGCTGTTCTCAACTTCACAGGACAAGCAGCCACCCAGGGTGAGGCGGGACACATTATGCCACTTTGTGCAGTCATTCCGTGTCATACCACGTGTTCAGTTGGAGTGGAGGCGATTTCAGGCCGTGTCTTCAGGACATTTTTGTATGGCCTTGTTTCATCTCAACTTTGTTGGATTTGCATTGTTTCAGCTTTCCACCGACTTGTTCACGAGTGCCTTCCCTTTCGATAAGGTAGAAACATCATGAAACATCCCCCTTCCGCACTGCATCGCGCTCTCTATTCCTGTTTGAGGGCAGGATCACCTATCTGTTCGTGTTGATTCGTGTCGATTCGTATTGATCTTGTTCGTAAATTTCGTAAGCTCGATCAAATTCTTCAGGCGGTTGCTCCCACGGACGAAGTCGCTCCTTTTGAAACTGAGCGACTTGCTTTTGCAATTGTTGGCGGGGAGTTTTCCAGTAAATGGGATCAATATGGATAGATTAATTCTGATTATTTGAATGCACATATTTTAATGCTTTGTGTTGAAACGACTGCGGACGACTTGGGAAAGTGTATCTTTGGGTCTTTGGGTTGCATGGTGTTCAAGTCATGGCGCAATGACACAAATCAGGGAGCGCTGAACACTGACTGCCTATGTTTTTCATCAAAGCCTGTTTTTCATCAGGCAACATTGGGATGATGTATGCCCAATGTTCCGTGCGAATTCTCTTGCACAGTATTTGAAGGGCTGCATTCATGGGACATTCGGATCATTTGGTATCTGTGCAGATCTGGGTGTGTAGAATGCTGCAGTTTTTCACTTCGCCCAAACCAACAAAGATCAAACTACACATCCCACGTCTGTAGCAACTTCATATACCTCCGATCAGCCGCAAACCAGTTTATCTCTTCAGTGCATGACAAACGATATTTTCGGCTTTCATGTTGCAAGCAGAAATTCAACACAAACACGCATTTTATATGCATGCGCGGCAAAATAGTGTGCATGTAAAGTATTTCCATATGCACACGCAAAGTTCTTCATATCCATGCGTACATATCTGATCATATCTGCGTTGGCTCAAGTCCTTTTCGGTTCCGTCCCGCGTCACCGCGTCCATCGTGCAGATCCTGTCAGTTCCTACCGGAGCGTCGCTCCTGAACAAGGATGAACTCATGCGCTATGCCGTGCGTTTTGCCGTGGGTTTTGGGGATGTCCCCGTGGTCCAACGAATGGACGATTCCCTGTGCGGAGTATGCTTTGGGATTTTGCTCTTCCTGGGATCCATCTTCCTACTGGGCTGGAATGAGTTCAACTATGTCCGCAACCAGGCCATCCTGCTGAAGGTGGACAAGGAAGTGATTGAAGCTGGATGCGTCCCCAGTGCTTCCAATGTTGGGAAACCCATTTGGGCTTCATGCGTTGTCCAACGTGGCTATGACTTCACTACAGACCCTCAGGTGCAGAGCATGGGCTTGTCATTCTCAGGGGAAATCCGGGGCGCCTGGTTCAAGGCGGACTCTACCATCCTGCAGTGGACCGAGAGTTGCAGCAATCGTGCACTTGGAGGAGGCGGCTGGGATGTGGTCTGTTACTACAACTTGGAGTGGGTCTCATCTCCTCAGTCTTCCTCCAGTTTCTATTGTTACCCCAGTTCAAAACCCGGCTGCCAGAGGAGTGGCTTGCAGATTCAGAACTCTGGAACCATTCCAACTTCGTTTCAACAGACCTTGAACGCTCCAGATGGCACAGTGGGAATGGGTTCATCCACAGACTCCCTCTACTTTCTGGACAACAAGGAGATGGGTGTCTTTCCATCGGTGCCAGTGACCGTTCCTTCAGGCCAGAGGACCAGCTTGCTGCCCAACAAGCAGCTGGTGCAGGTGAATGCCACTTCGGTGCAGTTCAGTTCGGTCCCAGGACAGAACTCCATTGGCGACGTCCGGACCACCTTCACCCAGTCCCAAATCCAGTTTGGCCTGACACAGGTAGCCATCATCGCCAAGCAGGCTGCCATGTCAACCAGCAATGCTCAGATGAGACCCTGGGACACCCAGTTGCCTGGTAGCATGTCCTCGGTAGATTGGGTCTCAATGGGTGGGTTATCCAAATCGGACATGATCAACGAGAAGCAAAGTGAGAATGGTGCTATGGTCATTGCTTTGCGCTTTGTAGGCTTCATCTTGCTGTGGTTGGGCCTCCAACTCGTCACAGGGCCCATTGCACTGATGCCAGAGATCATTCCTTGTTGCGGCGAGATGATCGGAGAGATAGTTGGATGTGCTTTGTGTTGCATGAACTGCTTGATTTCGTTGGCCCTATCATTGACTGTCATTGGTGTTGCTTGGTTGATGGCCAGGCCCATCCTTGGCATTGGGCTGTTGCTGGTTGCAGCTGCAGCCGTTTGTGGTGCCGGGGTGCTACGCAACAAGTTCCGCAAGAACGCCCGAGAGCCTAGCATGTCGCAGTCCTTCACGGCACCGCAGATCAACATGGCGCAGATGGTGTGACCTCAAAATGCCGTGCCTGGACAAATGCTCATGGTGCAATGCCCAGATGGACTTCAACGACAAGTTCAGGTACCACAAGGGGTGTTTCCTGGACAGACCTTCCAAGTGATCATTTGAAACTTAAACGCGGCGTTGTTTCAACCATTACAGACAAGATTGATCGAGATAGTTGAGTCAAGTTGGCAGCCGCTTGCGGAAAAAAAAATCTGCAACATTCTGCCAGATGAAAGGACGACACGTCGGACGACACGTCGTATGAACACAGAATGTAATGCACAGAATGTGCACAGATCTGCACGTCGTAGTTTGTCAGTTGGCTCTTTTTCAGTTTGCCAATGATGCCAATTTGATGCCAATGTTTATCTTTTTTCACGATCTTCATTTCTGAGGCTCCGAACAGCGCGCGCTGAAGTCTTGGAGCTCCAGGAGCAGCTCAGAAAGGTCCCGGACAACACCGAAACCGAAACGGAAACACAAACCGAAACCGCCGAATTCTAAAATCAGAGAGAGATCTTAGGCACATCTTTGGCAGAGAACCAAATCTTCACAGTTTTGGGAACTGCAACGCAGTTTGGGTTCCCTCAAGATGACTTTGTCAGATGCAGGATGTTGTTTTGAGGTCGAGAGTACCAGTGGGAGGAGGTCAAGAGAAGCCGACGCTGCTGCAGCCTCTTACGCCAGGCTGAAGACGGAGCTGGTTGCGGAGTCGACAGAAAGAGTGGCACTGCGTGAGAAGAATAAAAGGCTAAGTGCACTAGAGCATTCTGAGTATGAAGCACTCCAGAATTTGCAGCACGAAGTCGCTGCTGAAGCGGATGAAGTGACTGCACTGCGTCAAGAAGTGCGGGATGCCCGGCAAGAAGCTGCGGCTTCACCAAAAAAGGCCCGGGAAAGTCAACGCGCTCGGGAGGATTTGCTGAAATCAGAGTTGGAGGAGCTGGAAGTGACGTTGAAGAAAGTCAGAGCCGACTTACGCAGATCTCAAGAAGTTGCAACTTTTTTAAAAACAGCAGGTTTTCTTTTGGCGGCGAGGCCTCATCTTGTGAGATTTGTAAGTCCAAGCATGTTGTAACATTAACACATGTATTTCAAATTTGAGCTGTCTTTGGCTGAAGTACGGTTATTTTCCGTATATATGAATAGTACATCCTGTATGAATATGTCATGGGTTGAGAAAAATGGCATTGATAGCAATCACATCATAGCTCTCTGACCCCTTGCTATCGTGACATCTGAATCTAAGACCCCTTTGTCATCCTTTATCCACTTTATCATCTGAAATTTCTCTCAATTTCGGCCTCCGTTTCGGCCTCCGCTTCGGCCTCCGTGGCCTGAGGTCCGGGAGCGCGACGCGGAGATGTGGCGCGATGCCGAGGGCGGCTCGACCAGCACGATGCGCATGGAGGAGGCGCTGGCGCGTGGCCTGCAGAGGCAGCTGCTGGAAGAACAGCAGCAGCGCGCCGTGAAACAAAAAGCTGCCCAGGCGACGAGAAAAACAATCGACATGACATGGGCGACACGGGTCGACTTTCATAAATTAGCATCTGTAAAACTGTATATCATCTATTACATTCTATTACTGTGCGTGCACATACACACACACATATATATATATATATATATTGTGAATTTTCCAGCAGGTATGATGCTTGTCCCTTGATGTGAGTGACCTTTGCATGGTTTGTGGCTTCCTCTCAAGTCATGGGAGGGCGTGGTAGAGGCGCTGCAGGGCAGCACATGGCGCGTTGGTGAAAACCTTTGATTTGGCTGCGGAAGGGACAGGGTTCCCTTGGGATTTTACTTTGATTACATCTTTGGACCGGGATCCAGCTCATTTATCTCTGGTTGGGAATCAGACCTTTTATTTGGATATTCATTCCTTTTCAGATCAACAGGGTTGATCCATCTTCAAAGCGTGGACCTGGGGTGAAGCTGCCAGTGTGTGAGGTCCACGACCTTTCACACTGGTAGCGGAGCCTCCAAGGCTCCGGTGCCTGTGATCACCGTAAGAGTGCCGATCCAGGGGCCGACAATCCTTTTTGCAATTTTCTTTTGCTGGTTTTGACCATTTGCAAGCTCAATGCCGCCAACTGCGGCGGATGGACAAGGGGGTGGAATCGGTGTGCCCCTTCCTGACCCCGATGACCCCGAAATGGGGGGATCCATGGCCAGTGCGGCACCACAGCCGCCCTGGCAAAGCATTCCGAAGTTCATTCCTGGAACAACCAATGTCCAGGAGTATGTGCAGAAGCTTAAGTTTTTGGCATCAATGTGGCCAACAGAGCATTTAGCTTTGTTGGCTCCCAGAGCAGCCCTCCTCGTGGAGGGAACAGCCTTCAAGAAGGTGGCCCGGCTTCCTCCAGAAAAGCTCAAGGTTCCCAACCAGTCTGGCATAGCTCTCTTAGTGGATGCAATCGGTGGGTCTTGGGGACCTACGGAATTGGAAGAAAGATATGAACATTTCGAACGTGCACTGTATGGAACTGTTCAAAGACAAGACGAAAGCCATGACTCTTTCTTGTCCCGGATGGAATCCAGTTTTGTGGAACTCCTCACGCGTGGAACGACGCTTGAGGAAGTGCAGGCGTACGTCCTATTGCGTCAATCGACGCTTCCTGCAGAAGATAAGAAGAGAATTTTGCTGGAACATGAAGGCGATTTGAGATACAAACCTGTTGTCAAGTCTTTTAGACTTCTGGGTAGCAAGTTCTTTGCAGAGTTTCAGTCAGGAAAGAGTTCGAACAAGACCAAGGTCTATGATGTTCACCATACAGATGCCATGGAACATGATCATGTCGAAAACCATGACCGTGCATACCTCACGGCCACCGAGGACTTTGACCTCGACTTGGACTATGAGACCATCGAAGCTTTAGCTGCTCAGGAAGATGCCGATGCCATGACAGTTTGCGCCTTTGAAAATGAACTGGAAGAGTTTCTTCAAGAGACTCCTGAGATGCACGATGCAATGACGACATACCTTGAGGCAAGAACCCGCCTCTTAGAGAAACGCAAGAATCGGGGGTTTTGGCCCACAAAAGGCTGTGGAAAAGGTGCCAAAGGAAAATTCAAAGGGAAGACCTCTCGCAGCCGCGAGCAGCTCATGGCTCGCATTGCTCGTTCACACTGCCGAAAGTGTGGAGCTGTGGGTCACTGGAAAGCTGAGTGTCCTTTGAATGTGTCTGACAAGAGCCAGAACCAATCAGCCGCTGCGGCCAATGTGGCCTTTGATGATTGCGTGACTCATGACCAAGAGGTCTACTCCGAAGCCGAGGATATGACTGAGATGCAGGCGGGATCGGGTTTTGAAAGAGTTTCACCAGCCATCCATGAAACCTGCCTCATGGCCTTATGTCAATGCATCCGATCGCCAGAGACTGCAAGATCGCATGGTCCGTTTCATGAAATCCAGAGGTATTAAAGGGGATAAGCCTGGGGATAACTTGGGGCATAGGAATAATCATAATTTGGGTAAGATTAAGCCGCCTATGTCTGTCTCCAAGTTTGTCTGTCCGAAGTTTGTGCACCCAAATCAAGCTCTGCCGTTCAGGAAGAAGCCTCAGGAGATTTTGATGCAGCCTCCAATGATCGATGACCAGATTGATGGAACGACCACAGAATCCATACTTCTGAGCACGGCCGCACAGAGTCCCACTTGCGCCATTTTGGACACAGGGGCTAGCCGATGCATCATAGGTGAAAAGACACTGAAAAGGTTGCAAAGCCATCTGCCGCCTGAAGTATGTAGCAAATTGAAAACCAGTCCTAGCCAGATAAAGTTTCGGTTTGGCAATGAACAGTCTCTCACAAGTTCTCACCGTATCCATTTTCCTTTGAAAGCTGTTGATCGTCGCACAGTTTGGCTTGCGGTGGAAGTTGTTCCTGGAGGGACACCATTCCTCCTATCCAAAAGAGCCTTCAAGATGCTAGGTGGTTTGTTAGATGCAGTTCAAGACATTTGCTACATGAAACGCTTGCACCATGAGCCCATACCACTGAGTTTCAGTAACACGGGGTTATACTTAGTGAATGTCGGTGACCTGTGCCAAGGGGTTTCTAACTTGGAAGAAAAATGCTATCAAGCCTATGTGGGGAAGACATGTTTCGATGAAAAAGTCAAACATGCAGGTTTACATGGGAAGAAATTTGCTCCAAGTTTTCAGAAGTTGCCAGGTCATGTTGACAAACAGATGAACCGAAAATTCAATTTTACCAACAAAGCCATTTTTGTCCCGAGTGCGCTGCCCAACGCCCTTGATCGGAATCCGACCCGATCTGATGCCGTCGGTGGTGAGCCTATTCAAGGCTGTGGCCGAGTCCCTGATCCAGGTGATGACAATGCTGTTGCAGATGCTTATCCAGCACCTCGAGGTCAGCTCTCCAAACAACCTGATGGAAGAAGCGCCCCTCGAGACCACTCAGCAGATCCAAGTGATGATGGAAGAACTGCAGACTCAACGTGTTTTGCTGGAGAACATCAACCGCCAATGTCAGATCCAACCAGGTACTTCGACAGCTGCAAATCCAGAGCCATCGAAACTTGTCTCCAAGACCAAGCTGACGCCAGGTGCCAAGGCCAGTCAAGCGCTGGTAAGCTCTGCCAAAAATCGCAAGTCCCAGACACCATCGAGCGCTTCTGCTCCGATGATGTGGTGCCTCGACGAGTCCGACAACGAGGTGATCGTGGAGGAGGAAGAACTGGAAATTGTTCACCAGGTTCACCGACAGGTGCCAGTCATGATGCCTTCGCCTCAAGCCGTGCCTTTCGAGGAGTGGGGTACACATCTGGTGACCTGGGGCAAGAAACACAAAGGGAAGAGCTTCGAAGCCACGATCCGAGTGGATCCTCAGTACTTCGACTGGTGCCAAAGTCGATTCACGTCGTTGACTCCCGAGATGCAGGACTTCGTGCGCTATGGCCAGATGCGTCTGAGCAGACTGTCAGCCCAGTGCGAAGCAGCCAGTCCAGGAACCTAGAGGACCCAGATTTCCATGCTCAGGTGTTGTTGACACGTCATGAACTCACTAAGGAACCTCCCAAAGTTCAGTTTTCAGATGAATTGATTGAAAGTGTTTGCAAAGCTGAGTCGACCTTTGATCAACACATCATGGAACGCCAGTGGAACGTTGATTCAACTAGAAACCGTGTTTTCCTGTTGGAAGTTTATGCTGGAACATCTAGTCCTCTTGCAGATGCAGTTGAACAGTTTGGGACTTCCGAGCCGCAGATTTACCCGAGAAGATGGTGATCTAGCAACAATTTCTGGCCGAGCAAAGTTGTGGCATTTGATTGAAGAATGTCAGCCAGAGCACATTTGGGTGGCCCCAGAATGTGGACCTTGGAGTGGTTGGAATAGATTGAATCAACAGAAGAGTGTTGCTTTGTTTGACATGATTCAACAAAAACAGCATGATCAACTTCCTCATGTCCAACTTTGTGCCCGCTTATGCAAATATCAAGTAGATCGGAACCGACATTTCCATTTGGAACAGCCTCGAGGGTCTGGTTTGTTGAAGCATGAGGTTTTGCATCAGATGTTTCAACATGTTCTGGTCGCACGAATTGACATGTGTAGGTTTGGCCTGAAGATTCCAAAGACCAATCGATTTTGAAGAAAAGTAGTGTCATCCTTACCACGTCTCTTCAGCTGCATGAAAAGCTCGATGGCCAGAACTGTCCCATGAACCACCTTCATCAGCGGATCGAAGGAAGTTTCCATCTTCAGGGAGTGAGCACGAAGATGACTCACTTTTGTGCAACCTACAGCCGAGGTTTTGCAAAGACTGTGGCCAAATACCTATGCCAATTGACCCACACTGCATGTTCACCACAGGATGCTCATGTGAATGACCTTGACTCTGAGGAACCACCCACCAAGAGGGCTCGTTTTTCGTTCAACCTTGCTAAACGTAGGAAGTTCAACAATCCAGTTGACTTAGATCCGACATCAGATACGATTGAGGAACCCAATGTTGAACCAAAGCTTGCACCATCATCCCATGAGGGGTCTCCTGAGAAGAAAGTCCAAAATGTTTCAGAAGATCAGCATCCGTGGTCCGCAGTTATGCAATTGGCCCAATCCCTTGCACCACGTGTAGGTAACACCCGATGTTCCGCAGATTCAGAAGCATTCCAAAAGGCCCAAGAACTGGTTCCTAATTTGCATTTGGAAAGCATGTTTGTTTGTCGAGGTACTGAAAGATACCAAGTCCCAGTCCTTGCGCCGGCATCACACACGTGTCCCATTCGACATACCATATGCTGGCATCGACATGAAAATCAAATACATGATCTTGGTTCAGAAGACTGGCACAACTTGACACGAGCCAAACGCATTCGTAGCTGCATTCCAAGTCGTTTAACAGTAACACTTTTTGGGTCAAAGAGGATTCCTGAAACTGCATCGATGGAAACTCCCAAAGTTCCTGTATCAGCTCCTGACGAACCCGGTCAGGTGTCAATCATGCCTCAGTCCGATGAAGCTGATCCAGCTTCAGCAATTCGTGTTCGAAAGCCGGAACATTTGCCAAGAGCGGTCACTGAACGCACCTCAAATCAAGTTTGTGAGGGTTGGGCTCCACCACCAATAGCCTTACATGGTCCGAAGTTTAGACTGCTGAGTGAAACGGAGAAGAATGACTTAATCAAGCTTCACAAGAATTTGGGACATCCCGATCCCGAAAAGTTGGCAGCCCATCTACAAACTCAAGGTGCTCGACGATCTGTGATTGAGGCTGCTCGAGAGTTCGTATGCGATGCTTGTGTGGAGTCCAGTGCATTCCGCCATCAAAGACCGGCCCAGTTACATGATCCCACAGAGTTCAATGACTTTGTAGGTGTTGATGGATTTTTCTGGTCCGGAAGAGCGGGTTTTCAAGTGATGGTTTTCCACTGTATAGATGAAGCTTCAATGTTTCATTTGGGAAGACGTTTGGAAAATCGAAATTTGGAACATGTGATTCCTGCTTTCTCTGATATGTGGCTGTCATGGGCTGGGAATCCAACTGGGATCTATTCAGATCCAGCAGGCGAATTCTGTTCAGATGATTGGCTGAGCTTTCTGCAAAGCTCGAACATAGTTCCCAAGCTTTCCACAGAAGCATGGCAGAAAGGTCGTGTGGAGAGGCATGGAACATTGCTGAAGGAGATGTTGAATCGATATGATGCCGAAAAGACAATATCATCTCCTCATGAATTTGACATGGTTCTCCGAGCGTGTTTCCAGGCCAAAAACTCCTTGAGCCGCCATCAGGGATTTTCCCCTGAGCAAATTGTACTGGGAAAAGCCACTCGCGTTCCAGCATCACTCACGGCAGATGAATCCATGGGAGCCCATAGCATGGCTGTAGGAGATGATTTAGCTTGTGAACGTTTCAGACGTCAACTTGAGATTCGATCCTTAGCCAGAAAAACTTTCTTGGCCACTGATAATGATCAAGCTATCAGACGTGCTCTTTTGAGAAGATCTTGCCCACCCAGGGGTCCATTTCAAGCAGGTCAACTAGTCATGTACTGGAAAAGACAAGGAAAACCCAATCGTCGTGAAGGTGGACGCTGGTATGGGCCGGCCAAAGTTGTGAGTCAAGAGAGTTCATCTGTTGTGTGGGTTGCACATGCCCATAAGTTGCTGAGATGTTCGCCAGAAAGTCTTCGACCAGCATCGCTTCGAGAGTGGCATGGAAACACCCAACCGCTAGAACAGCTAATTGCACCGACTCGCCAGGAAATCCAGGAACGTTCATCAACAACACCAGAAGCTGTTGAGTATCCTGAAAGTGTCGAATACTCCCCTGGAACACCAGTACCATTTGATCAAGCACCTCATAGCCACACCACTAGCATTCAACCTGAAAGTGAAACTTTTCCCGAAGCCTTAAATAATCCCTCTCAACAAGCGACTTCAGATGCTGAACAAACCGTGCCTGATGGGTCTGAAGATCCTGCAGTAGAGATCCTGGAGCCTCCTGACGCTCCTACAGCCGAAAATGAAGAAGATGATGCACTTCACCATGATCATGTGTTTTGGTGTCAAGATGTCCCAGGAAGTTCATTGGATCAGCCACTGCATGAATGGCTAACCTTTCAACCTGGCATGGAGACGTCCGAAGTATGTCTCGCTGAAGACGAGATGCCAATTTTGTATCAACCACTGGAACCTCTTGAGAACCAGTGTTTCATGTTGGAAGTACCATTATCGAAGCAGGACTTGTTGAAATGGTCCTATGATCCTCGTCCTCAGGAACTTGCATGCGTTGCCAGTGCGAGCAAAAGAGCTCGAGCCGAAGTCCAGCTAAAGGACCTTACTGCCGAGGACCGCCGACTGTTTGACATAGCCAAGGACTCAGAACTCAATTGTTGGTTGCAGACATGTGCGTTGAAACCTGTTTTGAGAAAATCTCTGAATCCCGATCAAATATTAAGGTCTCGGTGGGTTCTAACTTGGAAACCAGTGGAGGATCAACATGGTACAATACAGGGTCGCAAGGCAAAGGCAAGATTGGTTGTTTTGGGTTATATGGATCCTCAATTGACTGAAGTTGCAAGAGATGCACCGACTTTAACTAAAGAAGGTCGTCACACAATTCTCCAGTTGATTGCGTCACAACAGTGGATTTTGTCCTCTTTTGATATCCGAACCGCCTTTCTTCGGGGCCGTGCCGATGAAGCCAACCCTCTGGCCATGGAGCCACCAAAGGAGCTCCGTCAGAAACTCCAGTTAAGATCTCTGATTGGAAATGCATATGGCCGAGTGGATGCACCACTGCTATTTTACCGAGAACTGGCACTGCAATTGAAAAAGCTAGGCTTTTGCGTTCACCCTCTGGAACCATGTATTCACTATCTCGAGTCTTGGAAAAACGACGTTCGTACAATACACGGTGTGCTGGGAACCCATGTAGATGATGGTATATGCGGAGGAGATGAAGTGTTCCACAAACAACTTCAGAAACTTCGCGAAGTACTGCCTTTTGGTGCGTTCAAACAGAGGAAATTCACATTCACAGGCATACAATCGCTTCACAACAAGATTACATCTATGCCATTCAAGCGTTGGAAATAGGTAAACACAGACGTAATGTTCCTGAACAAGAAGCCAGTGAAGGTGAGAAATCTTCATTGAGAGCCATCATAGGGAGCCTCCAATATGCTGTCACTCATACTCGACCTGATTTGGCTGCTCGATTGGGAGAAATCCAGACTCAAATTGCAAGGCCAACGGTCAATACCTTGTTGATGGCCAACAAACTTTTGCGGGAAGCCCAAGAGACAAGCGATACAAAGATATTTTTCAGATCCATACCTACTGGTCAAGTTACTCATGTGGTATTTGGTGATGCCTCTTTTGCAAGTCCCAAACAACTTTCCTCATTTCAAGGTACAATTGTATTTGCAACTACCCCTGAACTTCAACAGAACTTAAAGGCACCCATCAGTCCTCTTACATGGTCATCCAAGAAAATTGCAAGAGTGGTGAGATCCACACTATCTGCCGAAGCATTTTCTATGTCGCGTGGAGTTGACAAACTCAGCTGGATGCGTTTATTGTGGAGAACCTTGATAGTGGACAACTTTGATTGGAGACAGCCCCCTAAAGCTCTGGCGACTCTTCACAAAGCCATCATAGTAACGGATTGTAAAAGTTTATATGATCTGGTAACCCGAACAGCGATGCCATCGTGTGAGGAATACCGGACAACGTTGGAAGTTTTACTCATCCGTGAATTGTGCCATGAAAACTGTTTCTTCAGATGGATTCCAACCTCACTGCAGTTGGCTGATCCATTGACCAAGCCGATGGACCCAGTAATACTCCGTATTGCTTTAGAGTCTGGCAGTTTCCAACTTTTCGATGAACAAGCCAGCCTCCAGACAAATGCACACCGCAAACAGGCTGCCACGTGGTTAAAGGGACAAGATTCAAGTGTCTCACATCAAAAGAAAATTCCGGAAGTGTGAATTTTCCAGCAGGTATGATGCTTGTCCCTTGATGTGAGTGACCTTTGCATGGTTTGTGGCTTCCTCTCAAGTCATGGGAGAGCGTGGTAGAGGCGCTGCAGGGCAGCACATGGCGCGTTGGTGAAAACCTTTGATTTGGCTGCGGAAGGGACAGGGTTCCCTTGGGATTTTACTTTGATTACATCTTTGGACCGGGATCCAGCTCATTTATCTCTGGTTGGGAATCAGACTTTTTATTTGGATATTCATTCTTTTTCAGATCAACAGGGTTGATCCATCTTCAAAGTGCGGACCTGGGGTGAAGCTGCCAGTGTGTGAGGTCCACGACCTTTCACATATATATACACTATATATTGATGTCATATATGAATATCGTAATGATACGGCCAGGCGCTGCTTGTTGCCCGGAAAGTTCACATGGCGTTTAAGCATTATCCTTCAACATGCTCAAACACCTGCACAGGGCCAGTGTTTTGAGATTTCCCAGACGACGAGCCCTAGGCCCTAAACCCTACTGTAAATCCTAAACCCTAAAATAGCCTAAACCCTAAAACAAAAACCCTGAAAAATCTGAAGACTTTGAGTCCTAAACCAGAAAACTCTGTGTATATGCAGTATTTTCTGCAATCTCTCCTGTCTTATTCAACAACATGACATCCTCAATGTTAATGTCCGGGCAACACGCGGCGTCTGTGAGTAATGATATGATATCGTATCTCTGTACAATACGCATACATGTGCATATCATTATAGTATTGATGTCTCCAAGATGCGTTTGCGATGGGACGAACGCATTGGAACGTGTTAAAATACGTTGGAACGTAATGGAGCATCAACTCTGACTTTGCACTCTTGGTATACTTGATGAAGTTATATGAGGTTTCATTGCCAGCAGATATGGAGAGGTGATACAGAGAGGATATGGCGACATATCGGCAACATATGGACAACGTAGTAATTACATAGTGATGACATAGACATGGGGACATAATGGGACATCGCGCACAGTTGTGAGGACAGCGAAATGCAAAGCGTCCAAACCGAGCTGCGGATTGAGAAGGCGGCCATGCGATCCATCCAGCGAGCGACTGAGGCAGGGACGGAGCAAACCGTGGAAAAACATCTGCGACACGAAAGTGACGTGAAGGAGACGCGTGGATCGGGGGGATCACATGGATCGCATGGATCACATGGCGTTTGAGCTAAAGCATCAATTTTTCTCACAATCTTGCAGAGCTGCAGCTGTTCTGCGCGTTGCGCTGAGTTGCAGAGTTGCACCTTTATTCCCTTTACCTGCCATTTTTTGCATTTTATTTTCTGGTGGGGAATTGGGAGGGCTGTGCCACTTGTACTGCCACGTTTTTCGCATTCTGCGGGGGCTCCAGGATTCCCTACAGCGCGCTGAGAATGCAGCCGTTCGAGGGCTGAAGCGACGTCAAGACGAGGTCAAACGCATGACTTTTCAGCTCCACGACCCGCTAGTTGAAGAGGCGCAATATGACGCACTGGAAAGGAAAGGACTGGAACCGAGAAAACCTCCAATCTCTGTGGAATCTTCATGGATCAGCTAAGTATCCAAGACCCTCTTGGGATTTAAGACGATTCAAGACTAGCGGACTGGCGCAACACCAGTTGGGCAAAGTAACACTGATGCAACGCTTGCAGAATGGGGAACGCCAGGTGATGAAAGGTGCGGGCCTTCCTTTTCATTTTAAACCACGTTGGGAATGCAACCCACAACCGTCATAATGTTGCTTCTAGTGTTACGTAACCCATAGAGATCCATAGCTGCCAAACTGCAGCTCTACCAGGCGAATGCTATTCGGAAGGGTGTCTCAGACGAAGAGGCGCTTGACCTCTGAGCTGTTCACTTCCAGATGCATCAAAAATTCCTTCCAAAACAAAGCTTCCAAGTGATACCATCGGCATCCAGTGGAAATTTTACAAATTCAGCTTCTGAGCATCTAGACTTTCTGACACTTTCTGAGATTTTATCTTTTTTCCTCAGGAGATGGCGCAGAAGTTGTCGACTCGGCTGCAGAACTTGGAAGAAGGCATGGCTGAGCTCCAGGACGACAAAGGTGCGGCCCGACACTGGCCCCGACAGCCGACACAAGCCTGGCCCCAAGCGTTTCCGCGAGCGCTTCGAGGTTCCGCGCGAGTGGTCCAGAAGGCGGAGAAGTTTGATGCGGCCGAGCAATCTGCAGCGCAGGTGCACGGCTTAGATCGGCGAGATGTTTGGAGGCAGAGCAGGCATGACCTGCGGACTCATGATCGGCACATCACCACACATATACATACACTTACAAGCATCACGTCCTTTGCGCATGCACCCTATTGGCCCTATTGCAGCTCGTATAATTTCGATTTCCGTGTTAGAGTTGCCGAGACACTGGATGCAACGTGTGAAACAATTTTCAGTGCAGAGCTTGCAAGGCGTTGAAAGAGGAGGTAGAAGCCTTGAGACGCCTGGAACTCCAGCGGACTCCAGTGGACTCCAGCACAAATCACCCTAAACTGCCAGAAACTGCAACTTTTTTCGGAGACACAGTGATTCCATAAGACCACATGGATGCGATATGCGATTCGAGTGCGAGTGATTCTCATTGTTCCATAGCGCGTTCACAGCGTTTGGGCTCGGCCATTGACCGTCAGAGTTCGACCGTCAGTTTTGGCTCCGGTGCCTCGACCCTTTTCAGATTTCGCAGTACCCCAAGGGGCACCCGGAGGGGCACCCGGAGAACCACCCAGGGGGGCACCCAAAGGGGCATCCAAGGTGCAACATGGCGCGCTGCCGTGCATGGTGCTCAGTGCAATGACCAACCTAGCGGAACATGGGCAAGGTCCGTTCAAGCAATCTCTATAAAGACACTCAGAGACGAAAAAGTATCATTCAATTATTCATGCTGCACATATTTATACTTGATGTAAGGTAACCTATCTAGATAGATATAGATATAGATATAGATATAGATATAGATATAGATAGAGATAGAGATAGAGATAGAGATATAGATATAGATAGATATAGATATAGATAGATAGATAGATAGATAGATAGATAGATAGACATGCAATATTTAAATGCATGAAGGATTCTACGCATACTCTACTTCAAAAGGATGCACTCAGACATACATAGTAGTCATATATAAACACGCATGCACACAATTATTATAGTGCACATGGTTGTACCGGACATTATGGGGCACACTGTGGCAGAGTGGGGGTCTGACTTGTAGTCGATTGTAGTTTGCTCAGTCCCCCAGGTTGGGACGCTCGTGCTACTGACTGTAACAACTGTTGCGCTTCTCTTTGCTGGCGGTGTCAGCACCTCAGATGACCCAAGGCAGCTGAACATAGCTGAACTACTGTTCATTTGTTTCACAGCTGGAACGGTTCACAGCTCGACTCTGCCAAAAAAATAAAGTGGCTGTAACACCAAAGTACCACAAAGAAATAAAGTGTCGCAAATTCTACGCAGACATCATTTGAGTTTTTGTGAAAATTATTTGACGCTCCACCCATCAGGGAGTCTGGCGCCGTTGTGTGTTCGAGGTATGTTTCTCTGCCCCGGCAAGAGATAGCAGCAGGCTGTTCGCAGGTTCAGGTGCCGATGCCTGTGTGCTCGTGTGCTTTTCTTTTGCACAACAGCCCCTGTTGGACCTGTCAATCTCCCCAACGCTGCATCTACGTCGCATGCTTTCACTTGGGAAGTATTGGATCTGCCCAATTCGCCATGGACTGCGCATCCTTCAAATTTGGACGTTGAGGTTGACCAGAGGGCAAGTTACATCAGACGAGAATAAGATATTTTTGCTATTTTTCCCCCCCCCCCAATGCGGAGATTCCGTTGCTCCTTGGTTGCCCGCAGGCTTGCCGAAGCATCGTGTCAGCGATGGCCGGGATAGACCAGCCTTAGCAGCAGGGGCTTCTGCTGCATCAATGTCAGCATCGCAGGCGCGAGAACTTGACCATATATGATATATAATTCTATATATACATATATGTATGTATGACCGTCTTAGATCATAACTTAGATCATTTTGGGTCCATAAGTGTCAGAAGTTCACACATGAATGTACATATATATATATATATGTATATATATATATATCTATATCTATATCTATATCTATATATCTATTTATTTATCCACACACACATATATGCATACTATACTCATATTCAATGATGTGCTGAGTTTCACTGAGCTTTGCAATTTCATTTCAATTTCAGCATTGCCACCTGCAGCGGAAGGTGTACTTCACCGGGATTGGTTGGTATCTCATGCACTTTGTTTGGGCCTCGTGGTTTGGTGAATGTTGAATGCGGAACATTGTTGAACTATGATTATCTGATTAACCATGACCAACAGCTGAACTTCAACAGCCAGAAGCCGATTTGAGCTGAGGTCGTCAGCATTGGAAACGACAGCATCATGAAGTTTTTGGGAGACACTTGGACAGAACAAAGACGAACCAAAAACGAAAGAGAGTAAAGAACGGCCTGAATGCGAAGATATGAGAATTTGTGTCACAGACGTGCAACACATTGGGCCATTCTATTGACGATGACTCGATGACCAAGGAGAACCTGCCGCCCTTCCAGATCGTTTTCTTGCGATTCTCTGCTGCTGCTTTGGTGCTCCTTCCGGTTCTCCTGTTCCAGGGCCGAAGCCCGGAGCCCAGGGATGCTAAGCCGCTAAGCCAAGCCGAACAAGATGCCAAAAGGTGCCAAAAGATGCCAGTGCCAAGGTGTCGTCATGTGTCGTCACTAAGATCTCACACAATGCTTTCCTGGATATCCCAAACTTAGGTGCTTTCAAATCTGCAAGGCCCTGCGTAGACTTCCAAACAGTTCAAATGCATTCACAAGCTGTATGTCCTCATTTGAGAGAGGAAATAGGGAAAAAGAAAGAAACGACATCATGTGCCCTTTCCCTGCAGGCTCTCTATGCATGCTGCTCGTGGTCTCCTTCTTGCTCTCGGCATTGGACTGCCACGAGCTCAGAACACCGACGTCCTGCACACGATGCAGCATACGATGCAACGTGGCAACGTGGCAACGTGGCAACGTGGCAACGTGGCAACGTGATGTGCGAAGGATGCGTATGGATACGGGATGATACAGGATGATATGGGACGCTGCTGGAGCTTCCCAGTTCGGTTTTTCCTGACGCTGCCAGCAAGAGAAATATTTTGAAAGAATGAGAGTTGTGCAAATTAAATCAAATTAATCATCTGACGTTTCTTTCCGCAGAGCAAAAGACATTTCTCGCGACTTCGGAGTTCGAGGTGGTGCTTCGGACTGAATCTCATGCCCTTCGCCTCCTGTGCGGTGAGCTCAGCACATGCCAAGCAGTGAAATTTTCACGAGCTTCGACTTGTCTGAGATATTCTGAGATCCATTTCTGGCATGACTTTGTACTACTTATCGTAGTATAGTGACTTTGTTTGCCCATATGCTAAAGCCATGCTAAAGCAGCTGGGCCACGGGCATGGGCACCATGCTGGGTACCATGGCTGGCCCACGATAAAAAATATGTGCGTCACCGTCGTCACCGCAGCCGTGTTGCTCGCGATGGCGTCGGCGTCGGCGCCGCGGCGTCTCCTGGCTCTGGCTCTGGTCCTGGCCGCAGCGCAGCTGTCGTTTTTCGTGTCCTTTGTGGCTCGGGCCGGGTGACGAGGACGAGGGCTGAGGTGTGACACGACCCCTGACACAAAAAGGGCCCCAAAGAAAGTGACCCGAAAAAGGTGACGGTTGTGGTGATTGGTATTTTGCGGTTGTGTTTGGTCTCGTTTGTTTCGGGGGAAAAACAGTTGGGACTTTTGAGTGTCGTCGTTTCAGCTGCAGAATTGTGGCATTGTGGCATATTAGCTTCAAAGTGTTTGCATTTTCGTTGAAACTCTTCAGACATCTCTTGAAATCTTGTGCAGTTCGCTCCATGGCATGGTGCGCAATTCCAGTCAATTCCTCTTCTTGTCCGCTAAGGTGCAAATTCCCAGAGCCGTGAGACAGAGAGACGTTGCCGCCTCTGTGCCGTGGCAAAGATGTAGGTGGCATTCACTGTGGCTAGAAGATGCGAGGAGATCCTAGAAACTGCTGGAAGCTGCTAAGTGACAGGTGCAGCTTGGGTTGAATTCGAATCCATAGAAGTCGTGTGCATCCTCTTGCCGAGCTGAGGCAACTCGCCAAAAAAAAGCCTCCAGCACGGGCACACCGAAGAAAACCGGCAAGTATCGTGGTCAGGCGTGACGTGACATGGAGAAATATCAGAGAAAGACACGGCAAGACACGGCAAGACGTGACTTCAGTGGCTCCAGTGGCTCCAGTGGGTGCTCGTGGTCCACTTGTGGCGCAAGGTGAACCCTCGGCTGCGCAGCTTTCTGCAGTCCAATGAGTACAGAGAATTGCTGTCAGTTCTGAATGGCACAGTGCTGAGCACAATCTTAGCAACAGCAACACATGGCAACACATGGCAATGTGTTATCCAACCTTGGACAATGCTTGAAGGTATATATAAAATAAAATATCTCCTGCCGTGTTGTCTCGACTATGTTACCTTTGTCTCTTCCACATGCATAATCATGCATACACATGGTTGGCCTGACGAGTTTTTGTTTGAGATTCATGTTGCATTCTCTTAGGCTTGAACGAGCAAGGCCTTCTGGATGAGTTCTTAGACAAAGCCGAGAAATATTGGATGCTCGATTTGCTCGATTGCTTTGGGATGCTTTGGGTTTCGATGGCCACCTTGACCCCCAATCCTGCCCTGCGATCTCTTGTTTTGGGCGTTGCCTCACAATGCTGTATATTAAATTTGGCACCATGTTTGGCACCATGCTTGGCACCATGGATTCGTGAATATTCGTGAATCTAGTTGAAATCGCTACAAAGCTCCTCGGGCGGGAGAGCCCAGCCCGGATGATTTTCCCGTGAGGATGGATATCAACATATTTCAGCTGGCCATGCAGGACCGGTTTCCGCAATGTTTCGTATGTTTCGTTCAATTTCTTCTGATTCCCGTGATTCCCGTGGCCGTTTTGTTTCACGTCCGTCGCAGGAGCAGGATGCCGGTGGGAAGGGTGTGGTAGCTACCGTCAAGAAGGACTGGCCCAGGATATGGCCAGCCCAAATGGAAGGCAACCGCTGGGCACCAAGTTCAGATCATCACGATCATCACTGTCATCACGGCTCAAGTTGGATCGTTGTTTGGCAACGAGTTTCAAATTAGGTTCAGCGATGTCCTCACCATTTCTCACCTATATTCAGGATTGTTCAGATGTTCACTTTCTTTCTTTTCATCTTTTTCCCTCTTGAGGCATGTATGCCTTTGAGTGCTTCACCAACTTCTGGACCAGATTGGAAAGATCCAAACTTGTGGAGGTCCGGCCGTTGTGACAGTGGGGTATTGTCGGTATTGTGCAAAGTTCTCAGTGCTGGTGGTGAGGACATCATGAAGGATGTCCTCCCAGATATGTCGAAGGGCTACTCGGATAAGCTGGAAAGCAAGGCTTGACTTGGTGAACTTTAGCCAATTTATTCAATTTTAGCCAACTTGACTTTAGCCACTTCATTTCACTTCATTTCACTTCAGTCATTTCAGTCACATCAGTCTGCTTCTCGGCTTCTCGGCTTCTCCTTGGGGGTGGTGTCGCAGGACCAGCAGCTGCTCATGAAGCTGAGCGACGAAGAGCGACGAGATGAGATCATGAATCGTTTGGGCCTGGAATCACAGACCCGTTCCATATCCGTTTTCATCTGCCACCCAAAAGCCATCATCTATCACCCAAAAGATCAGAGTATCAATGTCTTGCGAAAAGATCTCTGGAGCACCAAGACAAAATTTCGCAGGCTCTTCACCACTGGTGGCTCAGTATGGAGGACTCAGCAAGGACCGAACGTTTGAGGCAAATAGCCTGTTTAAAGCCTTCGGGATGTGGATTCCACATGATTCCACAACCATTTCTCCAAATTTATCGCAGGAAGATGCAGAGGTGAAAGCAATCGGAGGGAAGATGGCTGCTTGTCTTGCGGCTTCGCTTGTGCAGTCTGCATTCTGTGTGGGGTGAGTGCCATCCACTTTTTTCCACTGTAGGGAAGTTTTTAGTGGAGCAGTTTTTGGGCTAAGGCTCCTTTCATTGCCAAATTTGTTTCAATTCTCGAGCGGAAGGTGGGCGCGGATTCACGCGTTCACTCATGCACTGAAATTAGAGTCTGGTCCTTGCACTCAACCTGTTGCTCCAAGACTTTGACAGTCTGACAGTCTGACAGTCTGACAGTGCCAGAATTCTCCAAGAATTCTCCATTCCTATTGCAGGTGTCAACGCAAACTGAAGCGCTTGGCCAAACCGTGGATTATGCTGTTGTGGCAGTCATTGCCGTCTCTCAGCCGCAATGGCACAGAAAGTCAAAACCCCGCCATGGTGCACGGCGCGACAACTATGAAGCTCTGAGAGACAAACCAAACACGAGATTCACCAAACTTTTGTCTCCGGATGTCTCTAGTGTTTCGAAGTTGCAATCCGAGGTTGTGCTCTTGATTGCGCTGAGCTTTGCTGGTGTTATCCAGATTCCAGACCCCACCTGGTAAGATTTTCGTCTCAGAGCAGACCATCGTTTGTCTCACGCAGAAAAAGGCCTCAGCTGCGGCAGGGAGGAACGAGGCAAAGTATGACAAAGGGAGAACGAACGCATACGAAGATATACAAAGATATACGAAGATATATGGTGTCGTCAAGCGTCGTCATTTTGCATCGTTCTGTCATGAAATGACGTTGAACTTTGACGACACAGTGTGGGACTTTGTGAGCGGAACTTGAGGTGGTCATCAACAACACGATGCCTTTCTTCAAGATGCTCTTTGCGCAGCTCATTCTTGGGGAGAAAGTGGGCAAGCAGCCACTTGTTTGCAGATGTTTGCAGATTTGCAGGGAGGGAAAGTGTTCTACAGTGTTTTTGGATGCTTCCAGAAAGATCTCCGGGTTCAATGTTTTCATTGTGCTCATTGATGCGTCCTGATTCCAAGTTCACCCCGTTTCACTCCGTTCGAATTTCAACTTTCTTCGAATGTCACCCCTTTGAAATTCGACGCAAGGCGTTGGCTGGCGAGCTTGGCAGGTTTTATCGGTTGCTTGCAGCTTGGTCTGTGGGTAAGTTCTCGGTGCAGTGCTCTGCTTTTGCAAAACCAGCGGCACGATTCGTTTCAAGTCATTCTTATCTTGTTCCATCTTGTTCCATCTTGTTCCTCTTGTTGTGCTGGCGTCACACTAACAGCTAACAGGCTTGGGCTGCATGGTTTAGCATTTCAACTATGATGATGTCGGGTTCAGCATCATGCAGCTTGCGATTCCCGCGCCAGCTTGGTGACTGAGGATCGTTTTCAATCCAACAGCTGCCACCTTCCAGCCCCAGTCATTGGTTCTCCTGTTGTCGGCCTGTTGCTTCGTCACTTGTCAAGGAAACCACGGAAGTACACCACCCTTTTGGAAAGACATTGGACACCTGATGCCCCACTTGGATTTCGAATCTTCTTGAAATATGGTGGAGCATTTTGAACATTTTGAGGCTCAGCTTGGAACTGTTGTGTCTTGAGTTTTTGCAATGTTTAGCATGGTAGATGAACATGATGAACTGGTGCCCGCTGGTGAATTTGTGCTGAGGCCATGTTGGACATTTTCAACAAGAAGTACACGGCGAGTGAAACCGTGACGTCCATGCTGTTCTATGGAGCCATTTCGACCGCAGCCATAGCAGCATGGAGCTGAGACAGCCAGACAGTTCATGGATGTTTGAACTGTGCTGATTTTGAGAATGCTTCCTTTGCTGATTTTGATGTGGGAAATTTGGCACAGGCAGTGAGGGCCATTCCTCACTGGGTGCCGGTGACAACGAGCCAATTTGCCCTGATTGGCTGCTTGGGCGTTGGGGCCAACTTCCTCTTGCGCCCTGCATGTATTGCTTTATTGTTTCCGTGTTGTGCCTTCTGACAAGAATCCTGAACCTTTGCAGTTTTGGTGACATTTTGTGACTTTTTTTTTGGGGGGGGCATCATTTTGCAATCCTTTTGCACTTTTTTCTTTATTTTCGACGCCTTCCAGGTATTGCTTGCTGAAGGCCAGGGAGAATCTGGGAGTTGTGACGTGCCATGACGCCATCCCGTGGGATCCCATGGGATTCCACTGCGCTTCGGTGGATTGCTACAGTTGTCATCAGTTGTGTCAAAAAAATGTCATCACTTGTCATCAGTTGTCATCAGTTGTCATCACGTCGATTCCGCGGATTCCGCGGATCTTTTGGAGTCACTCAGAGGCTTTCAAGTACGTTGATGCCTCTGCGACTTGCCCGCCATGACCTGAGCCTCAGCACACTGCAGTAACACCTGAAGCAGCCAGGCAACATTCAATGTGTAACAAATTTCGTGAAATCTCTCAAAATCTGTGATGGAATAGGGGTTTCATATGGTTTCATGAAGTTTCATGTATGGTTTCATGGCAGTATTTGCGGCAGAATGCACTGCCGCTTCTAGAGTTCGTTTCAGGTATCGGTACACCGAGTTTGTGCTCTCAGCCTTGGCTGCTTGGCGCAGCATGGTGATAGCTTCAACGTACCAATGATGGAATGAATATTTAGAACATATGTAGAATGTATCAGGAACTTACAAAGAAGAACTAGGAACTACAAAAAAACGGGAACATATATTTACTTGAGTATGATATATATGATATAATGATCAATGATTGAGGAGCATTAGCAGCTTACATATTTTTTTAAAGGAAATATATACACACATGTATAGTAATCATAGGCTTCGACTGTTCGGGTTGGGTACCCCGGGGATCTGAATCCAGGCCGGATTTTTCCTCTTCAAGGAGCTGCCGTCAAAGTCAACGTTGCTGGGATCATGCATCATCCTGCCATCAGCAACTTGGAACCACTTGGAATCACTTGGAATCACTGGAAAAGGTGAGCAGTTGCAGCAGTTGCAGTTGGGCTGTGGAACTTCCCAGGTGATTTACACGGCCTATATGGAGACACGAGCCACCGAGCCGGAGAAACTAGGACACATTTTAGCATAGAATTGTGAAAGATTGTGGAAGCGGACACGGGCAAAATGAAAGCTACTGGAAGCATTTACTGTACCATGCATGGCTATGCATTACTTTACATTACCATGCGTTGCCATCCACATGGCAACATGGCACTCAGGAAAGAGGAGACAGTGGAGGCTTGAAGTGGCGGCGCTCAGACGTGGCCTTTCTTCGGATCACACGTCGATTTTCCCAAAATAGGCCTGAAGGGAAGCTTGGAAAACTCATTGGCAAAATCTTCAGTGCAATTTCTTTGGATTTTGTTGGGGTCGCCCTCTGGCAAAAAAAAGGTTTGAGGATTCTTCTTTTGAGAGGGATGAGATTCCTTGACGCTTTCCCAGGAGCTTGTCACGACCTGTTCTCTTCATTTGTTTCCCTTCAATATCATCATTTTGGGTATTTTTGGGTAACGTATTTGAGGTGGCTGCGGCCTGCTTGCTGTGAGCAAAAGCGGCTCTCGTGAGCAGGATGGCCATGGTTTCACAGTGCTAGGCCTTGTGGATAGGCTGTATGCAGATCTCCGTCAAAAGCGTGGGCTTTGCGGGGCAGACATGCCATTTTAAGAGGTCATGAACAGGACGTTCCAGATGGGATGTCTTACACTTCAGTGCAGGTCCTTGCTCAACGAATCACGAATGTCAACGTACTGAGTATATATTTGCCACGGAACGTGGGCTAGCGTCGCGGCTAGCGTTCACCCTATGATTGAAGCTGGAATTCAATCGATTCCCCGCATCCCATCTTCTTTGAGTTCCTTAAGCCTCCCCTTTGGTGGGTGCCACGCAGCATTTCCATCCGCAAACCATGATCATTCACAAATTTTCAGCTGGTTTTGGCATGTTTTGGCCGATTTGGCATACTTGTTTTTTCCGGATATCAGTTTTCTGCGGTCGACGTTGTTCGTTTCTAGTGTTATTGGATGTTATTGGCTCCTCGGCCAATCTGTCCACTGTTCTCAGGCCTAGATGAGATGAAAAAGGAACTAGAAGGAAGTGACCTCTACTCTTTGAATGTTGAGCCGGCGACTTAACAGAGGACTCAAGATTTGCAGGCCACGAAGACCATGGCTCCTGAGTATAGTTCTGTATTTCTGCGCCATTTCTGCACAATGTGATGCGTTCATCCTACTTTCAAGTAAGTTAGGCTTCACAAAGAACGGGATCTGCATAAGAAAGCCGTTAAGGGTCTGGATCTCGGCTTGAAGCGCCTGAGCCAAATTGGGGAGGGCAAGGCGGCCAAGTTGAATGGCCGCAACAATGCTCCAAGGTGGTGCAGAGTGGGCCACGGAAGCGAGGACCTTTCAGGTGCTCGCCATATCTCGCCATCTCCCGTCGTGTCCATAGTCCATATGTGAATCATATATATGTGACATATGTGACATATGTGTGACGTACATGTGACAGGTGTCCAATGTGAAGGAATCTACTGAGGCTGTGGGGGCTTTGCCGAATGCGATGGGGGTTCGGTCACAGACCATTTTTTGAGCCACTGCATAGCTGACAAATTCGCTACTAGAGTCGGGGTCACTTCAGGAGGCCCGGAGCTATTGTTCGACGAGCAACACATAGAGCCCAACGGGTTTACCTGCAGATGGAAAGTCAAGGGGTACAAGTTTGGTGGGTGTTAGGGGCATCACTGTGGAATGAAGAGATGTGAAGAGGTTAATGTGAGGGATCATGAAGGGCCCAAGGGCAGAGAGATGCAGAGAGGCAGACAGAAAAGGCAGACGAGGGGAAAGTTAGACAGTTAGATGGAGAAAGGTGGCTGCAGAACTTGATGGAACTTCGCACGTTTCGCAGATCTTCGCAGGTGGCCCTTCTTCGGCAAAAACTTCTCAGTGAGTCGAGCTCTTTCGGGAGACTTCAGTCCATTCTGGCAGCAGAGGACTGTCATTGTCAACATTGAGAAATCCGAGGCAAGACAAGTCATCCCAGGTTTGTACAGATTCCATCGCAGTGTTTCGATTTCCAGGAGATGACGGCAGCAAAGGCTGGGTGCTGAGAGTGGTTTCAAGTTCCAACATCTTGCTGAATTGATCAAATTGAGAAATGACTTGTCAAATGTTGTCAAAGACTGAAACAACGAGATACAACGAGTTGCAACCGTCGAACTCAGCTGCCGTTGTTCCGAGATGTTCCGAGATTCCGAGGCCAACGAGTCCCTGGAGCAGCTTCGCAAGGCCGGCTGGGCCGGATGGGATCGGTTTTGAACACGTGTTGGGAGTTGTTGGAAACCGACACATGATGCACACGGTTAAAATACTCGACCTTCGCGTTCTTTTGGAGCAGAAGCAGAACATAGAACCATTGTGGAACCGAGCCAAAGTATGAGCCAACTGGATCTTGTATGAGCTTAGCCTGCCGTTGCGTGCCTTCGAACGGCGTGGTCTCCAGGACGTATCTCGCGGAGAAGCCGAAAACCTGAAGTGACTCGGCAGAGTGCACGGCTTCCGCAGTTCCCAATATACCAAAACTTTCCACAGCCATCACTGGGACTACAAATATTTGTGGGACTACATGGGGCTACGTTGAGCACGGAGTCCCAAACGTCAGGAATCAGCTCTCCCTGCAGATGGGAAAGAGCTCCTCACAAGCACAGCACGTGGTGATCCTGCAGGCTGTGTCGATTTGTTGAAATCTTCGAATCAACAAAGAGTGAAAGATGACTCGGTCCAAGATGGTCTAAAGACGGTGTGTCTTCAGAGTGTCACGACTCACCAGTTGTACCAAACCACTGCAACGCACGATTCCAGTGCAAGCGCTACAACAAGATACCAGGAGAAACTTGAAGAAGAAGTCAAGGAGATGGATAGGCCAGCAGTGTCACAGTCAGGCAACCTCAGCTGGTGTAAAACCTCCTTGACATGACCATGAGATACACGTTGAAACCTCATTTTCCATAGGAATTCCAAATTGAAATTTATCAACGTTTCCGCGAGAAGGCCAGAATTATCCCTTCGGTCTGGTTGCGCTTGTTCGGTGCCCCCGACCCGTGAAGCACTTTGTGACCCATGTGGCTTTCGGATTTTTCTTCCCTTGCAGGCTTCGGCATCAGGAATTGCTCCGACGCCATCAATTCACATTAGAAGTGCCCAAGCTCAGAGGGAATTCGTTGGAGAACTCGGGCACGATGGAAAGTTTTGAGATGAAAATGGAATAACATTGATAAATGACAGTAAATGAATACAAATGATGACACTTGATTACACATGATCAATGAAGATGAGATGAATGTGAGATGAATGCAGATGTTTCATCCATGCAGCATGCAGACGCATTTGCGCAACTGAGGCCGCGGAAGCTGCGGCCCACCGTGCAGCTTGCCAATTGGCTGAGGTGGCATGGACGCTGCCTTCAAAGTAGATCCCAACAGCAGACTCGAAACCCTTCCAAATCCTTCCAAACCTACGCAAACAGTGAATCAAGCAGCATGTGTTACATGTGTTCGGCATTGTAATTCTTTCAGATGCGTTGTTCAGATTCTCTACACTACATCCTAATTCAAAGATACTAAACATGGCGTTCACAAAAGGCACGGCAAATGGAGTGGAGCATTGGCCGGAAAGTGGTTCTTCGGCCTTGGAAGGATCGTTTGGACAGCGTTCCTGCTGCTGAGATGTCAGAGCGCTTGCCACTTGGCAGGAACATGTCAGGAACATGTAAGGATGGCAATGGAGATACCCTGCATCTGCACAGTGCATGATGTATATGCGAGATGTGAACCTAGCATGAGTCATTGATGACCACGTGACCGATGTAACCATGCGTAATCATGCGTAATGTGCAGAATGCCTGTGCCACGCGACGTGAACAATTGGAGTCACTGGAGACGCTAGGCGCAGTGCTCACGAGCAGCTTCAGGAGCAGGAACCTGAGATCACCGGCGGCATCCGGCGACATGAGGCTGCTCCTTGTTAGTCACTTGTTGTTTGCTCTCACTGAGAGTCTCCTCATGTCTCCTCACCTTACTTTTGTGCGTGACACTGTGCCCGTGTTTCGGAGCTGAGGCAGCTGCTGGGTCTTCAGGAGGAGTTGAAGGAACTCAAGCGCGAGCGTTTGCAAAGCGAGAAGCGCGAGAAGCAAAACTCATTGAGAGATGAAGCAAGTGCAGCAAGTGACAGGATGCAACACGTGCAACACGTGCAACACGTGCAACACGTGCAACACGTGCAACGGATGTCGCAGAGCGTGACGTTGGATGCCGTGGATCTTGTAGGTCCGGCAGGTCTGGCAGGTCCGGGTGAGTCTTCCCAAAGTGAAAGCGCAGCAAAGGAAGCAGCGGGATCCGTTGCGCCTTCGGACGTGGTGAAATCCGTTGCATCAGCTCCAGCCGCTCCAGCCGCTCCAGCTGGTCGCATGTCTGATAGCAGTGGTATCAATCCGCAGTCGCGGCCTGAGCGTCTCAAGTTGCACAAATCCAAGCAGACCATGAAATACGGTTACAATACGATTACGTACTTCATTATACTCCTATCATCTTCTAGAATACGGTCACATACGGTCACATACGGTCACATACTTCAAACAGTAGAATATTCTAGAATACCACTGTATCTATAGTCTCAGCTCAGCACCAGGCCATCTCAGCCTTCGCCTCACTTCGGTTTCAATCCGCCCAAGGCCGACACTTCGACCATAACGGACCTCAAACATTTGTTGTTTTTTTTTTCGCCGGTGAGACCTTCCTTCAATGATTCAACGAGTTTTTCCTCCACTTTCTTCCGTTTGTCATCTGCCCCGTCGGCCCGTGTGTTCCGTCAGTCGGACATCTCGGACATCTCCGGGCAGCGCCTGGAGGACAAGGCCAGGTCCGGGACCGCGTCGTGTCTGTATGACTCCCTAAACTCCAGCCGCGTCGACGCCCACAGGTGCCGGAGCTGCGCGCGGAAGTGGCGGTCCTCCGGGCCTCCGAGGCCGCACTGAGATCGGAGATGGCGGAGAAGATGGCGACACTGCAGGACTTTGAGACGCGTGGGGGACGTGAAACCACACGTAGCGTGGTGAATCGAGACACCACGTGGAAACACACGTAGGACCCAGCGTGGTGAATCATGATGAATCGTGGTGATGTAGAAACGCTCCACAAACGTCAGAAAGAGATAGAGAATTGACTGAATGGACTGAATGTGAGGGGCACAAGCATGGTTCAAGACGGGTCAGTTTTTTTCTCCGGCATGGACGGTTTATGCCTACGAAGCCTTTATGCCTACGAAGCCTTCGTGTTTTCGCGAAGTCGTGAAGTAGTCTTGTGGATTGCCCAAATCCAAACGATGAGAAACCGCAGACCTACCATGAACTTATATAGTCAACTAGGTTGGCAGGTAAGTGTTAGCTTAGAAATTAGGTGCCTAATTTGGACATCTTCTGCTTAGCATTGTTTAGCCATGTTTATGGTGTTGTTGATGTCTAAGCTCCCAGGCTTGGCGCCGCTCGTTTGGACGCAGAGGTACTACGTTTTTGCTCGAAAAAAGCACAGGATCGAGACATATCAAGACATATCAAGATCCAAGAGGACTCACAAGACACTCGGGAAGCTATCTCAACTATCTCGCTGGCCTGAAAGATCTTCCAAACATGCAAACAGATTCAAACAGATTCAAAACCTCTAAGAAAAGCCTCTGAGCCGACATCATTTTCTAAGCGTTCCTGTGTCATTCGCCATGCTGCGGCGGATAGTTTCATCCCGGCGCATCCTGTGTTCGACATTGCGACCTTTGGAAGTTTCCCGGCACATCTCAACTGGACCTGTGCGGGAACAGGTAGCTTCGTCAGGATATCCTGAGGCTTGGCACAAGTCTAAAAGATTCTAAAAGTCTAAAAGCATTCGAAAATATTTGGAGAATTTTGGAGACTTTGGCAGTTTCTTTTTGCATTTCTCTTTTGAAGCGGTCCTGTGCAACAAAAAAAGGGTTGATTGGGTTGATCCTTGAAGCGTGCTGGCCGTGCTGGCATGCTGCATCTCCTGGAAGATCAGATTTGTAAACAAATCGTGGGCGACAGATGTGTTGGTGTTCACCCCAGCTGCATGAAGTGGCATATGATACATATGTCATCATATGTCATCATATGTCATCATATGTCACAGGTCGTTTCGATTTACTGCTTATATCACCTAGTTAGTTATAAGTCAAATGCTCAAACCGCATGAAGAATCATGAGATTCATGATATCTAGAGAATCTAGAGAGGGCGATGGAGAGAGAGATGAGAGATGAGAGATGAGATTGTGATATCATGAACATTCATGAACAAATTGAAGAACTTCAGCAGTTTCTGCATCGCCTTATTGGATCTTGAGGAAAATTCTATGTCTCACAATCTGTTGGATCGGTGCATGGAAGCTGCTCTTGGAAGAGGTACCGACTTGTCCAGTGAGTACAGTCCATATCTTCCAGTGGATTTGCTGCAGACGCTTCTGGTTGACATCCACGAATACGCTGGGTGCTCTTGGTTCACGGCTATCGACTCTCAACTCACAAAGCTCAATTTTCCCTCTTTGAATTTTTTCCCTTTTGGATTTCAACACTATTCAACTTAGTAACCAACGGAAAGATGATGAAAGATGATCCACTGAGGTTTTCAAGTTTTCTTACCTTTGGTTTGTTTGGTTTGTTTCAGGTGTGTTTGGTTTGTTTCAGGTGTGTTTGGTTTGTTTCAGGTGTGTTCCTGCATTGGAATCCGTGCTCTGATTCTGCCAGTGAGCATTGCAGCTATCCGTGGTGGGCGGGAGAAGGCCATCTTGCAGCCCGAGTACGAAAAGCTGATGCAGCAACAGAAGGTGCCGATTTCACCGATTTCAAGTGAAACATGTGAAACTGGAATAACTTGCCAGTTGCCCCTGGGTTTATGACTGGCTAATGCGGCTAATATGCGGCTAATGTCTGACCGGTGGCATTGATTTATTCCGGCACTGAGTGCCACTAGCAAGTTTCCATGTAAAAGTTATGTGGGTCAATCAGGCTTTCGATTCCTAGAAACTTCGTGTTGCCCCTGTAGCCACTATACTCCAGTCGGTTGAGCAGCCCTTGATTGGCTCAGGCTGTGAAACTGGATGGGGATCCAGAGAAAAACAACCGAATACAAAAGAAAATTCAAAATTTCACGCAGAAGCATGGGAAATTGTTCATGATGAGACTTGGATGCACAAAATGCAGAATGACGGACAGCGAAAATCATTGATCATAAATCATGACCCTTTTGTGCAGTGACCACCTGTGGTTGCAAACGGAAATTGCGCTCACCCAGCAGGGTGACACTAAGGAAAGGCACTTGGAATTTGATTTTCGTCCAGTTGCCCCTCTACGTCACCGCTTTTGCGGCCATGCGTGGCCTGGCCAACCACCCGGACAGCGCTGAAAACGCATGAAAAGACATTGAAAAGACATTGAAAAGACATTGAAAGCGCATAGCTGGCATAGCTCGACCTTCTGAAGAAACAAGAGACTGACCAAGACTGACCAAGACTGACCAAGACTGACCGAACCCCATCCGAACCTACGCCGCCTTCGTTGTTCTCCAGGACCTGTTTCGTGGCTTTGCGATGGAGGCACCCTTGTGGCTCGACAGTCTGGCCTTAGCGGACCCATATTATGTCCTGCCAGTCCTCACCAGTGCCATCATGCCGGGAGTCCCAGAGAGAAGCTGATCGGACGACCATTTTATATTTATACATTTATATACATTTGTATACTCATATGACTCTGTAAAACTGGGGGTTCCCGAAGCAAGGCGAAGGGTCACAAGAACGATCACTGTTTTCGCTAGCACACAGCCCTTGAGCGAGGTTCTTCATCCTATGTCCCTTAAGCCACGCAAGTGGATGCATAGCTGAAGTCACAAGCCAACATGTCTATACAACTTTACACCGGCACTACTTTATTGGCTTGTGTACTGAGACCATCAGCACATCGTGTTCTTGGAACATCCTTTGATGTCCTTCTGCATGTAATGTCCAGAATCCAGAGTTACAAATTTTTCTCAAGAAGTCACCTTTCATTCGTTTGGTAAGACAATCGGAAATCATGTTGGTACCTTCAACCCAGCGGACATGACCACCAGTTTTTCGTAAGTCATCTTTGAGTATGGCAACATCTATTGCTGTTCTTTTGTCCTCAATCTGGGCATAGGTGCAGATCAACTTATTCAGGCAATCGAAGAGCGACTTTGAATCTACGACCGACACGAAGGGGATCTCTGACAACTTGTTCTCCCACTCTTGTTCCTTCATGTCATGACCTAGTAGTTCCAAAAGAAGAAAACGATGCCAGTGAATGTTGCCGATGCCCATGATCATGGATTGACACTCTGCGGACAGGGTATTAACAGTTTTTCGTTTTAACTTCGTAGACTTCCAAGAGGTTACTGACACCATTTGGGGTGTAGTTTCCGTCTCTAACTGTTTGTCATAGAAAATCACTACGTACCCACCTTGGCTGCTGGTGTTGAGGAGCTTGAGGAAAACATCATTGATCTTGGTGTGCTCCAATTCCTGTCCAGGTGGTTGTTTTGCAAAGAACGTCTTTCCCGTCCATGAATCTTCGCCCCAAGTTCTGATACTCTCCGAGGTGGTCCACTGATCTTCTAAGGTTTGCCCCCTGTCTGTCATCGTTTTTCGAGATGGCAGTAGTGTCTGAAGTTCTGGTCCTAGATTGGCTCCTGGATGAAAGAGTGTTCTTCTCGGCGTTACATGATGACGAATCCAGAAAGACGAAGTCTCCTCCCAGAAGTCATCCTTTCCATCTTCAAGTTGCTCTCGATCTCTGGAATTTCCCCAGGAAGCATCGGTTGCCACTCCTACTCGAAGTCGTTCTATTGGAATCGGCATCAAAACGATGCCACTCGTTGCCGTTTGCTTGGCCTCCAAAATCAGTGCATTAGCTTCTAGGAGGTCAAGTACTCGAGGTCGTGGAAATGCTTGTTGAAGCAGTGCCACTCTTCCAGCTAGATCTGGTCTCGTCTCTTTTGCTAACCAGGCTAACGCTCCAACACTCGCTCGGAGGGTTGAGATTTCCTTCTCATCGCACATGGAGTAACGTTGCCGTTTCCGTTGCTTGGTCAGCTCGATGTTGATCAGCTTGTCCTTGACGTAGTTCTCCTGGTTGACCTCGATGCTGAAGTTCTCCTTCTGCCGGAAGTATTTCCCTGTGAACTTTCCATGACCAAATTGGAACTTACCCAGCTTGTAGGTGTCCTTGATCTGTTCCATGCATTTCATGTGATGTTCATCTCCACCATGTAGAAGGTCATCAGTCGCCACTGCAATGACCCCAGACAGTCGGTGTCCTTCTGGTGTCTTGATATGCTTGTAGTATATGCATGGGTCCGCTAGTGACTGTTCATAGCCCAGAGTATCCACCAACAGCTTGCGCAAGTGTTGAAACCAACAAAAGGGTCCATCTACAAGACCGTAGCAGACCTTCTCGAGCTTCAATAGTTGTCCCGGTTGCATACCTGGTACTCCTTCTCTAGGCTGAGAGGTGTACAACACTCGGTCAATGTTGTCACCTGACATGAACGCTTGAGTAAAGTCCATGAAACCAATCTTCCAAAGATGACTGGCTATAAGTTGTGCAACCAGCAAGGCTCCTTCTCTCGTCACCTGTGGTGTGGCAGTTTCTATGTTCTCTGAGCCTGTCTCTGAAAAGCCCTTCATGACATGTCTCGCCTTTGCTTTGCATGGTTCTTCTCCTTCCCAATCGAGAAGAAGTCCTGCAGCCTTCGTCTCTTCGACCTCGTCAATCTCAATCTCCTTGGCCGTCAGTACATAACGTGACTCCATCACCTTCTCAGGTTGTTCCTGTCTAATCCTGGCGGACTCTTCCTGTGACAAGATCGTGTAGGCCCCGATCGAGAGATTGTTTCGGATCTCCTTCTCAATGGCCTTTCTAAACTTGGTCTGGTTGATCTTCGTCATCTCGTTGAGTCTCACCTCCTTCCTCTGTCTTGCCGCAATCAACGGTTCCAGTTTCTGGTAGTAGCAGGCCAAATATTCCAGTCTTGATCTTTTTGTCGGTGGAGCCGACAGCCACTCTCCATCATCATCTGCATCTCGTTTTTGTCCTCCTCCATGGTCGCCTTCGACCGCATGATGTGCAGGTAGAAGACCAGGACTGTCAAGAGGTTCAGTTGCATCTTCTCCTTCAGCAGAATGTCGTTCTGGTTCTCCAAGTAGATCATCAAGGTCTGGTTCAGGTAGAGGTGGTGGTGCTTTGGTGAAGTATTGTTTCTCAGGTGGTGGATCTTCATGTTCCAGTAGTCGCTTCAAATGTGGTGGAATTGGTCTTCTGGGTATCGTCAGATCGTTGCTATCTTCCATCGGCTCTGATGGTTCATATTCGTTCTCAGACTCCGTTCTATCTTGTAGTTCAGGAAGAGGGTGATCTGCCAAATCCAAATATCCCTGCTTGTGCTCAGTGCAGAGATCTGCTTTTGTGTCCACCAAATCCTTAAGCCATCCTGAGACTGTCAGGTTCTCCTCATCGCTTGCTCGCCGAATTCTCTCCGGCGATGCTTTGACCAGTGTACTCTGATATGCCACCCAGATCGTACTTGGTTGGTCTACCATGACAATTTTGGCTGGTCCGCACCAAAATGCTGGTGAGAACTTTCGAGCTTTGTCAGCTCCTTTGCGAAAGAAGTAGACCATCTCTCCAATCTGATAGTCCTCCATCGGTCTTGGGCCAGTCTCTATCGCCCGTCGTAGTGAAGCGGCTGAGTCCGCCTCCACAAAGGCCTGTGATGCAGCTTTCCTCATCCTCATCGATCTTTCTACTGAGAGATCTCCCATCCTGATTCTTGAAGGCAGCGCTCTATTCCCATCATCTCCAGACAGAAGTCCACCCGGAATTCGGGTAGCAAACCCAAAAACGCGCTGCATTGGTGAAAAGCCATTGTTCTGTAAAAGGCGGTTCTTGGTCATCACCACCTCGTCAATCAGCTGTTCCCATTCTCGAGTGTTTTGACAGTTGTAGTTGTCCATGGCTTTCAATAGCATGAACTTGAACGTCTTTCCATGTCTCTCAGTGATTCCTCGTTGGTTCGGTGCTTCAACAGCTGCAGGATCTACAAAGGATCCATCCTCCTCGGCACTGGTTGTGAATGCTTGGCGGAATTCACGCCCCATGTCCAGGGCAATTCTTTTTGGTGGTCCGAAAATTCGGATCCATTGTCGATAGGCCTCTCTTACCACATGTGGTTTCTTGTCAGTCAAAGGGATCATCAACTGGAATTTCGAACTCCAGTCTATGATGTTCAGGGCCGGACGGGTCTTGTGTTGTCCTCCAGGTAGTGGAAGATAGATCACGTCTACTCCCACACAGTCATTGAACTCCAGTTCCCTTGGCGGTGCGCTCCTTCTTGTCGGTCGCACCTGCTGGTGTCTTTCACAGACACTGCAAGTAAAACGTCTGGCCTCTGCCAGCACGTCGGCTTTGGCCTTGGAGTACTTCAGGATCCTCAAAAAGCGATCTCGGTCTGGATGTCCTAGTCCTTCATGGGCCCGTCGAACTAACCGAGAAAGACTGAATCTGTCGGCTAGTGGTAAAGCTCGTCCTTCTTCCGGTGGTTCTTCCTTCTGAACCAGGTCCTCTTCCTCTGGTTCATCTATTGCGCCCGCAAGGATCTCGTGTAATTCACCTTGATGTTCATCTTGTCCAGGTTCATCTCGTTGACAAAGTTCAGATCCGCCAACTTGTCCAGGATCCTCCATCTTCTTGAAGTGCTCGTTGATGACGTAGTCCAGGTGATAGATCTCTTCCAAAAGAACGTTCGCCTCCTTGATCTGTATCGGAATGCCAAGATGTTCACTATGGCATTTCAAGATCGCATCGATTAGTCTCACCGGGTACTGTTGAGCCATCCTAGATTTCGTGCCCCCGATGATCACTTCATGCTGGTGGCTTCTATCACATCGCCTGCTTAGGACTTGTGCCATCTTTTGACAATTGGTCAGAAATCCAGTCGCCTTTTGATGTAGTCCTCCTTCTGGACCTCTCAAACCAAAGCTGCATTGGTCAGCGCGGGCAAAATGCACATCGGCGCGCTTCAACAAACGAATCATGGCAGCATCTTGCCATGAGGTGGCAGTATATGGATGTTCAAAAACAAACTTGAGATTCAGTGATCTGCATAATTCGCACAACTCAATGGCAAACCTCAACAACCTTTTTGCCTTGGCTTGTTCTTCAATGAACTGTTTCATCAACTCAGGTTTCGTTTCACGTTTGTTTTTCGACAAATTCTGCAACTGTGAATATAACTTGCATGGTGGCGAAATCAACACAAGACCTGGTTTGACCTCAGTAATATACCTGATGATTTCTTTTTGAGTACCTTTCTGCAAAATGTCATCTCCCAAAACTATGTCAAAAGCACGTCCCGCAGTCAGTCCATGTCTGTCCGTCCGTTGTCCAAAACATTCAGGATTAAAAACTTCAACCACAGTTCTCAATTGCTTGTGTGACAATCCCATGATCTCAGCAAAATGCTTACTTCTTTTTGATCCATGCGGACACTTGGCAAACTCTTGACAGACTTCCTCATTCATCTGCCTTATAGTCGTGGTAACATCAGCCGTTGGTTGGCCAAGGTTCAAAAGGGTGTTCTGGATCTGTTTCCAAAAACTAATTGATTTCTCAAGAGCCGACCTGATTTGACGACTCTGTCGATCTGTCAGGGGCCTCAATGCCTCTGCACTCACTTCTCGCCTCCCCTGCGCCACGTCAGAAACTTCTGGAACTCGAGCATCTCCTCTGCTGATGCCGTTGACGAAGTCCCAGATTGGTTGTTCTTGGCCTTGGACCCGATTCCGTGCTTCGGCTCCTGCTTGAGAATCTTGCGGCAGATCTTGCAGGTCTCGCGTTCCTCCAGGCCATTCGTTCCTTGACGTGTCTTTTTGGGATGGGTGCACTTCTCCTGAACCATCAGCTGAAGAGCTTCTGCAGGAGGTGTCCTGCCTTGGCCTTGATCCTGGTACTTCCAGCTGGTCACATCGTGGAACGGCTGTTGTGTCGTCCACATGAAGAATCGGCATTGGTTCCCAATTGGTCGTGGGCACCGGAAGAAGGTCCGGTCGAAGTTCGGGCCCTCCGTCTGTGCCAGGTGAAGTCGTCCCATCAGACCACAATGGCATGACGGGTTGTCTCCGTAGATCACCTCCAGGCCATGGACGTCCCCCACCTTGGCTTCGCCTCTCTTCTGTGTTGCCACGCTGACTTCCGTAGGTGCTGCCGAAGACGCACTGGATCTCTGGCGATAGCCGCGGCTCGGTGGTGGACTTTCTGGGCGTTTCCCCGGTGTCGAGGGAACCAGAGAAAAGCTTCCGCTGTCCTCTTCGTCGTACTCCAACTGCATCTTGTGGATCTGGGCATTCACCAACTCGCGCGTGAAGATCAAGTCCTCCATGTTCAAGCTGTTGACCATCTTCTTGGCGAGGCGCCGGTTGTTGTTGGACGCCTGCATCATGTTCTCGAGATAGTAGTTCATGGGAATCACCAGGGCCATCAGCTTCTGCACCATACGAGCCCACGAGTTGGGCTGCGTTGAAGGAGGTTGACCACGGGCGCGTTTGAGTCCCGGTTCCATGGCAAGGTTCAGAAACCGGAGAAGAGCTCGAGGTGGTTCTAGCTTGGGCCTGAGCACTGAGTTCTGCCGCATCGTCCAAGTTCAAAATCTCAAACTCATGCTCATGCTGATTTTGTTTATCTTGTTGAAGCTTCTTGATCCCGCTGATCATCACTGATGAAAATTGTTGCAACGGAATTCTCAACGCTCCTGATGGACCAATGTGAAGTGGAACTAGATCTGGAACCCCCTGCATCCTAAGTGCAAGTCCTTCTTGTGGAGACAGAACTAGTTCACAATTGCAGTGCATCAAAAATGACAATGGAGCTTCTTCACTTGCTTTGCTTTCAAAAACTGCAGGTCGTAAAATCGTACCTCTATTTCCCAAACTGCATGGTACATTGGCTACCTTGTGAGTGGTTGATGTGCCATGGACGCTCTTGAATCTGTTGATCTCTGACTGCAAGGTGACTTGTAGGGGTTCAGGTAGATGTCTTCCATACTTCCGAAGAGTCATGGCCCCCACTGCAAGTCTCTGACAACCAGTGTCCACAGTACCACAAGTGTCATCAGATTTACCGTTTGACTTACCAACCGATTGACAAAACCAAGTTTCAAAGAAAAACAAACCATCAAAACGGTCACAATGATCGCCAAAACCGTTCATCAAACTCTGACTCTGGATGCTGCTTCCTACCTTGTAATCCTCACAAATCTCGGACTGTGCAATGTCCTGAAGCCAGCTATTGGGCTCAGCTGCAAAATCTACCTGGCTATTTACAGGTGGTGTCAAGTCTGGCTCAAGGTTCAGGCTACCGACGAAGAAGGCTTCGTTCGTGTCCGTCAACTTTTCCAAGTGATGGGCTGCATTCACCTTGTTCCCGTCATTGCTCTCACGCTTTGCAGGCTGACCACATTCAGCAGCTCGATGTCCAACTTGATTGCAGTTCCAACATCTGGTTCGTTTCCGTATCTCCTCGATGGAGACATTGTATCGATTGGAGCCACTGTGCTTCCCTCGACCCTTTCCTCCTGAGAAAGGTACATTGGAGCCCTTTCCATAACCTCGGCTGAGTTCCTTCTCCCTCCGAAGTTTCAGAGCCTGCTTGTAGGAGCGCTTCTGGTGGAGGACTGTCGCCAGGACTTCCGCCGCTTCGTTCTCGTCGAGAATCTCCTCGGGATCAATCTCCTGGTTCTGCTGGTAGTCCACCAAATAGGCCTCCAACTCGTTAATCTCCTCGTCAATCTCGTTCTCTTCCAGATCATCTCCATCATCCAGCGTCTCGGTGAGCATCACTCCATTGGGTTTCTTCCGATCGGCACCAAGTTCAGCTGCCGATAGTTTTGTCTCATTCTTCCGCAACCATTCCTTCACTGATGTAGGTCGAATACATCCATGAGTGAAGTTCAACATGGCCCGTGTTTCTGTCTCTGACAGCTGCAAGCCATTGATCAAGAGAAATCCCTGGTACTCCTCGGGCAAGACCACCTTGTGCTCGGCAATCTTCCGCAATGCGGTGTCCCATCGCGCGAAAAATTCGCGCCATGTCTCGGTTTTTCCCCTACGCAAATGGTAGGTCACTCGAGAGAGTGAGGTAAGAAGGTGTTCTTGCCTGTCATCACCATAGTTTTCTGGACGATTCATATCTTCTAGAAGAAGTTCTGCATTTCTGGAATCTGCCAACCATGCCGCATCCTTGGCGAGGTGCTTGTAGTGCTCAAAAGGTGCACTTGTGAGCGACTTCAAAATCAAGGGTCCCCGGGCCTTAGGCTTGACCTTAGTCGTCGCCAACCAGAACTTCGCCTTGATGTGAAAGTCCTCAAAGCTCGAAAGCCCATCCCACGTGGGCGGTGGTCCTGAAGAGCCACGCCCTTCCTCCTCTTCGTCCTCATCATCGTCACGACGGCGTCGACGACGTACTGGTGGCGAACCCGTCGCCTCTTCTGTCCTCAAAAACCTCTGGAAGCGTCGAAAGGCAGCCATGTCTGCTGCATTCATGCGACCTTCACTCGGTTCATCCCCACCACTCGCGCCGAGTGGATCTTGATCTCCATCAGATGCCGGCACTGCCACACCAGCACCATTACCAACGCCGCCAGACATCCCCGATCAAGGGCTGCTAGCTAGGAAACCAGTGACCTTCCCCAAAAATCAAAGATTCTCCAAAACAACAGAACACTACTGGGGTGGCCCAACCGAAGCCGGGCTCCGCTACCACTGTAAAACTGGGGGTTCCCGAAGCAAGGCGAAGGGTCACAAGAACGATCACTGTTTTCGCTAGCACACAGCCCTTGAGCGAGGTTCTTCATCCTATGTCCCTTAAGCCACGCAAGTGGATGCATAGCTGAAGTCACAAGCCAACATGTCTATACAACTTTACAGACTCATATTTCAGATTCTTTAAATTTCTTTATCTTTTTATTTATGAAGAAGACTAAGAAGATCAAAGAAGGAACTCTTTAGCGATCAAACTCCGTCAAACTCCGTTAAACTCCGAACTCCGTCAAACATGTCAAACAAACCAGCGAATCAGATCAAATCAGATCAAATTGTATAGATCAAATCAGATTCAATGAGTCAGATTCTGAAAATTCTTCGTGACCAAGATTCAGCAAGTTCGGTTCAGCTTGAGGATCACGAACCAGGAGCTCTTTGGATCTGTAGACACGGAGGCACCAACAACAGAATCTACAAGCGAGACGCCTGGAGGGCCGAGCACCATGCAGAGATACAGCAAGTATTTCTCTCGTGGCTCTGCGCTGTTTTTCATTCCCTTCACAGCTGGCTTTCCTTCAGGTGCGCAAAGGACATGAACAGAACTTTTTAATTTTCATCAATTTTCTAAGTCTAAGTGTTAAAAGATGCTTTAAGCATCTTTAAGCTGTTGTGCAGACCAACGTGGATAACTTGGGCCCCTTATTCAGTTTATAAACATTTGATCGAACCGGAGGTCTGATGGCTTATTTGTGTCCCATGGGTTTCGATTTGCTGTCCGACCCTTGAGGTGTTTTCATCTTTATGTGTACGAACATGATCACCGCTGCGCTGCAGAACCGAGTGCTGCGGAATCCTGCAGTGGAACGATGGTTGGAGATTCCGCCTCGGAAGAGTGAAGCTGCGGCTGCAGCGGCTGCGGCCACGCCCGCTCCAACCTCGGCTCGTGTTGGTGTCGCCTTGACTAATCTGGGCATGACTTTGAAACGACCCAAGAATTCCCTGCTGGGCACGCCCCAGTCCTTCCAGCCTGTGAAGCCTTCGGTGCCTTCGGTGCCTTTTGCCAAAGCCCCGCTTCCGAACGCAACTGCAGCCTTCCAGAGCGGCCAAGGCGGCCAAGGGCAGTCCAAAGCTGGATTTGAGAGGTTGGCTGAGGTCTCTGGTGGCCGCTTTGCAGTGAAACGAATGGAGAAACAGCTTTGAGAGCAAAACAGCGCGCAATACGAGACCTGTATAGAACGTACCGTAACGTAGCAATACTGCAAAAAAAACATCTCCATTGATCTATATTGTATTTTGCCGTAGATTGTTATATATTGCCTAAGCCACCTAGTTCAGTGCACATAGTGATTTCAGACTGTGAGATGCCACCGCATTTTTTGGAGGAGCAGAGCAAGATGAACGATGAATTCCAGAAAATGCGACGTGCATTGGAACAGGTGCCTTGGAACGATGGCTGCCCTGCAACATGGCAAGTGCGTGAAAGAATAAAGCACCTAGTTACCTAGTTCCTTTGTAGTTGAATCAGTACAATCAGTTGATTCTGACGCCTTTACGGTTCCACATGAGACCACAAAAGGAGACGTGCTGGGTGACGTGTTGAGTGCCACTCAGGACCGAGAGCGTGTCAAGGGCTCCCAGGAGCAGGTGATGGAGTGATGGTGGGCTGACGTCGATGTTGCAAATTGGGTAAGACAATGTAGACGATGTAGACGATGTAAGATGTGTCAGAAGTCTTAGTCCAAGGAGTAGAAAAACACGTATGAGATGCCATAGAACTGCTCCAGGGCAGCCCTGAACTGCCAGGACTTCAATCTATTCCAATTCAATTAAGCATGAAAAACAGTGAAAAACAATGAAACAGAATGAAACACAAGTACAACAAATACAGTAGCATAATCACTTTCTGGAACGCTTGCTTGTGCAGGTGCTGCTGCTGCAACGTGAGATCGAAGCACAAAAGGCATCATTTTTGGAGATTCCTTTGAGATGGGTTCAAGATGACGATGTGATAAAATTCTGACAACAATTTCGCACGAATAGATAATTGGCATATCAGAATTCTATCAGGATCACCATTGAATAACACAGATAATATAGAACAATCTTGAAAATATATTGGACATCCTATCTATATTTATATATATATAAATTATATATATATGCTTCATTATGCTTCCTTCACGACACAGATTCGATTCGGTGTCGCAGAAATGGACCAGGTCAGCGCCACCTCCACGCCCACGCCACGCCAGGCACCAAACAGACCGTCCGAAGATACGAAGACCATAGACATAAGAAAGATAAGAAAAGAGACGGAAAAGAAACATGAAGAGATAGAACATATTAGAAAAAGACATGAAGAGCTTCGGAAGGACATCGATAGAATACGACTGATTCAGATGCGATTGAATCATGACGACTTGCCACGACAAGATGAATGATTGAAAGTTAGGGGAGTGCTCCGACATCACAGCATCACCCTGTTTCAGCTTGGTGAATACCTTATTCAGCCAGATGCAGGGAATGTGATGAGCTTTGGGGAGAGGTGATGAAATGCTACACTTCAATGGTACTATGGATGGCGTTTTTGCATTGCTTTCAAGTTGATGTGCTTTCGAGCATGGAGGCAAAGCGAGTCGTACAAACCCGAGCAATGCCACCAAGAAGTCATGCCACGCTGGGGGCCCGACCCAAGGAAGTGCCAGACTTGTAATTCTTATGTTTTTCAATCTTTTTCATCTAATTTTTGTTCATATGTCAGATTTTAGTCATTTTAGTATTTTTTGATCTTTTTTTTTCAAATCTCTTGTCCTGACCTTGTCTCTTGTAATTTTGCCAAGGCCATCACGCTCTGCACCTGGGAGGCTGTGCCACAGATATGGCGGAGATAAGGGTGATTAGAACTGATTAGATATCTAGTAATCTAGTACAAATGAGATGGAATTATTTGTATTGCGTTGATTGAAAATGGTCAGGGATGAGATCTGAAGAATTTTGAAGATGTGACAATAATCGATACAAAGATATGAAGATTGATATAATTTAAACATAAACATATATTGATATGAGGAAGACAAGAAGAATGGAGGTTTCAAACTCGAGCGTGCCAGTATGCCAGTTGCGGAGCGCCGCCAGAAGCCACTTCTGCGCAGGTCAAGACCTCCGAGGTCGCCGCCGGCCACCAGCAGATTGCAGGGTGAGACTGTGCACCCCTTGGACCCGCCCCAGTATTTTTCAAGACTCAGAACATCTCAGAACTCAGTTCAGTCCTCTTCAGAACTCGGTTTTTCAGAGCTCGAAGTCGAGGTCAGTCAACAAACAGCATGCAAACATCTACAAATGCAGCAGCACATTTGTACTTCGTGTGGAATTGCTCTATCGTTCCTCTATGTTCCATCTTGGTAACTAAATCTTACGAGTTCTCAGGATGCGGACATGAGGCTAACTGCTGGATGAATTTCACGAGGCCCAGCCAGACGCACCAGAGGATGAGGACTATGACGATGACGGCGATGAAATTCTGAATTCGTTGGGAGCTTGGGATATCTTGGGATCGATTTCCATCGGGCCCTTTAATCACTTTGGAACTTTTTGCCCCAACGCTTTTGGGTCTTCAACCGCTTGTCGTGGAACAGTCGAGGGAAATGACATTCAGGAGACAGTGAGTCTTTGTCTTTGTGTTTTTGCACGTCTTTTGTGCGTCTTTTGCGCGTCTTTTGCACGGCTTCGCATGCTTCTTCTGAGGTCCAGCGGCGTTGAGGTCCAGCGGGCGACGGGCCATGGTGAATGTTGGCTTGGCAGATTCGGATGTGTCATGTTGGACGTGTCGGTCGCGTGGCAGGGCCAAGTGGTGAGCTCCGCATTGGCCGCACCCTTCGCGGAGCTGAACGACGAAATCGCGGAGCTCCAGCGGAAGCGCCTGGGCCAACTGCATGCCTTGGTGCACTGCGGCATCGCATCAATCAAAGAGAAACAGAGCGAGAGTTTCGAGATCAAACATATCAAGATATCTAAAGATATGGAAATATGATGTGGCCTGATGTGGCCTGATGTGGCCTGATGTGGCCTGTGCACAGCCCGTAGACCAGGAATGAAGTCTTGGAGACCTTGGTCTCGGAGCGCAATGCAGCAAATGCAGCTGCCCAGGCAAAGCTGCCCTGCGCTGGTTTTGGTGTGTTCATGGTGTGTTCATGGTGTGTTCATTTGTCAAGGCGTTGCATCGGGTTCTTGGATCAAATTCCAATCCACGTCCATCCAATTCCCATCAGTTCCCACAGGAGAAACATCAAGAGCATAGAGTCTGAGGGAAACAAACGATGACGTCGATTTGTTGCATCCTCTTGAGAGACCGCCAAGGAGACTCAGAGATGGAGGCCAGCTTTGTCTGGACATGGCCAAACCTTCAGGGTTCCTGAGGATGCTTTGAACATCCTCGAGCCAGATGGGACGTTATTTTTTGTACAGGGCAAAGGGATCCTTGCCACGAATGGCGATGAAATGCTACGCATTTCTGAGTACGCATTTGTGATTTTGAGCTACTCTCTTAACACAGGCTGACACAGACTGACACAGACTGATGCAGGGTGCCAGACGGCGAGACATCCAAAGAGGCCTTGGGCTCGTGACTTTTTGTGGGGCCACGGCCGTTTGAGCCACGGCCTGTCTGAGTCTTTCTGAGTCTTTCTGAGGCCATGGCTGCTTACGAGAAACGGCTTCGAAAGGAAAGGCGAGAAGCAGCCGCAGCAGTGGGAACGCCCAGATGTCTCATGACACGTTCAGACTTGAAAAGAACGGCGGAAGACGTGAAGAAACTGATGAAGAACCATGCTTGATTTTGAACCGTTGATGAGATACGGTAGTCAGGTCTTTCATATTCAGAATCTTTTTATAATTTTTATAATTTATAATTTCATATTCAGGATCATTTGGACCTGTTTTTCTTTTCCATCTTTCCATTGAACGCCAAGGCGATGCGGGCTGTGGCGGCCAAGCAGGCCCTCGAGGCAGAGACTGGGAACTGAAGAAGCAACTCACGAAACAGCAATCAGAAAATGACGGGCAACTGTGGGAAAAACACGCATGGAGGCATTATGAACATAAATTTAAATAGACACGCACACATATGTATATTTATATATATATACGCAGATATAGATATATAGATAGATGGATGGATGGATGGATGGATAGATAGATAGATAGATAGAAAAGAAAAGATTAGATAAGATTAGATAAGATAGATAGATCGATAGATCGATAGATCGATAGATCGATAGATCGATAGATCGATAGATCGTTAGATCGATAGATTGTTAGATCGATAGATCGATAGATCGATAGATCGATAGATCGATAGATCGATAGATCGATAGATAGATAGATAGAAAAGATAAGATTAGATAAGATTAGATAAGATTAGATAAGATTAGATAAGATAGATAGATAGATCGATAGATCGATAGATCGATAGATCGATAGATCGATAGATCGATAGATCGATAGATCGATAGATCGATAGATCCATAGATCGATAGATCGATAGATCGATAGATCGATAGATCGATAGATAGATAGATAGATAGATAGATAGAAAAGATAAGATTAGATAAGATAGAAAGATCGAAAGATCGATAGATCGATAGATCGATCGATCGATGGATAGATAGATAGATAGATAGATAGAAAAGATAAGATTAGATAAGATAGAAAGATCGAAAGATCGATAGATCGATAGATCGATAGATCGATCGATCGATCGATAGATAGATAGATAGATAGAAAAGATAAGATTAGATAAGATAGAAAGATCGAAAGATGGAAAGATCGAAAGATCGATAGATCGATAGATCGATCGATCGATCGATAGATAGATAGATAGATAGATAGATAGATATATAAATAAATAAAAAAAACATATATTTATTACATATGCATTTCGACTGCCCAGGCTCGCACAAAACGTGGGTCCCATTCTTGGGCGCGGCATTTTTCTTGTAAATTTCCGCACAGAATGTTTCCTCTGAGATGTCATGTCCATGTGCATGTCGACTGCGCAGGCCCGCACAAAACGGTTGTCTTTGTGAGAAGATCTTGTGGAGATCCTGGTGGTGTCCTCCCTAAGAGGTCCTTGCATGATCTTGTACATGTCCTTGTGAGAAGATCTTTTGGAGATCCTGTAAAATAAGATTTGGAAGATTCTCTGCATGATCCTGTGCAGGTCCTTAAGAGATGACCTTATGGAGATCTTGCTAATGTCCTCTTGAAGAGTTCCTTGCATGAAGGTCTTGCAGATGCCATGTCTTACAGGTGCCTGTGTGAAAGCTCTTGCGGGAGGCTCCTGGGATGTTCTTGTGTCAAGACCTTGTAAGCTCCGCTCCAGCAGCAGCAGGTCCTTTTATGACGATCTTGTGAGCTCCTCTTTCGAGATCTGCGTAGAAGGTCCTGCTGCTGCACCTGCGATGATGTCTAGCCTCGTCTGTATTGTATTGTCTTGTCTTGTCTTGCGCTGCATTGTACTGTGATAAAAAAATGATTTCCTGCTATATTATATTTTTATATTCTATTATTTTAGATTGCATCGTGTTTTTAGCTATCAAAACACATGACATTAAATCACATTATAACTATAATATGTTTATTTAGTTATTTAAATATATTTATACTATATTATGTTATGCTTTTCATAATTTAGCATATTGTGTTTTTTTGATATTATGTTATATTAAACTATCTCATGTTTGTATATGACATCATATTACCATCTATTATCTTATCTTATATCATTCTATTTTATACTCAGTTATATAATATTTTGTACTATATATAACTTCTTCTCTTTTTTATTTTGCTTTATATTATGTTTCGTTATATGGTACTATTTTATGTTATGTCAAGTTTTTGAATCATATCGCATTTTAGCGTTCTATATTTTATTGTAGTAAAGTTATCATATCATGTTTTGTTGTATCATATTTCATTGTATTGCGTTGCGTTGTATTACATATGATTTTTCGATATCACGCCGTATTATTTTTTGAGTTTTGGCATATTATATTATATGATGTGATTTGATATTGCAGTATTTTATATCTTAGTACATTACATTAAATTACATTTTTTGATATGATATGAGTATTGCATTTTATTTCTTGTATTATTTGATGTTATTTTTTTTTTGCAGCGTGTTAAATGACAATCTGTTATGTGGTATTCTTTTATTCTATTCGGTTCGGTTCGATGCGGTTCGATTCTAATCTGTTCTTTTTCTCATATATTATACATGTTTTTTTTAAAATCGTATTTTATTATCGGTTGTATATTTTTTTCTAAATTCATATGTATTATGTATATATGTCTGCACGCACGTATCCATATATAATTTGTGCCTGTACATGCATACGTACATACACACATAATGTATATATATATATATTTGTGTAGATATATGTGGGAAAAATCCCAAAGACCAAAGGCGTGCTTAGAAAACAAAAAGGATGTGTGATCAAACAATAAAGGTGGTGAAGCCGACTTGGCAAACATTGAACCACGACACGCCTGTTGCATTTTGTGAAGCAGGGGAACTCTGTGCCAGATTTTTTAAAGAGAAAGGAACGGTGTCCTGCGGTCGTGCGGTTGTCATGTTCTTTTCATTTTTTTCATGTCAAAATTTTCCTTTAATTGCTAAACAAGATCTCTTTGTTCATGATCTGCCAGGAAGAACTTGCCAATAAGCGCGCCGAAACCCTGTCGCAGGATGCTGCTGGGAGAAGCACTAGCAGAGAATGGACCCAAATATCCAACAATATTCCAACAATTCTTGATCGAAATCTAAGTTTCCTCGGAATTCTCTGATTTCATTTTTCGCCCCTTTGTGTTTTCCCAGGAGTTGATGGATGCGACTAAAGAGCTGCAAACACTTCAAACCCAGGCTTGGGACCTGCAACACGTAACGGCGTAATTGCACAACATTGCACAAGATCCAAAATCCCTTCTACTCCAGGCGGGGATCTTTGGATCAAAGCAGGCCAAGAAACTGCCACGTATGACGTCTGAAGTGGTGCCGAAATCAGCATGGCGGCATTACTGTGTGCTCACTTTGGATCACTTTAGCATCTGTGGCAACCATGGTTTTGAGTTCGCATTGTGCTGACAAAACAGCCTTGCATACCCAAAGTATTGAAGCATCTAATGCTTTGCTCAGCAAAGCTCACGTTTCGTTTGGGGAACACCAGTTTATGGAATAATCGGAAGAAGTATAGTTTCAACTTGACAATGCAGGCACAATTATGTAACATTTTTGAGAGATGGAACTTCACCACAGCATGAAGGAACAGAAGACACAAGAAATATTACAGACAGATATGTATATATATATATATGCATATATATATATATGCGTTTTTCACATCACTTTTATGCAACAGCTCATTAACACTGGCACAATGGCAAACTCTTCATAGCCTTCTTGCACTTTGGGAAAATGTGGATTACATCTTCAAATAACATGAAACATGGGACGCTTTTGAAGAAACAAACCGCTTCAGAGGATCCTAATAAGAGACTTTTGCCTCATACAATCAATCATGCTATATCATGCTTCTCACCAGAGAACCACTTCAGCAACACCAAAAACGTCTCCGAAAGAACACACAAAATTCCGAGTTTCGAACGAGTTTCGAGTCCAAAATTCAGATCTGTAGTATCTGTAGTAGCGGCTTGTAGCGGCTAGTCCTCATGTGTAGCCGTGACCAGGGCTCATTTCGCACCTTGGACAGGTCGGCGATGCTGCGACGACTGCCATCAAAGATCAGGCGACGAACGGCACGACATACCACGACTACCGCGACCCTGCCACAGTCCCACAGTTTTGATTAGTTTTCTGCGTTTTGTGCACCACCATCCAGATGGAATCCAGATGGAATCCATTCGAAGAATCTGGTGCTTCAACTTGGGCCAGACTTTTGATCAAGTCACCCATTGTCAACTGGACTCTCTCAATATTGGTTGCGCATTTCCAGTTCAGCATTCTTGAACACCTTGATTCTTCCAAGTTTTGCCTAGGAGATTGTGCTTGTTGCCTAGGGCTTCTTTCTTTGAGCGAACAGCGATGGCTTGAATTTCTGTACCCTTGCAATTGATACATGCCGACATGCCCTTGCAATGTAGATATTCTGTATGCCGCTGCTTGTCACATCTTTGCAGGCTATGTCAGAAGCTGCAGCGCTAACCTCGACACTCCACGAGTCGAAAGAACGAATATCAGCTCTGGAAGAACAGGTGGCAGCTACCAAAACCAGATAGAAACACCATTGTGGATTTTGCTGTTTTGATCTGCTTTGCTTTGACCTTGTGTTTCACTCTTCTTTTTGTGTGGGTGCCTGATGTTTGCGTGGCTCGAAGTGTGAGTTTGTGTGGTCTTTGGACGTCAAGAAAGGTGGCTCGCCTTCAACAAGAAGCGGCTGAAGTGCCAAAGATACGATCCCTGCTTGATGCAGCAGAGAAACGCTTGCCTATGGCTCAGCGAAAGCTGTGCAACAGGTTGCCCTAGCAACGGACCAAAAAGGGAAGTTGTAGAAGATTTGGAGAACAACTTCGAACAGAATTTTAAATGTACCTTGCAGATCTTATTAAACATTTCGAACATTTCGAACAACGAGAGCTCGAGCTGCCCCTGCGCTGCTCCAGGCTTAAAGACAACCAAGCAGAGGTAGAGTTGTCAAAGATCCGGCAGACGTTGCACGAGGAGAACCAGGCAATGCGATTTTGACAGTCTGCAGAGTCCTGAACTGAAAAATCCGAATTGTAGGCAGCAAGTGCCTCAAAGAACCATCAAGTTGCACCAAACCAGCAAGATCAGTGGATTGCAGCACATTGTGAAGGGCTTCTTTATTGCAATGATGCCCTTTTTCCTTTCCGGAGTTTTCTTGGACTCCAGATTTGTGAACGATTGTGAGCGTTATTTTGAATCCAGATGGCTTTGACATACGCAGCGCAAGACGCCAAAGATGCAGAGGACGGAGCAAACAGCCACTGTAGCAATTAGCTGCTCCAAGTAGGATGGATAGGATGGAAGGAACACATTCCATACCTCAAAGCTGTGTGATTCATGTAGATTCAATGCACGCTACCAGCTCTGTTTCTCCTCATTTGCTTCTATAGCATAAGGTACGATGGGAATTGAAGTCTACGAATACTAAGATTGCGAAAAGTGTGGCGGTGTAGTGTCACAAAAGAGTTGTAAATTATATTGAATACTGTAACAATGTAATATATATATGTATATATGTTTAAATAGACAACACATAAATAAATAAATAAATGGAATACATAAATCAGTAATATTCTAAAATAAATTAAACAAATTAAGCAAATAAATAAATAAATGAATGAATGAATGAATGAATATATATATATAGATATAGATAGATAGATAGATATAGATAGATAGATAGATAGATAGATATATATATATATACACGATGGTGCTCCAAATACATCAACTTACTCATCTGATTTTATCTTAATATTCTTTGATATTCACCATTTTGCCAGGAAGATGTGCCATGCCCCAGGACATGCTCCGCTCTGCCTTGGCTGCCGAAACCACCTGCCTCATTTTGTCCCAGTCAGAGGCGCCAATGTTAGTCGATTGTTGGCACCTCGTTTTAGACACTTTTAGAACATCTTCAACCTATGGAAGATGCAGAACCCGTGGAAACTATTGAGCAGTATTGAGCATTTTGCAATTGGAATCGAATTCAGATGTGGCATCAAGTTTGATACATTTGTTTCGCCTGCTGGAAGGTTCAGTGCGCTGAGGAAAAGACGTGTGGAGCCACAGCTAAGATGTTGGCGCCTGGCAGTGGTCTGTAGAGTACAAAAATCATACAAGATATGTTCAAAACCTCAAGTGACCCGTGTTGAAACCAGTGGGGCTGAAATCGGAGATGGCTTTCACAAGTTACACACCTAGACCGCGCACACACACACACACAACACGGTACCCTTAGTGGGAAGCATGGCGATGGAGAGAGAGAGAGAGAGAGAGAGAGAGGGAGAGAGAGAGAGAGAGAGATAGAGAGAGAGATAAACAGTGTGGGAAGCATGTCTGAATTTGTTTGGAGAGAAACCAACCTGTTTGAAAGGTCTTCAGTGTGCAAAAAGCAGGGTGAACTCAGAAACCGTTTGAGGTTTCAACTTCGTTCTATCCAAGACAGTCAGCCGTCCTTACCTTCATTCTCTGGAAAGAAGGAAAGAAGGAGTACAATCATTCCAGATCCTTTGCCAATAAGGTAGGCATTTTTAGCGTGGCATGATGAGGACCTGCTTTATAAGGAAAGGATGTGACAAGTATCACCTGGTTTGGATACAATCAGGGATTAAGAAAGAAACAATTCGTAACATGCAAGCACATGGAAACCGCCAGAAACCATCACACACCATTGTACACCATCACGATCAAACGATGGCCAAACGCGTTTTTTTTTTCACGGCCAAACCTCAAACTGCTGGGATGCTCGGCAGGCAGGACTTGGCCGTGGGACCGTAGAGCCGTCTCCAAGGCGTCAACTGGAAGATGCTGGCAGGAAGGAGCTGGAAGCTTTACAACAGGGAGCCCGAGAAGATGCAGAGGAGGCACGCAGGATGACGTTTCTCTACTTGTTCGATAGATGAAGACAACATAGACAGCATGACATCCTGCGAAAAACTTCATCAGATTTCAACTTGAAACGTTTCAGGCGTCAGAGTGTTGTTCAAGAGATGTTGGTCCCTTGCCGCGTGGTCAGAGAGCACCAAGAGCTTTGCCACGTCTTAACACGTTGTGTTGCCACGCGAGTGTCGCCACGCGAGTGTTGCCACGTGTGTTGCTAGGAAGGATGCCAGGCCGCAGCCGTTTTGGCTCAGCTCGGAGACGCGTTTCGCCTCCAGGCTTAGAGGCCGTGGCAAGCCGTGGCAAGCCGTGGCAAGCCGTGGCAAGCTGTGGCGACTGTGGCGAGGATGAAACATGGTTGTTTTGAATTTTTGATACCTGTTCTAGTATGTTCTAGTTAACATATGTTAACATGCTTTAAGATGCTTTAAGTATCTTTAAGTCATGCTGGTCATACTTCTCTACGAATGGATCACCTTTTTGTTGGACCGTTGGCACAGGTGGAGGCTCATGGCGATGCCAGCAGAAAGGATCGATCAACCGGACTTTGCGGTGGCCTGGCGGGATCTGGCGAGATCTGGCGAGCTTTGAGTTTCGACACAGCGAAACAGCGTAAAGATATGTAAAGACTTTAGTATCTTTAGTACATGTAAAAATGTTAAAGCAAAACAGAAACCAAACCAGGCCAAAACACGAAACTCATGGACAACTTCTTGGTTCAGAAATTCCTCTCCGTAGATCTCTTTGGTCTCATGTTGACGCTTGGATCGCTTAGATCATTTGGGATCTTCGCAATTTTGCATTTTCCGTATCTTTCCTGTGGCCCTTTGCATCCTGTGCCCTTGGCGCCGAGGTGAACGCGAAACTGTCAGAAACGCGCAGAGCGAAGTTGATGGACTTGAAGAAACGAGAGGTGCAGCGAATGGATCATGGCGCAGCGACGATGCGAAACAAACAAGAAACGACCATCGACAGGACATGACAGGACCATTGAGATGTAGAAACTGAAAAACAGATACAAGAACGGAATAGAGCGGGTAGTCACTTGAAGAAACTTGGCAGTGTGTGCTAGTAACTGGAGGACTTGAAGGATCAGCTGACAGAGAAGTTCAAGCACCGTTTTGGACATGGAGGAAACAAGGCAGACGTGTGCAGACGTTCAATGATTCATTTTGTCAGGTCGTTCACGACATTTCCTTGTGACGCTTCTTGTTTTGATAATCTTTGATCACTTTCGATCTGTGCTTTTGTAGCTTGCGGTGCCTACCCAGGTCCCACCTAGGTTCTGATGGGCATTGTTACAATTGTTGCTGCCTCTGTTCTTGCTCCTGGCGCTGCATGAATAATATACTTGTCCCCCATGGCATTGCTGATTTCCTTCTAGCTGCGTCTGGTCAGCGGTGCTTTTGTGCTCCTCTTTCCACGTGGCAAAGTTCCAGGAAGCGGATGAGGTTTCCGTCAATTCTGCGACCATCAGGAAAGAAGTGTCTCGGCACCAGGAAGTTTCTGAGTAGCAATCTGTGCATATGGAAATGATATGAAATGATGTGTAGAATTGCACTAGAAATTCAGTTGATTTTTTCCACATTCATCCCGATTTTTTCCGTCATCATGATTCATCCCATTCGATTTTTCCCGTTTTCGTTTCCGTGTTGCCATGTTTGCACTGCCTTGTCACGTTGTCACGTTGTCACGTTGTCACGTTGTCACGTTGTCACGTTGTCACGTTGTCACGTTGTCACGTTGTCACGTTGTCACGGCCAGGTCGAGAGCTTCGCGCGCAAGGCGCCGATCACAGAGACGAATTTGGATCGCCTGGAGCGGCGCATTCAGAGCCGAGCACACGGCAAGGCGCCGCCCCGGATCACTGCCGTTGCTGAGCAGGAAAAAAAGAGCAGTTTGAATTCAAAAGGCTGAACAGGCTGAAGAAGGCTGAAATAGGCTGAACAGTTTCAGGAAGTTTGATGTTTGATGTTTCGAGCTGTTGTCTCACATTGACATTCGTATCACTAGTTTCAGTGATTCTAAGTGTCATCGGCAGATTGCCACAACTTTTCTTTTCTTGGTTTCATATGCATTTTCATGCCCAGACCGGTGACAATGCATCGACTGTGAGCAAAGCCATCAGTGGTGTGTCGTCACTTGGCAGCGGGGTCCGATGGGGTCCGATGGGGTCGCCAGACGTCAGTGGGACATCGGACAGCCCCAACTTTGCCCTGACTTTCTTCATCTTTCTTCACACTCTGAGGGCATCACTATTGCAATTATTGCATCTGATTGCTATTGGATCTATTGGATTCTAGGCATTCTTACCTGTCCTAAGGCAGTATACTGGGCTCAGTCAGAGAAGCAAGAGTACCTGAGATGCATTGTAAGACATTGTAATCAGGTGGATTTGACACCGATCTGGTGTCAGAAATGGCGATCAGATGATGATCACTGCAAATACGCAAAATTCTTGGCCCATGTTGGCCAACTATTGGCCAACTGTTGGCCCTTTGACCAGACATGACCAGAGTTTGACCAGGTGCAACGTCTCTGGTTGGTAAGAGCCTGGTGGCTCCACGCAAGCACGACTGGTCAAAGTTGGATGAATACGCATCGTACTTGCATGAGCAGGACAGGTAGGGACAGGCAGTCTGCAGGTAGTGAAGCACCAAATGCAACCGATTGCTTCACCGGGTGAACCAACAGCTGCGAGACAATCCTGTTTGTTTGCCTTCAAGCAGCATCCAGGAGTTGATCAAATAAACATAATGAACATGGGGTTACCCCAAGATAAAGTCATATGCAGTGGTAGAAGTGCGACCAGTTTTTTGCAGAGCTCCGATACTTGTGATGGGAATTGTCAGCTAAGCACATGGCAACTCAGACTCTACTTTGATAGGATGGACTTGATGAATCTTGAGGTTTTAGCTGGCACACTGCAGCAGCACTGCAGCAGCTTTTGTTTGAACTGTTTGGCTCTCCCGGCTCTCCCCTTCCCTTTTAAAGCCCAAAGATGCCCAAAGTTCGTAGCCAGGATGCGCTTCGGCAGAGGTTGGGTGTTCAGGCCGGTGCGGGCGGCGTGCCGGCGGCGTGCCGGCGGCGTGCCGGGGGCGTGAGGGTTGGAGTTGCATGATGTTACTGATGTTGCATGAGATCGCCACCGACACTTGCGTTGCCTTGTTGATTTTTGTGAAGAATTGGACGTGAAAATTCCGAATCCTCATAAGTTGAGCTGAAAGGCCCTCCAAAGGAAGATGAAATTGGATCTTGATGCGCAAGTTCAAGACAAGTTGAAAAGGAGAGACGAGGCCCATTCCGCACTTCTGACTCCAGCGAGTCCGAATGCCCTAAGTAGATCCAAGTAGATCCAAGAACGCAGAGCTGCGCACAGGCGTTGGAAGAGGAAAAGCGACACTATGAGAACACCTTGTTGGAATTGGTGGCTGCCCTATATTCCTTTGACATCCTGTGACCATGTTTGCCCCATGTTTGACCCTTGTTATACCTCGGTATGACTCGGTCGATTTTCACAAATCTTCACAAAGTCAAGGAGCGGTGGAAGCAGCAAGAAAAGGAGAGGGAAGACGAGCGACATCAGCGAGTCTTGAAAGAAAAGGAGGCCAAGCAGCCAAGCAATAGGGAAGTGCGAGAATGCCACATGAAGGTCACACTAAGTCACACGAACCTGTTTTTGATTCCATGCGATTTTCATCACTTTTGAAGCAGTTCTTTCAGTAGTTCTTCCATGCTTTGCCTTTGACAGGATCGCGATGAGCAGCTTCGCTATGAGAAGCTCCTGAAAGATCAAGAAGAGCAGCGTCGTAAGGATGAAGAAGTTCAACTTGTCGACAAGACCCTCAGCTTCAGAGAGTCATGGAATGTCATGGAATTAGGTGGCAGTGTGTACACTCGTACGATGGTCTGTTTCTTCATGTTTCTTCGCACTTAATTTTGCACCTTCTCTAATTCTGCTACTATATATTGCAGCCCAGTAGAACCTATCTCCCACCATTCGATTACGGATTTACTTGTCATCCCTATTGCACCATATGCTTTAGAGCCAAGGATTGTGTCGGAAATGGAGGCAGACCAGAAACGCCACGAGAAGAAGAAAGAACAAACCAGGCCCATCACAAGTCGTCAAGTCGCTAAGTCATGACAAGTCATGACAAGTCCCCAAGTCATGCGCAGTGCTTGGGCACAGCAAGTCATTTCTTGGTTCCAGGCGTGCTATGCGGAAGGTCTTCGAGCAGAATGCAGAGGCGGGAACCCCAAATGGCATTCAAATCGGGTTACGACGGTTACGGCATGTTACGGTCTTGCTTGTGCCCGGGTGGTCTCCCTCCTTTCCGAACAGGATTTTACCCAGCCCGTTCAAAGCAGGCCGTTCATCACAGACATGGTGTTGTTCAGCGAAACCAGCGACGCCCAAGTCCCTTCCCAGACCCTCCCAAGTCCTCCCCAGCCTCCGATTCCCCCCCCACGCCCGTGAAAGTAGACCCCAAATGGCTGAACATTGTAGAGTAAGATGTTCCTGAAGTACTTATATCAATCTGGGCGCAAGTGATCCTGTTGTTTGGGCGCAAGTGAGGGCTGTTCCTGTTCAAATCGGGGAAAACCGGCCAACAATTACAAACGAAAGAAGCAAGAACAAACAAACTCAGAACGAAATCATTGAAATATTATATAGATATATATGATATATATGATATGTATAATATATACTATAACGCACACACACACATACATACATACATACATGCATGCATGCATAATGTTGGTTCCTGATTAGTGTGTGGCCCCCCCCTCCCTAAACTATATCTGGACTCTCTTTAAAGTAGAAAGTCAAAAACATTCTTCCCAAAAGAAAAACATATCCTCAATTAAGTAAGGATTTCAATTGGCTACAATTGAAATCTAATTACTATTGTTTTTTTTGCCGATGAAGTTGTGGTATTTGTAGTACTTGTAGTACTTGTAGTACTTGTAGTGCTTGTAGTACTTGTAGTACTTGTAGTGAACCCAGCAAACAAACCTACTAAAGTGAAATGGAGCCTCTCCTGGTCCAGGGCCTTGGAAAATTGTGGAAAAGCTGTTCTTTAATAAGGGTTTATTAAGGGATTGGCTCCTTTGGGAAAGGCTTGGAGTTTGAATTTGGCAATTGCTTTTGGAAAAGGCTTGCTTCTCTTCTGGGCTTCCAGGAGCTGCTCTGGCACAGCTTGCTGCAATAGTGAGCCCAGCAAACAAACCTACTAAAGTGAAATGGAGCCTCTCCTGGTCCAGGGCCTTGGAAAATTGTGGAAAAGCTGTTCTTTAATAAGGGTTTAATAAGGGATTGGCTCCTTTGGGAAAGGCTTGGAATTTGAATTTGGCAATTGCCTTTGGAAAAGGTTTGCTTCTCTTCTGGGCTTCCAGGGGCTGCTCTGGCACAGCTTGCTGCAATAGTGAACCCAGCAAACAAACCTACTAAAGTGAAATGGAGCCTCTCCTGGTCCAGGGCCTTCGAATATTGTGGAAAAGCTGTTCTTTAATGAGGGTTTAATAGGGGATTGGCTCCTTTGGGAAAGGCTTGGGGTTTGAATTTGGCAATTGCCTTTGGAAAAGGCTTGCTTCTCTTCTGGGCTTCCAGGGGCTGCTCTGGCACAGCTTGCTGCAATAGTGAACCCAGCAAACAAACCTACTAAAGTGAAATGGGGCCTCTACTGGTCCAGGGCCTTGGAAAATTGTGGGAAAGCTGTTCTTTAATAAGGGTTTAATAAGGGATTGGTTCTTTTGGGAAAGGCTTGCAGTTTGAATTTGGCAATTTTGGAAATGGCTTGCTTCCCTTCTTCAGGGGCTGCTCTGGCACAGCTTGCGGCAATAGTGAACCCAGCAAACAAACCTACTCAGATAGAGATGCATTTACAGGCTCAGATAGGGAGATGAGCAAAAAATTGACTGAGCTACAGCGTTTTTGAGAAAAAATGCCTCTCAGCAATTACAGTTTTTTTTGCAAAAAAAAGGGCTCTCCCAATTTTTCTTGCCACAAAAGCGAACCCTCCAAACAATACATGAGTTTCAGAATAATTTGGAAAAATTGCCACAATAGCGACCCTAGCTACTAATCAGGAGCTAACATTACATACATACATACACATACATACATACATACATACATACACATACATACATACATGCATACATGCATACATGCATACATCATACATGCATCATGCATGCATACATACATACATACATACATACATACATACATACATACATACATACATACATACATACATACATACATACATACATACATACATACATACATACATACATACATACATACATACATACATACATACATACACCATGCATGCATGCATGCATGCATGCATGCATACATGCATACATGCATACATGCATACATGCATACATGCATACATGCATACATGCATACAATCAATCCTCCATCCATCCATACATCCATACATCCATACATCCATACATCCATACACCCATACATCCATACATCCATACATCCATACATCCATACATCCATGCATCCATACATCCATACATCCATACATCCATACATCCATACATCCATACATCCACACATCCATACATCCATACATCCATACCATACTATACCAAACCATACCATACCCAACCATACCATACCATACCATACCCAACCATACCATACCATACCATACCATGCCATGCCATACCATACCATACCATACATTACATACATTACATACATACCATACATACCATACATACCATACATAC
>CAMXCT020001908.1:0-14921 GCA_947184155.2 Cladocopium goreaui | reverse complement strand
AGTGAATTATCACATGTTCTACTTATCAACAGAACAACCAAAAATGCATGAAAACGCACTTCCAATGGTTAGCATGTTCCACACACCTTTAGTCATCCATGGAAGATCTAAATTTATCCTGTTTCGGCGCGGACAAACGTCAAGTTCTTCCGCAATGAAAATGGAACTTCGATTGATCAAACAAACTCAGAGAGAAACATAAAACACTGTAAAACACAGTGTGAAAACAACATTTTCCATCACCATGCAAAAAAAAGGTTTCTGGACGCGAAGATGAAGAAGATGTGATGTTCATTTCGTCCATGGTTCTCCAGTAGGAAATTTTGACATTTTGAAAACAATAATGAAACCGCAATTCCAATAGGAAAAATGTTGCGCACATGTTTGGCCATCCATGGAAGATGTAAATTTATCATTTTTCTGCGCGGACAAACTCCTTGTTTATCCGCGCCGACATTGACACTTTCACTGATGGAACACTTTGAAGGAAAGGCAAAAAACACTGTAAAACACAGTGTAAAATCAACATTTTGCAGATCCATACAAATAAATTGCAATTGGCTTCCGGGGAACCCCCAGCCTTCGCCCTACATACATACATACATAAATACCTACATACATACATACCTACCTACCTACATGCATATGTACATACATACATACCTACATACATACATACATACATACCTACATACATACATACATACATACATACCTACCTACACACATACATACCTACATACATACATACCTACCTACATACATACATACATACCTACCTACATACATACATACCTACCTACCTACATACATACATACATATATATATATACATACCTACATACATACCTACCTACATACATACATACCTACCTACATACATACATACCTACCTACATACAAACATACCTACCTACCTACATACATACATACCTACATACATACCTACATACATACATACCTACATACATACATACATACCTACATACATACATACATACCTACCTACATACATACATACATATACATACCTACCTACCTACCTACCTACATACATACATACATACATAGCTACCTACCTACCTACATACATACCTACCTGCATACATACATACATACCTACATACATACATACCTACCTACATACATACCTACCTACCTACATACATACCTACCTACCTACATACATACATACCTACCTACCTACATACATACATACATACATACATACATACATACATACATACATACATATATGTTTATATATATATAATTTTGAAATGGCTGATACGAAACTTGCGATCCGTGGACTCCGTGCTCCGAAGAGAGAAGTGCGGTGCCAGGATCAACGCAAACGCGACCAAGCTGCTAGAGAAGCCAAGGAGAAAGAAGCTGAGACCATCAAGGAGAGCAGCCTGGCCTCGCCCCGACATGAGTAGGATATGCTGATCCAAAGCTGTGTGAAGCAAAGAGAATGCCGAAGTGTTGTAAAATGTTGGAAACAGATGAACCTTATGTTTCCTTGCCTTGGAGTTTAAGCAGTTTAAGCCTTGCTTCTCATTGCTTCTCCCTTTCTTTCCTTTTTTCAAACTTTGCTTGGCTTTGCAAGGAGTACAACCGGGTCCTGGATGAACAAGAGGAAGCCAAGGCCAAAGAATTATCAGAGCGCAGCTCGGCTGCGATGTGCCCGTCTCGCCTGTTTTGTGCACAAACACGTTGAAAGTCAGTCGTTGATCCTCAGCTAAGGCATGGAGAGGCAAGCGCAGCTCATGAAGAAACTGCAGGCCAGGCCTTTTGTGCACAGACAAGGTGTCACGAGGTGTCACTTGTTTTGGTGACTCAATGTTCGTTGTGTGAACCAACATAGCAGAATGTGAAGACGAATCTCCATGTGCAACAGTGTCCAAACATCAGAAGCAAAGCCGCGAAACCTCATTTGTTCTGGAAAGATGCATCGAAACCGCCAGCATTATTCAACATGATAAATCATCATGATCAGTTTATAAACTGTTTATTTGCGATTTATTTGCGCTGGTAGGAAAATGTGAGCTCGATCCGCCAAGAGTCGGGGGACGCGGATGCCACCCGAGCCAGAGCTCAGCAGGAGGAGCAAGATAGGCTCTGCCAAACTCTTCCAAATTCGAAAAGTCTCACAGAATCTCAACATGTTGTATGACACATTTTTGCATATGTTTTGGGACATATATATATATATATTGGTATTTTTCAACTATGTTTTCTCCGTTTTTCACCGGTTGACCAACGCATGCGACAAAAAAAACGACATCTGCGGTGGAGAGAGGCACTACTTCGAGGCCGAGGCCATCAAGCAGCAGCGGTTGAAACAGATGCGGCTGGAAAACCAGGCGTATCTGTCGGAAACTCAGGGGGGACGAGCGGGGCAACCAAAAAAGAGAGAAAAACAAGAGATGATGGATGGATAGGGATGGATATGGATAAGAACACCTGAGTAGATATGGACAGATATGTGCGATATAGGAAATGTATGGGACATCAATATAGAGATGTGTAGAGCGTACAGAGTATCAATGGACATCAGAGTGTCCGAGACATATGTACGAGCTGAATTTCACGACGGCGCTCACATATGCTGAGGTTGAAACAGATGCAGGAAAGGGACAGTCGAAAAGACGACGACAAGTTCCTTGGCGATGCCTGTGGAAACAGTGGAAACAACGCCAAAACGGCCAAAAACCATTGGAAAGCCGTTGGGAAGCCATTGGATATACTGGTAAGCTGTATGATGTCCCGAATTTTAAATGTGGCAATGTTTGTTCACTATTGTTCACTGACATATGAGTTCCATGGAACAAGTAAATGCAGAGGGATCTCGCTGTCGTTGTGAAAGCGGGGTTTTTGATGAGGTATTTGACGGACATCCAGGCAGGGTGGCCATGGTACGGGCATGCCATGCCGAAAAGGCAAAGCACCCAGGTCACCCAGGGCCTCCAAAAGGCCTTTGGAACCTGCGACGAATCCTGACGAATCATGACGAATCATGACGAATCGCAGGCTCAGATCATGGAACGCGACACCCAAGACTTCAACACGGTGGAAAAACAAAAGGCTCCACTGGCTCCACGCTCCAAAAATGTTCAAACGATCATGAATTACACTACACTTTAACCATTTTAATCGTTCATTACACTTGCAGGAGTTTCTTGCTCGTTTCGTTTCAATCGTGGGTCTTTAATCAACTTTCACTGCCTGTCAACATCTGTCGACCGAGTTTCTGGTTTCCATTGCGTTTTACTATGTTTTACTATGTTTTACTTGCTTCAAATGCAGAGGGGGTGGTTGTTTGGATGGCGCTTTTGGGTGGGGACCTGGCGGGACCGGGAGTGCATGTCAAAGATGGGACATGATGGGACATTCCTGACATTCCATTTTTCACCATTTTTCACCATTTTTCACCATTTTTCACCATTTTTCACCATTTTCACCTGTGTGCCTGGATGGAAATGGAAACTAGCGGCCCTTTTCACAATTTCCAGCATGTGCCAACAATAGGTCATCGATCGACGTGAGCGAAGTGTTGCTTACCAAAAGGAAATCATTAAACAGTGTCTTGGATTGTCTTGGATTGTCTTGATACGTTCGGAATCGACTTAGAATACTTCAATCCTTTTGGATTTGGGGGTTTGCTATTCATGATGCAGCTGCCTGCTTCTTCTGTGCAAGTGCACGTGTTGTTTGCGCCCCGGGGGAAGCAACTCAGGATGGAATGGAAGGCAGCCCAGCGTGAAATTGAGATGTCTGACACAGAGGCCTCTGCCTCAGAAGAAGCATCGCCTTTCTTACCAACATATTCCAACTTTGCATTGTCTGTTCTTGCTTTGGCATGTCTTGCCTTGGAATTCCACATTTGCACCATGTATTGGTGTGTTTAGAATGAGTCAGACGACAGAATGTAACATTATATTCACGTCGCTTCGCGACGGCAACCGCCCGCACCGCATCGTTGGGCAGCCGCTCGTAACTGCCAATGATGTCGGCCATTGAGACCAAAAACATCCGAAAGTACTGATTGTCGGAAAAAAACACGCGAAGAATTTGATAGCCATGTATAGCGGACCAACGCAGTTCAAAAAATAACGAAAAACATGAAAAAACGGCGAAATTGCTGTTATTTACAGTGTTTTTGCGCGGTGAGAAGCAGAAACCACTGCAAATACCATGGTTTTTGAGGGTCAGGTGGCCAAAAACACTGTAATTTACAGTGTTTTTTTAACCAACGTCAAAAAACACTGGTATTTACGATGTTTTCATTCACACCGTAACATAAAACAGCGTAATTTACGAGGTTTTTGGAAGTTTTGAAGCTAGCCGTCAAGCATGCAGAAAACAGAAAAACACTGTAAAAACCAGTGTTTCTGCTATCACAAAACGACGAAAATCAGTCCGAAAACGGGTCCAAAAACTCAAAAATCCGCCTCCGGGCCCGGCCACCTGCGGAACCGCAAAAAAAGATGTTGCAAACCAAAAAATTGAGGTCAAAAAGTTGAAAAACACGGTTTTTTTTCACTTTTCGCTTGCCGATTTTGGACGGGCGCGTTCACGAACAGGTGTCTTCCGTACTGTTTTTTACAGTGTTTTTTGAAGGCGAGCGTCACGACCTATCAAAAACAGGAGGTTTTGGCCGAAAAATGCCCCCCCCCCCCCAGGTAAACCTGTAACCTTTTACGAGTGCCATCCGGAAGATCACGCCCCAGCACCTTCGGTGCGGGCGGATTTGCATCGCATTGCTGCTTCCAACCAACTGAAGTAAGGGGCATTCAACCGAAGTGCTTTTGGTTTGCACTTTGATTGTGCAATTGCATGTTGGTGATTGATATACTTTGATGCTTTTGTCTCAATTATGCTAGGAAGAGGCATGATGCTAAGAAGACAAAACCAAGACGAATTATTAGGTACAGGCTGTTTCCTTGCTTCCTGCTGTTGATTAAAGCACTACTAAGCATTATAAGAATCCAGCTGCAGATACCCTGGAGATCCTGCAACAGTCGTGTGTTATTTGTCACAGTTTGTCACTGTTTGTCCTACTCCGAGGTAGCTTTGAACAAGCCCTTGCTTGATCTGGTCGATCGCACATTAGAGCAACGAGATCAAAACATGTCGCCTGGTTGAAATATGGCAGAGCTCGGCAGCCGCATCAAACTGGACGGAATGTTGGACACAATGTTTGACAGATTTGAAGAAATATTTGAATACATTCGAGATCATTCGAGATTTAAAGGCTCAGACAGTCATGAATCGCACACACCATGCATCACCACTTCATGTGATCGCTGGGTGGAACGAACGGTGCCAGCGTTCTTTTTTGAGACTGTACTTAATTTTTTCCAGCAGAAGTCAAATCGAAGGATGTGGAATCTGGTAGGAGCGCCTGCGATGTAAGGCAACTGGTCGCCCATATGGAATGAGCTCTCCAGGTGCTTCGGAAAGAGTCCGACTGCACCTTGCAACAGTTTCACCTCAAAGTCTCACCAGAAAGTCCCAAGGTTGAATTTGTGGAAACCGTTCTGATCTGTTAATGTTATAGATCACTTGATGATACTTGATGTAACTTACGATCTAGTTTGGTTCAACCTGGATTCTTGGTGCATCAATGGGAATGCTCCGTTTCCGAGAAGTGTAGCTGACGTGTCACCAGCGAAAGGGCGTCTCCCTACACAGCTGCAACGCAAGAAAAAAGAACCGCTGAATGGTGAAAACATGTGAAAACTCTGAATCTTTCGCTGCGATTTGCTTTGTCCCTTTGAATTGCCCATGAGACTTTCGACATCAACCATTCGTTGAAGATGATATGGCCACAGATGTCACGGTCAAGATATGTCAAGATGGCTACAGGATGCTACAGGATACTGCAGTAGCATTGCCATCAAGATGGTCACTCTCAATTGCCATCAAGTGCCGCTGGTGATGGTTCAGGCAAAGAAGTCCATAGGAACAGAAGCCGAAGGAGCTCGTTTGCTTCAAGAAGCGGAGGAGGAGCAGCAAAACGAGTCATTTTTCTTGGAAAACACGAGGATTCCAGAACAAGTTGGGAGAGGACATGGGAAGACATTTTCAATGTTTTCTGAAATAGTGCTGGAAATGCGCAGGCGGTGGTGTCTATGGCGGATGAGAAGGCACTGGCCGGAAGGGCCTCATGGATGCAGAGACACAAACATTGAAAATAGCGTGCTAAGCGGGCGTCTTGGGGGAACTCTGCATGCACCGCTGCCAGAAATACCAAGGGGTGAACTTCACGTCATATGCAGATATACACAGTAGATGTCGACGAGTGTAGACACAATCAGATCTGAAATTCTGAAAGGCGGCGTCATCTCTCGATGAATCGCAGAATGAACTGTGAAGCGTTCATGTGAAAAGATATGGAAAGATGATGAAACATATGAAAAATGTGCACGAGTTGTACACGACTGATATACTCGGCGTTGTTCACGTTGTGTTCACGTTGTTTTCTCGTCGGGTCGGAGGTCGAGGCTGCCGAGACCCGGGCGGAGCTGCGCCAGGCGGAGCAGAAGGTGATATGATGATTAAGAATGGTGATTAACAATCATTTTGTTTTTTCAACCGCAGGGATTCAGCAATGATGATTTTCCTTGATGCACAGCTTGTCAACACAAACAAAATATAACAAAATATTCTCCGGTTGAACTGAAATAAACCAAGATTCAGGAAATTCAGGAAAGAGCCAAATGAATCCAAAATTCATTCCACCAAGACCAAGATAGAAGACATGAACATATGGATTCATACATAGACTTAGTGAAGTAGATAGATATGGATAGATATAGATATAGATGAATCCGTGAATAAAATGAAATGAAATGAAGATGAATAGTAGATTGTACACAATGTACCAAAATATACATATTTCTACATATTTCTACATAGTATACATTTGTACAATACGTAGTATACTACTCCAACGTTACATGATTGTACAACAACGTTCCAATGTTTTTCGAGCGCGGAGTCGTAGGAGAAGGCCTTGCGCGCTGCGGAGCTGCGTGCGGCCAACTGGCCTGGAGACACAGCTTCCGGAAACGACCGCAACGACAACAGTTCGACAACAAAGTGGCGTAACAAAGTGTTGATTTTCATTGATAATGTGATGCATTTTTTCAAACGAATGCTCAATGTGTTGATCAGGAAACTTATTTCGGAAGCATTGTCACCATCTTCGAACCAGAATGTGCGTATAGAATGTGCCCAAAGGCACTTTCCCATGAAGATCCATGAAGATCCATGAAGCGAAGTCGCGCAATGCACATTTGTCAAGAACATCACTTGCGTTCACCATGCACTGGTCGCTCCAGGTTTTATTTCGCCGAGGTGGCTGCCTGAGGTTGACGGTTTTTCACGGTTTTTCCACCCTGTGAGCTGTGATGTAGCTTCTTTGGAGCTTTGTTGCTGAAGTGCTGGTGGTTTCCACACTTCTTTCTTACACTTCTTACGCAGTCTTAAGATCTTCTTTTTTCTTCCGTGGTTCTTCACGAAGTGCGTCACGTGCTTCGAGGCCACGGCCTGGGCCGAAGGCGAAAGCGCGGAAGCCTCTGCAGTTGTGGCGAGCAGACAGGAGAAAACGTGGCGAAAACACGGAGAAAACTGTCAGAAAACTGTCAGAAAACTGTCAGAAAACTATCACAACTGCAATGAGACGAGCAGATCAGAGAAGACACAGGCCACAGCACAATGTGCCAGTTGAAACACACTGACTTGGCACTCCAGCGATTTTTTCGATGTACTGTTTGACAAGGAGGAAGCCCGCGTCGTGCAGCAACAAGAAAACTCGCTGAATGCAGCAACCGCTGAAGCCCCCGCTTCAGTGTCATCGCTGTCATCGTTGTCATCCTGCAGACGCTTCATGTTGTGACTTCAACAAAATCGAAGTCTTGTGGAATGCACTTTGAAGTCACCTTGCGTGCAGCCCATCGAATTTTCATACATGTATCATGAATGTATCCAATGTATTTCCAATGTGCGATCTCAAAGATTTTCCTTTCTCCTTGTGGTTGTGTGCAACGGTATCTTGCAAGATAGTTTTGTTGATGTTTTGATATGTTTTGTGTATCTTTGTTTGATGGCGTGTCTTAGCGTTTGTATTTTTCCGAGCTGCGATACCCTCGATCTCCTCCCAGGTTGCAGCTTTCAAAGCCGAAGCGGGGTCGATGCGGAAGGAGGTCGTTTCCCAAAACGAACAGCCCCCGAAAACGGACACCTTTGGAACAAAAAACACAGTTTCTTTAGAACGGAGCTTCAACGGGTCACAACATTGAAAGCAAACTGGTCAACATGAGAACGCAGAAATAATGCAGGAAAGTGCTAACAAACTATGATGCGATACCACCATATATCACAAAGACATACAAAGACCAGAGAAACACAACTCGGCACATGCAAAGCGGTATGAAAAAGGAAGCTATCATTATATAGGGCCCTTTTGTTCGCCCAAAGAGAGAACGATCAAACACCGCAACGTTTCGACATGAAAGTTGCACTTGGCGAAAGTTGCACTTGGCGTTGTTCCACACCGTGGCAATCCGTGGCATCTTTTCATGTTTTGCTTGTCCCATCAGCAGCCTTTAGACCCTTTACACCCGGGTCAGGCACTGGGTTTGCGTGGAGACCTTGGGAAGGAAGAGGTTGCTTTCCAACAGGCGAACGGTCAAGTCACATCTTGCAGGAGGGCCATGACGAAATTTCCGAAAGACAAAGAACCATCCCACAGAAAAGAAGTAGAACCAAACTCACATTTTCACTCGTTTCTACACAAACCTTGGAATATTGGAATGCTCTCAAAACAGCAGAGAGGCTGCTGATGGTTTCGCGTCTTGTCGGATTTGTCGCCCTGCAGATGCGCGTGGCAGTAGAAAGAGCTCGTGCTGCGGAATCAGCTACTTTGAGGTCGGCGCTTACAGAGGTTCGTGCCGAGGCCGGCGTTCGCCGAGCAAACATGATGATTAGGAAAATGATAGAGAAGGTAATATAATAATAATAGTAATATATGGATGATAAGACGAGAAGTATCAGGTAAATCATGGCACCAGTATCACCAACATCCATCGAGTTGCATGTGAATGCATAAGTGTCACCAACTACAATGTGATGATTTCGATTGAAGCTTGGGTGCATAGCCGTCGATGCTCCATCCATTGCATGATACTGGAATTAGTCATGTGAACTTATATCATCAAAAGATTGTTCATGGAATACAGTTTGCTAATCTGTGACATGAACACTGATGGTACCAATATGGATGTCCATTAGGTGTGCTTGTCTACTTCATGAACCACCAGGTTCGGGTGAAACAAACATTTCACATTACCGACTTTGGCTCAAGCACAGCAAAAGAGAGAGCAGCTTCACTGCTGTTTACGTTGCCTTGTGCGGTCGGGTAGCCAGAGTTTTTCCTGGTTACAGCCGCAAGGCTCACCAGTAGTTTTCCCTTTGTCCCAATCTGCAATTTTTCCTCATCGCCCGCCGATTCTTGCATTCGTATCTTGATTCGCCGGCTGTGACTTCTGAAGGGGAAGAGCAGATTGGGGACGTCTTGTGGAGACTCATAGACTGGCACCGAGGTGGCCGGAGGGGTGCAGGAAAAGTTGGTTTCATCATTCGAAGTTTGCAAAGCGGAGCGCTTTCAAACAAATACCCGTTTGTTATCGACTCTTCTTACATTGAGAATTCACGCGCCACTCTTAGAGACTCGGTAATCGCAGCAGAGGAGGAGGAGGAGGATACTTTGTCAGGCCAAGAGCCACAGGGTGCGTCTTCTTCTTCGAACCGTCCGCGGTCGCCGCCAGGCCCGCCCCCTCGGAAAAGGGGTTCGATTGCACGTGCAGAGGCGATTGCTTCTCAGCAGCCTAAGGCCGTGTCAATTTCTGCAGTTCCTAAGGAACCATTTTTTCCGCCTCCTAGGAGTGGAGCATCTTTGATTCCGAGGGAGCCGCAGTATCCTCCGCCAGGGAAGGAATCTTCTTTGAGGCCTCGCTACTTGCTACCGGATTCTTCATTACTTTTTGTGTGGGGAGCGGGCAACAAGCTTGTTGAGCAACGGTCGACAAAGGATTTTTGTGGCATTTGTGGTATTTATCGTGAGATCCCGCCCGAAGAGAAGTTTCTTGTAGTTCTTGATTGGTATAATACGTTGTCCCGATCGAAGACGGAGAGTGCAGAAGCAGTGAAACGGGTACCTTGGGAGAATCTTGAACTGCTCAAGCGTCTTACAGACAAGTTCCAAAACAGGATCGTTTTTGCGATTTGTTCTTACATCAGTGCGTCACAGTCTAACTTGACATCATTGGTGGAGGCGTGCAATTCGACTGAGGGACTCAGTTCTTTAATTTCGTTTGTGGTGGTTACAAGGTCGAAGGTTGGGAGTCACGGGAAGAAGGCGGCCATTGAAGCTCTGGCGCAGCGCAAAGCCCCAACGGCCCTAGTGGACGATAATTCCAATACCATCGCTGAGTGTGAGTCTGCCATTTTTACAATTCATCTCAAGCTGCGTGGAAAGCCATCTGCAAGAAGGGCTGGAGCAGCGAAAGAATTTGTTGAGGAGTGCGGTGAGCTTATCGAAGAGAAGCTCATCGAGTACATTCCGAATTGGCAGAAAAATCGTGAACATGTCCGGGTTCGACGCCAGGATTGATGAGTCTTCCGAAAGTGATAGTAGGTCTAGATCAGGTCTTCGGGTTCAAGCATCGTCTGTGCATGTTGCAATGACTAGTTCATCAAGTTCGTCATTTTCATCACCTGAGGTTCAAAGGTCTGGTGTGTTGCCTTTAGGCACCGCCATTGAAGCCATAGTTGAACAACCAAATGTTGAGATGCCTTTGGGCACCAACAATTGTAACAATAGTGAAGTTCAGTTGGCCTTAGGGAATGGGAGTCCTGATGCAACATTGTCACAGTTTTTGCAAGGTAGTCCGAATGACCAAATGCAGAATGTTCCAGCCAATCCGTTCGATAGGTCCTCATATCCAGAACCTTCCAGCACCGGTCCGGTCGGGTCACCAGGGATGGGGAACACCTATGTGATGAATTATCAGTGAAATGTTCGAAACGAACTGCATGTATCATTGGATCCGTTGCTTGTTGCTCATGCAAACCAAGCTGTAGAGCAGTCTGCCAAGGATGAAGGGTCAAGTAAGAAGGACGTAGTAAGTCATCATCACCTCCGGTTGAAGATGTTATTTCCAACATGAAGTCAATGCTAGCGCAGATTGAGCAGCAGGTTTCTAGATCCCCGTCAGCCAGAGAGCCATCAGACAAAGGGAGTTCCAGTTCGTCATCTTCATCTCAACCGGGTGGAGGTGGAGGGAGTCCTGGGGGTTCTGATCATGAGTCAGATGGTTCAGTTGCAGCTTTTGGTTCATCGTCATCAGCAAAACGGGATGAAAATCCGTACAAGACTGAAAAGAGACTCATGCGCATCAAAGGGTATGATTCTCTCAAGATTTCGGCCATCCCGAAGAATGCAGCTGAATGCAGGGGTTTCAAGAATCAAGTGATTTCAGCAATTTGCAAACTATGCAAGGGTGGTGAAACACCTCTTGTAGCATGGATCCAACGTTGTGGGATTGCACAATCAGCCGCTGAATTCCAGAACGTAGGAAATTATCCTCTTTTGGACCGCGCTTTGGGGCACAAACTTTTGGATAATGCCAGAGGTTCAAAGTTCAGTTTGGATTTTCAAGCGTTGCAAGAAAGATGCCAAAAGGTAGGCAAACAACCTTCCGGCCGTGCGCTGCTGTGGTTCATCCTGAACAAGTACAGCCTCGACAAGGACAGAGGTGCGAGCCTGAGTCAACATCATCTCCTTAGTATGAAGCTTCATGGGAAAGATGTCAAGTCATTGGAGGACTTCCGTCAAAAGATGTTATACATCATGGGTTCATTGGAGCAGGGAAATGCCTCAAGAATCAGCATTGAGATCCATGCCCTATGAGAATGTCAAGAATCATCCATTGATGGCATTAGCAATTGACAAGTTCAGGTCAGCCAGGGAAGGGTCGTCCAAACGAACGTCCAGATGGTTGATGGAGAAAATTGATGAAACCATTGAGTTGGCTCAACAAGATGAGAACACAACATTTGCCGAAAAGGCCTTGAAAACAACAGGTGGATCGAAAGAAACTCCAGCAGCTGGTCCGGTCAAGCCCGTTCCTAAAAAGGAACCGACAAAACCAACAAAGGAGAAGCCCGAAAAGGAAAGGTCAAAGAAAGATTCGAAGAACACGAACGAATCTAAGAACGATGAAAGTAAAGGTCAAGGGGGTACCTCACCGAAGGAAGCAGTAAGTGCCGCTCCTGGAACTTCCAAAGGGAACGGAAAGGGGAAGAAGGGTAAGTAACTCAGACCAGCCAAATGACAAGACCAAGAAACCGCAGAAGGGTGAGAAGTCCAAACAGCCATGCATGTACTTTGCATTCGATTCTTGCACCAAGGGGGACAAATGCCCATATCTCCATGACAAGAATAATCTCTACAAGGGTGAAAAGCCCAAGCCATTGACCAAATCGACACCAGCCGGTTCTGCCACTGTGTACGCAGGTGCAGCTAAGACAGTTCCAGGGGTCGTTGCATCGAGTTCAGTCGTAGGTTCGGGTGCGAGCAGCCTTCAGGCTCCGTTAGGCCTAAAGATTTTGCATCACCCATGTTGTTCGAAAAGACCATGAAATGTTTTGCAGCCATTGCCGCAGTTTGCAGTCCCCAGGGTTTCCAACAAGAATTCTTGGTTGATTCAGGGGCGGGTAGGAATTTGATCTCCACAAAGGATATGCTGGTCCAGTGGAATGATTTCATTGCTGATGCCCCAGAACAATTGAGATTTGCAACGGGCGGTGGCATGCACCCTAGCTCTAAGGCATTGAAGTTGAAAGGTGAGGTCTCAGGTGAAGGTATCTTTTACACGTTGAAGGATTGTCCAGCAGCCATATCACTTGGTCAACAGGTCAGTGAGCAAGGTAAAGCATGGATATGGTTCCCAAACCAATGGCCGTTTTTCATTCAATCTCATCGTCTATCAGACGTTACATTCCATTGTCTTGAGTCTGCTAAGCTTTACGTTGATAGAGTTGAGCAGAATGATCAGAATGTGCCTGTTTTGTCAGAAACTGTCGAGTGCCTTGCAGTGCCAGCTGTGGATGAAGTCCCAGAAAAGCCACATGCAACAGGTTCATCGGCCTCATCTTCAAGTGAGAAGCCTTCTTCGGCTCCACTTGGTGAGAAATCGCCATCGGCTTCGCATGAGGATGTTGCGCCATCAGTTCATCCGAAATCGGTTCCAGGTGATGAGCCATTGGTGCTAGAGTCGGATGAATCTAAAGAATTGGTTGGTACTTCAAGGGTTCGTGATGTCAGTCCCAGTCCTAGTTTAGGAGGTGAAGGGGGCCCACCGGAAAATCCTCCCTCCTCAGAGGATGATGGAGAAGAAGCCGTAAAGACTTTGAACCATTCATTGACACACTTCCCCAAAAGCAAGCATTGTGAGATATGCATGAGAGCTAAAATGACTTCTAGACACCATAGGAAAAGGGGTGATCCTGATCCAGATGAGAAGCCACCACTCCATTTTGGGCATCAGCTTCGTGTCGATCATATCATTATTGGAAGTGAAGTTTCAAAGGGTTCTGAGGGAGAACAAGCTTGCCTCATTTGTCATGATGAGTACAGTGGGGTTTATCAAGCATTTTCCCAAGCATCAAGAGCAACATCAAACAACGTAGCTTGTCTGCGGAAATTCGGTGGGTCGAAAGCCCATGGTTGTGCATTATGTTCGGTCGTGTCAGATTCAGCCCAAGAGCTTACCGAAGCCGTCAAGCAGCTAGGATGTTACCGGAACCAAGTTTGCCGAATGATCCCTTCCACAACTCCAAATTGGAGAGCAACATCCGTAGGATAAAGGAAGGAACTAGGGCAATACACCTTGCTGCGGGATTTCCACATGAACTTTGGCCACGTAGTGTTGAGTATTTTTGTGCCGCCAAAAGCTTCACTACCCTTGCGCCAATCCATTCAAATGATTCAGATGAAGTCAAGAGATGGAAGCAAGGCTTGACATGTTATGAAGTTGCCAATGGTGGTGAGCCGTTTGAGGGTAAAAGAGTACCATTGGGTGCATTGGTATATTACAAGCCACCTCATCACACCAACAAGCCAGCGTTTGAGGCTAGGACGTGACCAGGAATTTTTGTGGGATGGCGAATTGACTCAGCTTTCAAGCACAGAAAAGTTCATTTAGTTTTGGACTATGAGAGTGTTAGAACTAATGCGAAAGGTTTTGGTAGACCGTTGCAAGTTCATGATGCTGAGTTAGTTGTGCCAGATAACCTCATGTTTCCTATGTTTCAAGCTGAGCAGGCAAAATTAGGTGGAGGTTCAGGAGAGTTGCCAAAGATTGCGTTGCCATTCGAGGAAGGTAGCCAGGCACCAAGGACACCAGCTAGGTCAAGGAAGACCTATGGAACCTTGGATCGGGCCATCAAATTCGGCAAGACGGTAGGATGCCGTGGATGTGATCGGATTGCTGAAGGTGTGAGACACTCAGATGCATGCCATGAAAGGTTCAGACTTTGCCTCGAAGAAGAGCCCGGGAAAGCAACAGAAGAAGCTGAAAAGAAACGTAACGATGCAAACATCAAAGAACTCGATGAGATAGAAGAGAGACTCAAAGCCATCGAAGCGGTAGGTATGAGGGAGCTTGATGAAATTGAAGCTTCACTTGATGCAGCTGATGCGGCAAGTGCACCAGACGTTCCTTTTGGAGCAGCCAATCCGACTTGCAACCACGACCATACTCACCATCAAGAAAAGGTTTCGACCAATGATTTTTGGGAGTTTGATGATTGCAAGAAGGTATGGTGCAAGGTTCACATTAGACCCCGTA
>CAMXCT020001907.1:70000-124863 GCA_947184155.2 Cladocopium goreaui | reverse complement strand
GCAACCGGAAAGAACAGTGATTGCAAAGTGTTGCAAGTGTCGCATGCGAAAGACAAAGCCCAAGCTCCTGTGCTTGTGCATTACAACGGCTATGTGTCAGATGATGACGAGTGGGTCGGTGCAGACAGGTTTCGCAGTAGGTCTTTGATCTTCCATGAGGCCAAACTTCCCAGTGAGACTTCGAAGAGCCGGCAAAGCCAGCTGGCCACAACTGGCTCTGATGTCTATACTGATGGACTGGTGTCAAAACCCCAGGATGTTTTAGTTGATGGGAGCGCAGAATCGAAGTCAGTTGGCCGCATTTGGCTTGCCGGAAGGTCTTCATGGGAAGGTCAAGATTCTGGTGCGATGAAGCGCTACAAACTCCACGAGACCAGAATAGCCGCGGTGCAGCGAGGTGCAGAGCATGTGGGATATCAGACCTTTGCGGGAGACCCTCCCATCATTGCAACTGCTGCTCAGCACTCTAAAAGGAAGCCTACAGCACATGCTGCATCCCCCATTGCTTTGCCATGGTATGAACATGACTCTGAAGCTGACGCCTCGGACGCTGCTAATTCACCACGGTCCGATAGGCCACTGGGCCCGCGTGAGGAGGACAGTGACGGTGGTTCTGATACCTACTCAGAGCCTCCGATTCCACCATGCGATGGTATTGAGTCATCTTGTGCTGCTGCGCCCAACGACTGGGAAGAGCGCATGGCCAGACAGACTCTTGCTTGCAATGATTTGTAAACATTAGCAAAAGAAGGGAGCAGTGAGGTACTAAGAGAGATTAGTTCTTGATCAGTGATATATTTTGATCAGAATTAGATCCTTTGAATTTTCTATTGACAGAAAGGATTTGTGGTATAGAAGTGGACAATCCAAGGCCATCCACCTTGGACTCCTTGAAGCAGCTCCCAGGGCTGGTGGTCTTTGGGACCTTCCGATCCACTGGTGGCAAGGAGGCGTTGAAACGTGGCCCGGCCATACCATAGCTGCCTCTGCGTGAAGATCTTTGATGACCACTCAGTTGAGAACGAAACAACATGTAACAAGATATGTCCATCCGTTACAGGATCACATGTCAATCATTGAGCACACATCCGCATTGGCTCCTCGGGCATACAACAATTACAACACATGGCCTTGCCGCTTTGATGGTCTTGTCATGGTACCTCGCACCCACACTTTGAACTTCCCTCGTCTGGGCCCGGCGCCATCAGGTGCTGGAGAGGTCATTGTTCATCGTGGTCCTGCAGCATTACAAGGTTGCAAAGTCAGGATTTGGGGCAACAAAACCCGGGGTCCCACTTGGGACTTTGACCGATGCTATGTGCAGATCTTGGATGTGGCAACCTCAGCTTTGGCTGCATAGTTTGCTTGTGTCCTCACATTTTGCTTGAAGCCTGCAGATATTTACAACTATTCTGCACATCAAATTAAAGGCATGCCATCCGTAGGTTTTTCTTGAAAAAACGCTAAGGCTCGTGTTTGGGGGCCTAGCCGCAAACCATCACATGGAAGTGCGATTGATGTGGAAAGGACTGGCTGAAGCTGCTTATGTTCGTCCTTGGTTGCTCTGGTTTAAAGCTCATTGAGGTACAGTATCCACTTGGAATGGAACAACCCACCGCATACTGTACAAAAAGCTTCTCTAGCGACTATAAAGCATTCTGGTGCAGTGCAAGAATGCGGTCAGGAATTGCCCTCTCCTTGGAGCTGTGTCGCGAAGCATTCATAAATGAAGTGGACGGTAAGAAAGAACACCTAGCTTAATTTCTGCCCTTTGCCATTATTTGCTCTTGCCTAATTTTTGTTTGGGCGTCTTTACTTTACACTTTGTGACATCCCAACACTGCAAGTATGGATACAGGATGGAATTCTTCGGATGCATCTGGCATGCCATAGAATTTGGAGTTCCCCGGCAGAAGCTCTTTGTGTGCATGAAGCCGAAAGTGGTGCACAATCCGAAACACGTGCCTTTGGCTTCACTAATTTTGCTGTCTTGATTAGAAAGCAGACAGTACGCACTTCAATTTAAAAGTGAATTTGCATGACGTCCTTCCAGATCAGACCAGAAAACGATCTGCCTTTTCGTCCCAGTCTAAGGTTGCATTCAAGCCGATCAATGGCAAACTTCCAGCCATCCAAGTACCCTGGAAAACAGCCTCCAAGCTTCCAGGCGGCCATGATTTGCATGTGGCAGCTTGATTCAGATGAATGATGCCCTTGTTTTGGGTGTTGATGGTCTGGCATTCTTCTGTGAAAGATTGGTAACTGGTACATAGCAGCCACGCAGTTTCCAACGCTGGTTCTTGAACCTGTTGTGTAGCATGCCATGTTGGCAAGGGCAAGGGGTGTGTGTTTGCGGATCGATGCACGTGGACATTCAAATGACATTATATGATAATGACATTAATGTACTGGACTGTAGGCAAGTTTGGGGCTTGAGAGGTGGATCTCCGAGCTGATGGTTTGCAAATGACTCGATGCCAATGCCGCGTGTCACATGTCGCATTTGCATAGGCTTGGCGGGCCCAGGGTCATACCGAGGTAGAGGTGTGTGATTGGAGTGGCGATAGCTGCCCCAGGGGCCGTTATTTGAAGGCCTTGAAGATGAAATCACGCCACACCGACATGTCCATCCTCAAGGCAGTTCAGACCTTCGCCAGCGTTTCAAATTTGTTCGCAATCATTTCAGCTTCGTTGATGCTGGATGCTTTACCTGGCTAGAATGAGAAGGTCAAAATTGCTTCTCACAGGTTCAATAGTTTCAGAGGTAGGAGACTCCCAGATTTGCAGCGTCTTGATGCCTGCCTCAGTTGGATCCTGAGGATCTCCCTGAATTTCTGTGACTGGCCGCGGGGCGATCCAAGAAACGAGCTGACAGTGGACTTTCCGCAGCCTGCAAGGAGCATGCAAACCTGACGTGTCATGGGTGTATTGCTGTATTGGTGAATCAGAACGGCTGAGCCCACATGAAAGGGGCATCAGACGTTGACACGCCCGACCTTAAACCTGAACTATCCAGGACTTGAGGACAAACGGGTCATCCTACTAGCGGCAGGGCGCAGGTCTTTCACTGGCCTCCGGTTAGACAGCAATATAATGATAGAAGGAAGGTTGTTCGTGGTAGTTGCGCACCAATGTATCGTCCCTCTGCTTAAAAACAAGGTGGGCCAGAGAACCCAAAAGCAAGACGGCACGCCCTTTTTCTTTAAATCGTGTGGTGTGGGCACCTGTGCTCTGCACGAAAACGACGTAAGATCTTTACTGAAACATCGTGCGCACTGATGGTATCAGGGGCCACAATTCACCCACAGCATGCTGTGTCAGCTACGTCTACATTCTTCTAGTCGCTATTTCTGCTAATGTAATTAACTTTATCCCATCTTTCTAGTCGCTATTTATTTCTGGGTTCTCGTTTAGTTTGCTTCGCCGCAGAGGGTGCGAGGACGAAGCCTGGACGGACAGAACACCGTGCGAAATGAAAACTAAACGACGGAGGGAGTTGACCAAAAGAGCATGAAAACGAAGATATGAAGGTGACAGATGGTGAATGATCATGAAAAATGAGACATGATGAAAGATGGGTAAAGACTTCTCTGTATAAGAGCTTCCTTGCATAAAAGCTTCTGTATGTAAAAGCTTCTGTGGGTAAAAACTTCTCTGTGTAAAGTTTTTTTTTGTGTAAAAGCTTCTGTGTGCAAAAGTTTCTGTGTAAAACGTCCTCTGTGTGTAAAAGTTTCTGTTTGTGAGAGTTTCTTTGCGTACCAGCTTCTGTCTGTAAAAGCTCCTCTGTGTTAAGGTTTTGTTTGTGTAAAGCTTCTGTGTGCAAAAGTTTCTCTGTATAAAAGACTTGTCTGTGTCAAAGCCTCTGAGTGTACAAGCTTCTCTGTGTAAAAGTTCCTCTGTGTAAAAGCTCCTCTGTGAAAAAGCTGCTCTGTGTAAAAGGCTTCTCTGTGTAAAAGCCTCTGTGTGTGCAAGCTTCTCTGTGTCAAGACTTCTTTGCGTAAAGATTTCTCTGTGTAAAAGCTACTCTGTGTAAACGCTTCTGTGTGTAAAAGCTTTCCTGTGTAAACGCCTCCGTGTGTAAAGACTCCTCTGTGTAAACCCGTCTGTGTGTAAAAGCTCCTTTGTGTAAAGTGTTTTTTTTTGTGTAAAAGCTTCTGTGTGTAAAAGCTTCTGTTTGTAAAACCTCCTGTGTGTGAACCCGTCTGTGTGTACAAGATTCTGTGTGCAAAAGCTCCTCTGTATAAAGACTTCTCTGTGTAAACGCGTCTGTGCGTAAAGGCTCCTCTGTGTAAAGACTTCTCTGTGTAAACGCGTCTGCGCGTGAAAGCTTCTCTGTGCAATCTGTGTAAGACTTCGCCTTCGCTGTGTAAAAGCTACTTTGTGCAAAAGGTTCTGTGCGTAAAAGTCTTCTGTGTGCAAAAGCTCCTCTGTGTAACGGCTTCACTGTGTAAACGCGTCTGTGCGTAAAAGCTCCTCTGTGTAAGACTTCTCGGTGTAAAAAGCTTCTGTGTGTGAAAGTTTCTGTGTGTAAAAGCTTTCCTGTGTAAAAGTGTTCTTGTGCAAAAGCTCCTGTATGTAAAATCTTCTCTGTGTAAAGGTTTTTTTGTGTAAAAGCTTCTGTGTGTACAAGCTGCTCTGTGTAAAAGTTTCTGTGCGCCGAAAGAGCGTCTATTTGTAAAACTTTCTGTGTGTAAACGTGTCTGTGTGTAAAAGCTTCTGTGTGTAATCTGCTTTGTGTAACGACTTCTCTGCGTAAAAGCTCCTCTTTGTCAAGACTTCTCTGTACAAAAGGCTTCTCTCTGTAAAAGCCTTTGTGTGTACAGGCTTCTCTGTGTCAAGACTTCTCTGTGTAAAGACTTCTGTGTGTAAAAGCTACTCTGTGCAAAAAAACTTCTGTGCGTAAAGGCTTCTGTGTGTAAACGTGTCCTTGTGTCAAGACTCCTCTGCGTAAACGCGTCTGTGTGTCAAAGTTTCTGTGTAAAAGTTTCTGTGTAAAGGCTTTTTTGTGTAAACAAATCTGAGTGTAAAAGCTTCTGCGTGTAAGAGCTTCTCTGTGTAAAAGCTTTCAAGTGCATAAGCTTCTGTGTGTGACAGCTTCTCTGTGCGTAAACGTTTTTGTGTGTAAACACTTTGTGTGCAAAAACTCCTCTGTGTAAAGACTTATCTGTGCAAACCCGTCTGTGCATAAAAGCTCCTCTGCGTAAGACTTCTCGGTGAACAAAGTTTCTCTGTGCAAAAGCTTCTGTGTGTAAAAGCTTTCCTGTGTAAAAGTTTCCTTGTGCAAAAGCCTCTGTGTGTAAAAACCTCTCTGTGTAAAGATTTTTTTGTGAAAAAGCTTCTGTGTGTGAAAGCTGCTCTGTGTAAAAAGTTTCAGTGCGCCGTAAGCGCTTCTGTGTAAAACTTCCTGTGTGTAAACGCGTCTGTGTGTAAAAGTTTCTGTGTGTAAATCTCCTTTCTGTAGGAAGGACTTCTCTGTGTAAAAGCTCCTCTGTGTAAAGACTTCTCCGTCTAAAAGCTACTCTGCGTAAAAGCTTCTGTATATGGGGGCTTCTGTGTGTAAACGCATCCGTGTGTAAACGCTCCTGTGTAAACGCCTCTGTGTGTAAAAGCTTCTGTGTAAAAAACTTCTGTGTGTAAGAGCTTCTCTGTGTAAAGGCTTTCCGGTGTAAAAGCTTCTGGCTTTAGAAGCTTCCGTGTGTAAAGCCCCTCTGTGTGTAAACGTTTCTGTGTGTAAAAGCTGCTCTGTGTAAAAGTTTCTTTGTGTAAAAGCGTCTGTGTGTAAAAGTTCCTTCCTCTGTGTGTACAAGCTGCTCTGTGTAAAAGCTCCTCTGTGTAAAGACTTCTCTGTGTCAAAGCCTCTGCGTGTGCAAGCTTTTCCGTGAAAAAGCTCCTCTGTGAAAAAGCTGCTCTGTGTAAAAGGCTTCTCTGTGTAAACGCCTCTGTGTGTGCAAGCTTCTCTGTGTCAAGACTACTCTGTGTATAAAGACTTCTCTGTATAAAAGCTTCTGTGTGTAAAACCTTTCCTGTGCCTGTATAAAGTTTCTCTGTGTGAAAGATTCTGTATGTAAAGTCCTCCCTGCGTACAAGCCTCTCTGTGTAAAAGATCCTCAGTGTAAAGCTCCTCTGTGTAAAGCTCCTCTGTGTAAAAGCTGCTTTGTGTAAAACCTGTGCCAACAGCTCCACATTTTCAATCATTTTCAGTGCGGCTCCCTCCCAGCAGAGCTCTTCCCAAGCTATTTCCCCACCTGTCCGTTCACGGTGATGCATATCCTATGCTTGGGTTATCGTTGAGTTTGCTTCGCTGCAAAGGGAGCGAAAACCAAGCATCGACGGACAGAACGCCGAGCAAAATGAAAACCCCTCCAGCAAAGAACGTTTTCCCATGCATGTCCGGCATGTCCCTTTGCCCTGCGTTTAAGAAGTCTTGGGCACCAGTTTTTCGGGACAATTGCGTTGATGCTGAAAAATCCGTGCCAACAGCCCTGCTCTTTTCGCCTCGCTCCCGAAGCTATGCATGTCCCATGGGCCAGGGTTTGGAAACCCTGGCAGGTCTTGGGCGCACAGTTTTTTGGAACAATCGTATTGATGAAATTTGTCCTGAAAAACCCGCGCCAACAGCAGTGCATTTTTAGCGTCGCTCCCTGCCAACGAAGCTATACATGTCCCATCGCCCAACGTTTGCAAACCACTTGAAAAGTCTTGGGCACACAGTTTTTCGGGACAATTGGATTGATGGAATTTTTCCTGAAAACCCGTGCCAGCAGCTCTGCTCCTCAGTACGTCGCTTCCTCCCAACGGAGCTCTCCCCAAGCTATTTCCCACGGTTTCCCCTCCGTCCACCCTGTCGTCGCTTCAATCTCGCTCCTTCCCCGCGGAGCTCTCCACATGCTATTTCCCACGGTTTCTCCTCCGTCCACCCTGTCGTCGCTTCCATCTCGCTCCTTTGCCACAGAACTCTCTTCAAGCTATTTCCCACATCTTCCCCTCCGTTCACCTTGTCGCCGCTTTAGTATCGCTCCTTCCCTACGGAGATCTCCCCGAGCTATTTTCCACGGTTTCTCCTCCGTCCACCCTGTCGTCGCTTCCGTCGCTCCTTCCCAATCGGAGCTCTTCCCAAGCTATTTCCCACGGATTCCCTTCCGTCCACCCTGTCATTGCTTCCATCCCGCTCCTTCCCAATCACACACCTATCCCCAATTTCCCCTCCGTCCACCCTGTCGTCGCTTCCATCTCGCTCCTTCCCAACGGAGCTATCCTCAATTAAGCATAATTAAGCTATTTCCCACGGTTTTCCCTCCCTCCACCCTATCGTCGCTTCCATCTCGCTCCTTCCCAACGAGGCTCTCCCCAAGCTATTTCCAACGGTTTCCTTCCCGTCCACCTTGTCGCCGCTTTATTATCGCTCCTTCCCAACGGAGCTCTCCCCAAGCTATTTCCCAAGGTTTCCTTTCCGTCCACCTGGTCGTCGCTTCCATCTCGCTCCTTTGCCACAGAACTCTCTTCAAGCTATTTCCCACAGCTTCCCCTCCGTTCACCTTGTCGTCGCTTCCATCTCGCTCCTTCCCGACGTAGCTCTCAAGCTATTCCCCACGGTTTCCCTTCCGTCCACCCTGTCATCGCTTCCATCTCGCTCCTTCCCCACAGAGCTCCTCCAAGCTATTTCCCACGGTTTCCCTTCTTTCCACCCTGTCGTCGCTTCCACCTCGCTCCTTCCCCGCGGAGCTATCCCCAAGCTATTTCCCACGGTTTCCCCTCCGTCCACCCTGTCGTCGCTTCCATCTCGCTCCTTCCCCACGGAGCTCTCCCCAAGCTATTTCCCAAGGTTTCCTTTCCGTCCACCTGGTCGTCGCTTCCATCTCGCTCCTTTACCACGGAGCTCTCCCCAAGCTATTTCCCACGGTTTCTCCTCCAGTCCACCCTGTCGTCGCTTCCATCTCGCTCCTTCCCCACGGAACTTTCACCAAGCTATTCCCCACGGTTTCCCGTCCGTCCACCCTGTCGTCGCTTCCATCTCTCCTTAAGCTATTTCCCACGGTTTCCTCCGTCCAGCCTGTGGTCGCTTCCCGCGGAGCTCTCCACAAGCTATTTCCCACGGTTTCCCCTCCGTCCACCCTGTCGTCGCTTCCATCTCGCTCCCTACCAACGGAGCTTTTCCCAAGCTATTTCCCACGGTTTCCCCTCCGTCCACCCTGTCGTCGCTTCCATCTCGCTCCTTCTCAACGCAGCTATCCCCAAGCTATTTCCCACGGTTTCCCCTCCGTCCACCCTGTCGTCGCTTCCATCTCGCTCCTTCCCCTCTCGTCGCTTTCATCTCCATCCTTCCCACGGAGCTCTCCCCAATGCTATTTCCCACGGTTTCCTCTCCGTCCACCCAGTCGTCGCTTCCATCCGTTCCCTCCCAACGGACCTCTCCCCAATCTATTTTCCACCCTCTCGTCACTTCCATCTCGCGGCAAATGCAGCTAGACGAGAACGCAAGCATCGGAGATGCTTTTGGGAAAAAGAAAATGTTATAAAAGCACCATTCTTGAAATAGATGTGCGACCTGTTTGAACCACTCTATCAGGCAGCTCGCACCTTTTTCTAAATTTGCTCTTCCGCCAAATTGGCTTGGATGCACGCTCCCACAAAATTTTGAGCGTGTGGCCACGGAGCCGCTTCACCAAGGATAAACTGCAAAAAGGCCAGGGTGGAATCCCGAGAAGGGCACCAAGGACATGCATTGCGCAAATTGTCCCACACCCCACGAGAACGTGGGCAAACCAGTAAGGTGCGCAATACCCCCACTGAAACGCTACAAGCACACCAATGAATTGTAGTGGTAGCTCAGTGTATCCAAAGCTACGGGGCTGAAACGACTGGAATCTAAGTATCTCAAGCTACGGGGCTGGAACGGCTGGAATCTAAGTATCTCAAGCTACGGGGCAGGAACGGCTGGAATCTAAGTATCTCAATGCTACGGGGCAGGAATGGCGTAAATCTGAGTATCTCAAGGTATCTCAAGCTTTTAAATTCAAATTTAACCTAGATAAATGACAGTTATGCGCTTGGAGTGACCCAGTTTATGCGCTCTTAGTGACTAGCTTTTCCGCTATTAGTGACCCTATTTTACCCGGTACTGTAGTGGCCAACGGCCAGTGATGCGAACCAAGCTCCAACTCCGAAAATTTCGCCAAATGACTGAGCTGCAAGGCAAATCTGAAAGTTCCCATTCAAGTTTGAAGGAAAAAACATGAAGCTGAGACGGCGAGAAACCTAAACCAATCAAAATGTCAGAGTAAGTGAGTTGAAGTTGGTCCCTGCCAGATTGCTGTAGTTGGGCAAAATAATCTGTTTGCGGAAAGTGGAACGCATATACTTCCTGAGGGATGGGTTCTGTTTGGCGGACAATAGCATTTCGGGGGGAAACTGGGCATAATCTTGCAGTCGAAAAGATGCTTGAGCGTAAGTCCCAGCCACACTGCGCCACCACTAAGTGATGCTTGAGTTCGCGCTGATACCTGCAGCCCAGAGTTCCCTTGCCCCACCTCCACAGCAGCATTTCTGAATCGCTCTGGGGGCCATAATTAGGAAAGGGGCAGCGGACGAAAGCACCGGATGAATTCGGACAAGGATCTGAGAAGTGAGAACAGGAACAGAAAAAGCCATCCACATTCAGCCGCATGGAACATTCTTCAAAAAGGGGCCACCCCTTGGCTATCATTTGAGAGAGCAATCGCTCAAAAGAGAGATTCTTATCAAACAGAACACCAAGGATTGTTTTGGACTCAACCACTTTGCAATCCAAAGATCAAGACAAGGGCTATCAAAAAAATGCCAAAACAGAAGTTTTGTTGCGTCCGTAGTGAAACTGAGTTTTCGTTCGGGGAGCAAACTGCGAACAAGCCGAACCTAAGTGCTTGTTGACAATATCACGGATGTGTCCAGGGGACGAGCATGGAATAGTTGTGTCACCAATATATTGCAAGGGCCCCACGCCTGTAAAGCCAATTGCGTCCAGTAAAAAGCAACGATCCGCAAATTTAGGCAAATGAACCAAAATATCCGCAAGGGTTTCAGACTGGCGGACAGGGGGTGAAGTTTTGCTGCGCAAATGTCCAAAAATCTAGGATAGGTTGAAAGAAAGCCCTTGGGCTGGGCGGACTGTGAAAATCGCAAGCAGGATCTGCAAGGTCGATCTTATTAAAGCCATTATAATAGGGTAAGGTACCCAAGCAGAAACACCAAACGGAATGCGACGTTCAACTTCATTTCTTAACCAAGACAGCAAACTGTTAGATACATTGACGCTCGGCGTCCTTGAGCAGTTCCGCAACCTAAGACAAATGCTTTGGAGAGGAAACGATGCACAAATGGATACATTGCTAGTCGGTGCGTAGAATGTCATCAAGCAACAGCCAGTCAATCCCGGCAATTCCGGCTTGAGCGCAAGCTAGCCGCATGTCATCTAGTCGGACAACATCAAACGCCGATTTCATGTCAAGGATAACAAGATACAATGGCAAGCCTTGGTAGTTCCATGTAGTTCCTGAGTTGAGCAAGAAAAAGAATAGCTAATAAGAGCAACTGGCAACTGGAGGTGCCACTAACCTGCCCTAGCCCCGCGATCCCCGCGAAAGTTTCCAGTGCCTGACGGTTCTTCTGTAACCAGAGCCCGTCAATAACATGGGCCATACCTGCTACCAAAGAAATTGGCCTTAAACAGCTAACGGATTTCACAATTCTACCTCCACTTTTCCGAATATGCGAGAACTGTCGGAATGGCCACATTGTTGATGTCAGGCCCATGCAGCGACTCAAATTGACTCATCGCAAGACTTTTGAGCAGAAACCGCCACCCATTATCCTCATTTTTTCAAGAGTTTGGCTTCTTGTCATCAAGCAGATGCAGTATGTCATAGTTTCAACATGTTTCAAGACAATCTGCAGGAGAAGGGTCGCAGATAGTGGTTTGACCGTGGGCATCTCACATCCAGATCTACCCACTGGCATGCTGATGTCCTGCGGCGAGGACGAATTCTACATGCACGTGCTGGATGTGAACGTGAACTGCCTTGGGATCATTGTGCGATTTCCATTTTTTGGGTGGCCTAGGTATTTTTGGTATTCCCACTACCAACTGTGATGTTGTGGGCTAGGGGGGTACTTTGCTCCAAGCATCCTTCAAAACTATCTGCGGCCGTCACAAATCAGGCGTATTTGGATGCTCTGGGGATGGAGAAGGTGGAAAACTTGCTACGGCAACGGTCGGTCGGAGCATGGTTTCTGGATCATCTCGACAACCCCTTGGAGGCCAACTTGCCGCTCTTTCCGCCTAACATTGAGGCCAGGACGTAGGCAGGCACCGATGACTTTGATAATTTGTAAGATGTCTTTGCTCTGCTCATGAACAGAAGTCGAAGAGTGTCTTTAAGGCTTTGACTCTGACACAGTCTTTGTGCCTTGTGTGGGATGTCAAAAGTCAAAAACTGATTTACTCAACACAGAATCTGGATGCTGGCACTCAAAAGCAATTTCCAGAATACACAGCTCAGATTGCAGCAGACCAAGCATGGGAGGCGCAGCTGACATTCAAGCCGGGAGTAGAAAGGCATGCAGTGACCTTCACCATCCAGGCCACCCTGTGGAAAGCGCCTTGTGGTTGTTGCGGTTGGGGATCCGGAACTTCCGCAGATCTTGAGGATGTCACTGTGTCTGGGGACACCAGGGGGGTCTGGATGTCCAGGTGCCTGAGTTCAAAGTCTCCGCAGTGGACGAAACGACTGTGCGATGCAATCATATTCTGAGCCCCCAGGAGGCCAGGGTGAGGGAAGTCATTTCGTGTAGACTAAGGCCACAAAATATTGAAATACAGCCGTGTCTGAGCACAAGATCGGTGCATGAAACTGATCCACCTCTATTTGGAGATAAGCTGAGATAGGTTCTTATCCAGTGGAGATATTTGGACAAATCACAAAGAACTGGCTGCAGCCAGAGGCTGGAGTCATGATCCTCTCGGACAAGGGAGGTGATGTTGGCCAAGTGCTCCGAAGCCTGCATTCCCATATGGCGGAGATTGGGAGAGCTGACCTTGCAAGAGGAAACGGGTCCGCCTTGGAACATTTGTTGGTAGCTACTTGCCTGTGATTAGCTTGTTGAGCTGGTTGCTGATTCAACTCTTTAGTCACTTTAGTCTTTAATCTCAATTGTCAGATTTATTGGGGACTCACAGATTGTCTATATTTTCCCGACAGCCATTGACAGGGTCCCGATCAAGGTAGGCTCGGCTAGGTCAGGCGGTTTGGTGAAATCCCAGAAGTTGTACACTGTACATGGTTGAAGACTCCAAGTGGAGGTTGTGGTAGACAGTGTTCCCGGAACTCAAGACTTCGGTCGGCAGATTACTCACATCAATAGACTCATATGTCAAGTTATCATGTGATGTGATCGTTTCCAGGAACTGATTTTGTGCTTAGTTCGGTTCCGGATTCGCTAGTTGAAGGAGTTGGTCGATCTGGCTCGGGCAGTGCTGACCACCAGCTGTACCCTATTTTGGAGGGATCAACCACCATAGGGCAGAGGTGGTGGGGACATCTGTAGGTTCTTTGGACTTGTGCCAGCACTCAACGCTACGGTACTGTCGATGTATACAGTATCAGTGGCATTTTTTTCCCCAACAGCGTAAGCTAATGGGGTCTTCAGCCCAGAATAGCTCCGGTGTGCACTGGTGCGGGCGCCGGGTCAGGTTCAACGAGATTTCAGAGAAGGTTCCGAAGGTTCTGGAGAAGGCTGGGAGGCTTTGGTGCAGAACCAGGTCAGGTTCAACAGGGTTCTGGAGAAGGTTCCGGAGAAGGTTCCGGTTGCTGCTGCTGGTGCTGCTACTGCCACCTGCTGCTGCTGCTGCTGCTGCTGCTGCTGGCTTGTTGCTGCCGGCTTGCTGCTGCTGGCTTGCCATGGAAATACACGCTCCCGTGTTTACGGTGAACGCGTGCTACGTTCCTACATAACTTGGTATGGCGACTGGAATTTGGTGACAACAATATTTTCTTTATGCAGGATTCGGGATTTGCTGCAGAATGGTGGAATAACATCTGGGAACGATGTGTCTTATTACGTTTTTGACTACTTTTTGGACTTTGCATGATGGTGCAAAGGATTTGAAATGAACTTTATGGACAAGAAGTGGCCGGTCAGGTTCAACAGGGTTCCGGAGAAGGTTCCAGGAAGCCTTGGTGCAAAGCCAAGTCAAGTTCAACAGGGTTCCGGAGACAGGGTTCCGGACGAAGGCTTTGGTGCAGAGCCAGGTCAAGTTCAACAGGGTTCCGGAGAATGTTCCGGTGAAGGTTTGAGCGGCTTTGGTGCAAAGCCAGGTCAAGTTCAACAGGGTTCCGGAGAAGGTTTGGGAGGCTTTGGTGCAGAGCCAGGCCAGGTTCAACAGGGTTTCGGAAAAGGTTCCGGAAGGCTTTGGTGCGGTTCCAGACAAGGTTCCGGGAAGCTTTGGTGCAGAGCCAGGTCAAGTTCAGTGTGGTTTCGGTTCGGTTCGGTTCGGTTTCGGTTTCTAGTCTTCACGGTCGCTTCGCGACGAAAACCGCCCGCACCAAGTGTACTGGAGTCGGGAAGTCTAAGGAGTTCGTCGTGCGACAGACTTGTGTTCCCTGTGTTGGGCTTATATGGAGCCCACTTGGAGGATGTTTGGCCATATTGAACGTTTTTTCCCCAGATAGCTGGCAAGCTATGGGGGTTCTTACTTCTCTAAGGTGGGGTCTCCGGTGGCGAACTTTTGAGCCAGGGTGCTGTGCAGGGTGCTGTGCAGGGTGCTGTCCAGACTGCGGTGGCGAAGTCTGGCAAAGGTGCTGTGCAGGGTGCTGTGCAGGGTGTTGTCCAGACTGCGGTGGCGAAGTCTCGCAAAGGTGCTGTGCAGGGTGCTGTGCAGGGTGCTCTGCAGGGTGTTGTCCAGAGTGCGGTGGCGAAGTCTGGCAAAGGTGCTGTGCAGGCTGCTGTGCAGGGTGCTCTGCAGGGTGCTCTCCAGATTGCGGTGGCGAAGTCTGGCAAAGGTGCTGTGCAGGTTGCTGTGCAGGTGTTGTCCAGACTGCGGTGGCGAAGTCTGGCAAAGGTGCTGTGCAGGGTGCTGTGCAGGGTGCTGTGCAGGGTGGTGTCCAGACTGCGGTGGCGAAGTCTGGCAAAGGTGCTGTGCAGGGTAGGGTGCTGCGCAGGGTGCTGTGCAGGGTGCTGTCCAGACTGCGGTGGCGAAGTCTCGCAAAGGTGCTGTGCAGGGTGCTGTGCAGGGTGCTGTGCAGGGTGCTCTGCAGGGTGTTGTCCAGAGTGCGGTGGCGAAGTCTGGCAAAGGTGCCGTGCAGGGTGGTGCGCAGGGTGCTGTGCTGCGGTGGCGAAGTCTGGCAAAGGTGCTGGGTGCTGTGCAGGGTGCTGTGCAGGGTGCTGTGCAGGGTGCTGTCCAGACTGCGGTGGCGAAGTCTGGCAAAGGTGCTGTGCAGGGTAGGGTGCTGCGCAGGGTGCTGTGCAGGGTGCTGTCCAGACTGCGGTGGCGAAGTCTCGCAAAGGTGCTGTGCAGGGTGCTGTGCAGGGTGCTGTGCAGGGTGCTCTGCAGGGTGTTGTCCAGAGTGCGGTGGCGAAGTCTGGCAAAGGTGCCGTGCAGGGTGGTGCGCAGGGTGCTGTACTGCGGTGGCGAAGTCTGGCAAAGGTGCTGGGTGCTGTGCAGGGTGCTGTGCAGGGTGCTGTCCAGACTGCGGTGGCGAAGTGTCTGTGCAGGGTGCTGTGCAGGGTGCTGTGAAGGGTGCTGTGAAAGGTGCTGTACAGGGTGCTGTACAGCGTGCTGTGCTTTGGTTTGCACGTTGGGAACCGTCAGTTCCAACCTTTCGGAATTGGAAGTTCTTTGCAATGGTAACCTATGGTTCCCAGGTTGGGAAGCATGAGTTCCAACCTCTGGGAACCGGCAGTTGCTTGCAATGGTAACCCATGGTTCCCAGGTTGGGAACCATGACTTCTAACCTGTGGGAACCGGCAGTTCCTTGCAATGTTCCCACGTTGGCAAGCGTGAGTTCCAACCTTTGGGACCCGGCAGTTCCTTGCCATGAACCAAACGCAAACATTCTGGTACCGGCCCATTAAGCAAAACAAAGCGTTCTTTACCGGTCCATTAAGCAAAACCATAAAGTTGTAAAGAAACTGTTTTCATATCATTTTGACTTGCACCTTTTTCGTGCAAAAACATTTTTGTGCCGGCCCAGCAGCCGGAGGCAAACATTCCGCTACGGTCCATTAAGCAAAACAAAAGGTTCTGTTACCGGCTCAGTAAACAAAACAAAACAACATTAAGAACCATGAGTTCTAACTTTTTGCAATCAACAGATCCTTCCACTGGTAACGTTACTTTTTCAGGTTTGGAACCATGAGTTTCAATATTTCGCAACCGGCAATTCCTTACAATGATAGTTGCTTCGCTTCGAAAACATAAGTTCTAACTTCTGGGAACCGGCAATTCCTTGCAATGGTAACCTCTGGGAACATTGGGAACCGTAAGTTTCAAGGTCTGGAAACCGGCAGTTCCTTGCCATGGTAACCTTTGGTTCCCACGTTGGGAACCGTCAGTTCCAACCTTTAGGAACTGGAAGTTCTTTGCAATGGTAACCTGTGGCTCCCAGGTGGGAACGGGCAGTTGCTTGCAATGGTAACCTCTGTTTCCCAGGTTGGGAACCATGCGTTCCAACCTCTGGGAACCGGCAGTTCCTTGCAATGGTAACCTGTGGTTCCCACGTTGGCACGCGTGAGTTCCAACCTTTGGGAACCGGCAGTTCCTTGCCATGAACCAAACGCGAACATTCTGGTACCGGTCCATTAAGCAAAACAAAGCGTTCTTTACCGGTCCATTAAGCAAAACCATAAAATTGTAAAGAAACTGTTTTCATATCATTTTGACATGCACCTTTTTCGTGCAAAAAACATTTTTATGCCGGCCCAGCAGCCAAACGCAAACATTCCGCTACCGGTCCATTAAGCAAAACAAAAGGTTCTGTTACCGGCTCAGTAAACAAAACAAAACAACATTAAGAACCATGAGTTCTAACTTTTTGCAATCAACAGATCCTTCCACTGGTAACGTTACTTTTTCAGGCTTGGAACCATGAGTTTCAAGCTTTGGGAACCCGCAGTTCCTTACAATGAAGCCGCTTAGCTTCGAAAACATAAATTCTAACTTCTGGGAACCGGCAATTCCTTGCAATGGTAACCTCTGGTTCCCAGGTTGGGAACCGTAAGTTTCAAGGTCTGGGAACCGGCAGTTCCTTGCCATGGTAACCTTTGGTTCCCACGTTGGGAACCATCAGTTCCAACCTTTAGGAACTGGAAGTTCTTTGCAATGGTAACCTGTGGTTCCCAGGTGGGAACCGGCAATTGCTTGCAATGGTGACCTCTGGTTCCCAGGTTGGGAACCAGGAGTTCCAACCTCTGGGAACCGGCAGTTCCTTGCAATGGTAACCTGTGGTTCCCACGTTGGCAACCGTGAGTTCCAACCTTTGGGAACCGGCAGTTCCTTGCCATGAACCAAACGCAAACATTCCGGTACCGGTCCATTAAGCAAAACAAAGCGTTCTGTACCGGTCCATTAAGCAAATGCACCTTTTCCGTGCAAAAACATTTTTTTGCCGGCCTAACAGCCAAACGCAAACATTCCGCTACCGGTCCATTAAGCAAAACAAAAGGTTCTGTTACCGGCTCAGTAAACAAAACAAAACAACATTAAGAACCATGAGTTCTAACTTTTTGCAATTAACAGATCCTTCCACTGGTAACGTTACTTTTTCAGGCTTGGAACCATGAGTTTCAAGCTTTGGGAACCCGCAGTTCCTTACAATGATAGCCGCTTAGCTTCGAAAACATAAATTCTAACTTCTGGGAACCGGCAATTCCTTGTAATGGTAACCTCTGGTTCCCAGGTTGGGAACCGTAAGTTTCAAGGTCTGGAAACCGGCAGTTCCTTGCCATGGTAACCTTTGGTTCCCACGTTGGGAACCATCAGTTCCAACCTTTAGGAACTGGAAGTTCTTTGCAATGGTAACCTATGGTTCCCAGGTTGGGAAGCATGAGTTCCAACCTCTGGTAACCGGCAGTTGCTTGCAATGGTAACCCATGGTTCCCAGGTTGGGAACCAAGAGTTCCAACCTCTGGGAACCGGCAGTTCCTTGCAATGGTAACCTGTGGTTCCCACGTTGGCACGCGTGAGTTCCAACCTTTGGGAACCGGCAGTTCCTTGCCATGAACCAAACGCAAACATTCCGGTACCGGTCCATTGAGCAAAACAAAGCGTTCTGTACCGGTCCATGAAGCAAAACCATAAAATTGTAAAGAAACTGTTTTCATATCATTTTGACTTGCACCTTTTTCGTGCAAAAACATTTTTATGCCGGCCCAACAGCCAAGCGCAAACATTCCGCTACCGGTCCATTAAGCAAAACAAAAGGTTCTGTTACCGGCTCAGTAAACAAAACAAAACAACATTAAGAACCATGAGTTCTAACTTTTTGCAATCAACAGATCCTTCCACTGGTAACGTTACTTTTTCAGGCTTGGAACCATGAGTTTCAAGCTTTGGGACCCCGCAGTTCCTTACAATGAAAGCCGCTTAGCTTCGAACACATAAGTTCTAACTTTGGGAACCGGCAATTCCTTGCAATGGTAACCTCTGGTTCCCAGGTTGGGAACCGTAAGTTTCAAGGTCTGGAAACCGGCAGTTCCTTGCCATGGTATATAACCTTTGGTTCCCACGTTGGGAATCATCACTTCCAACCTTTAGGAATTGGAAGTTCTTTGCAATGGTAACCTATGGTTCCCAGGTTGGGAAGCATGAGTTCCAACCTCTGGGAACCGGCAGTTGCTTGCAATGGTAACCTCTGATTCCCAGGTTGGGAACCATGAGTTCCAACCTCTGGGAACCGGCAGTTCCTTGCAATGGTAACCTGTGGTTCCCACGTTGGCAACCGTGAGTTCCAACCTTTGGGAACCGGCAGTTCCTTGCCATGAACCAAACGCAAACATTCCGGTACCGGTCCATTAAGCAAAACAAAGCGTTCTGTACCGGTCCATTAAGCAAAGCCATAAAATTGTAAACTGTTTTCATATCATTTTGACATGCACCTTTTTCGTGCAAACACATTTTTATGCCGGCCCAACAGCCAAACGCAAACATTCCGCTACCGGTCCATTAAGCAAAACAAAAGGTTCTGTTACCGGCTCAGTAAACAAAAAACAACATTAAGAACCATGATTTTTATTTTTTTGGAATCAACAGATCCTTCCACTGGTAACATATGCTTTTTCAGGTTTGGAACCATGAGTTTCAAACTTTGGGAATCCGCAGTTCCTTACAATGATAGTTGCTTAGCTTCGAAAACATAAATTCTAACTTCTGGGAACCGGCAATTCCTTGCAATGGTAACCTCTGGTTCCCAGGTTGGGAACCGTAAGTTTCAAGGTCTGGGAACCGGCAGTTCCTTGTCATGGTAACCTTTGGTTCCCACGTTGGGAACCATCAGTTCCAACCTTTTCTATCTGGGGTCTATGCCGGTGTAATTTAGCACTTATTGGGCACTTTTTAGCTCCGTATGAGGCTATCTTGGCCCCATATGAGGGTATGTTGGATGTTGGCCCCATGTGAGCCTATCTTAGGCTCATGTTGGGCCTATGTTGGGCCTATCTTGACCCATTTTTGGCCTACATTGGCCCAGATCAAGAATTTTGACTCCTTTTGAAAAACATGCAAAAACACAGGATTCTAGAGCAAAAATGCCCCCCCCAAGCTAAAACTTATTAGCTATAATGCAATTGCTAACGGTTCACGCAGGCACACAAAAAACGCCTCAGCACCTTCGGTGCGGGCGGATTTGGTATAGGCCCGGTTCGGTTCCTGTTCGGTTTCGGTTCCTGCGGTTCCTGGTCGTTTTCGGTTCGGTTCGGAAGGTTCCGGAGAAGGTTCCGGAGAAGGCCCTGGAGGCTTTGGTGCAGAGCCAGGTCAGGTTCAACAGGGTTTCGGAGAAGATTCCGGAGAAGGTTCCAGGAAGCGTTGGTGCAAAGCCAAGTCAGGTTCAATGGGATAAAACGTTGCGGCTGTTGGTCATACCACCGAAGCTTATTTTCTAGCGCCGATTTGATTTTGGAATACGGACACTATGTCCACTTCCTAAACTACAAATTTGATCCCCTTTGCATACCATGGTGTTGCTTCACTGAGGCGGTTTCCATTCCAGGTCCACTTTTAGCGACGCAGCAACTCTTGCACAGCTGCATCTCCACGGTGGAGCGTTACATCGGAACAACTTTGGCTGCTGATGCCTGGAAAAAGCTCTTGGACGACGAGGAAGATGCAGAGCTCACGGTGAGATACGTCCATGGCCGGGCTGAACCTAGCACACGGAAGGTCATCGAGCGGTTGCTTCGGGTCAAACAGAGTGACCGAGACAAGGACATCCACATAGAAGACACTTGGAGCACTTGAGAACTTTTAGAAGACTTGTTCAAGGCTGAGTCAAGTCTAATTTTCCAAGTTTTTTCCGCGCAGCCAGCATCCAGTGTTCCTTCCTCTCAGGATGTGATAGGGACGCTGAGAGAGATATTGCAGCAACCGGGGCTCACGAATGCGCAGAAGCATGCCATGCGCTCTTCCTTCCTCCGGCGTTTGCATGCTGCACTTCCAGCTGCTTACTACGAGGTCATCCCAGCATCGAGTGAATATTCCAGTAACACAGGCGATTGGTGGCATCCGGAGCCCCGATTCCACGTTGCGCGCTCAGTCTGAGGTCAAAAAGACATATTTTTTACAATGCCAAACGGTGAAACAAAAACAGTGCATTTGCCTAAAGGCCATGGTGTGAACCTTTAGTGGAAAGCAGTTTGGGTTTGGTTTGAACGCCAGTTTCAGTTCCTCCGGGTCAGAGAACCCAGGCCTATGGTCAGCAAGATGAACTCAATCATACATTACCACCCAATCATGCTAAATTCTGCAGATCGCAATCGCAACCAGGTCTGAACAAATCTCAATGCCGCATAATCCCGTGCCGTTGCTGAGCACGGCAAACATCTTATGTGCACTGCAAGACTGAGGTTACGTCTCCGTTGCATCGCTACATCGACATTTTGGGGATGAGAGCTTTGAAGTCTCAGCTTGGATGGACTGCTTCGAATCCTCATCTCCTGCTTTCTCGAAGGGACTTCGAGGAGGCTGTCGCTCGGACCAACTGCAGGATTGCTGCAGAAAGCTTCGGGCGGCACATCTTTCGGACCATCTCCAGGATTCTCGGCTGAAGCAACTTATCACAATCCAATCTCATGACATTTCCCTCGCGGAAAAGATAACGGTTCTGTTCCTGAATATTCACTAACAAGGTCAAACAAAATGGTTTGGCCGTTTGGCCTAGATCCTCATGCGCTCTGGCTTTTGGCACTTCAGCTTGCACAGGAACTAAAACGCATATGGAATCGATGCGAATTCTCGTCAGGATCTTCAAATGGCTGTAAAGGATACAGGAGAAGACACTACACTTTCACAGTCATGTACTTGGGACGAAATTATGTAGCGATGTAGCACCAGAACGCATGGTTCGTGAACCTGGACAGAGGTTGTTGATATACATCGACAATACCCAATAGTAGTGTTAGTGGGCATCGTTGATTTTCTATCACGAAACAAAGCAGGACATCTGGAGCATGTGAAAAGCTCAAATTTATTTGAGTGATTTTGAGATATTTTCTAAGTACATTTTTCCACTAAGGATGCGAGAGCTGTCTGGCAGTGGCCAGAAGGTTTCGGATGCCGTGATTGGAGCAGTTGGCCCTACCTATATCAACATCTTGGTTCCGTCTGAGAAGGCGCACACTTTGGAGTCTCACATGCAAGATTGAACACACGTGGAAGGGTTTTTTCCATGAGATGGGCAATAGAACAAGCTCAGCATAGATCTCCATTTCCGACATGGATTCATGCAGTACCAGAGCTCCGAGGAACTCCAATTGCCGGTGAGCTCCTTGTGCAGTTCCACCTGTGTCTCAGAGTACGATGCGGTCACCCAGTCTATGAAACTCACAATGCAGAATGACAGGCGGGCACGTCCTGTCAAGTACGTGCCACAACTGGACAGTTGCATGCACGTGCTTCTGAAGATCAAAGAAACCATGGATTGTCTAAGTCTCGAGTGTACAGGGATTTCAGGGTATCAAGACTTGCTCACATGCTTTTTTAATTGAAATGGCTGGTCGGAGCGTTCCCAATTTGCTGTCCGGACAGGGATCATTTGGAGACCTTGCGCATTCGCTCATGGTTTGCCCAACGAATGACCTGCGTGATCGCTCGCAACTATGCCCAGCCCATCCCGCACCATGCCAGCCCCAACTCCATCGTGCTTTGGGAAATCAAGTTCCACGGAGAGAAGGACACTGGTGCTTTGCTTGAAGATGTCAGACTCTGAGAAATTTTCATAGCACGAGGCAAATCAGTTTACCCGGAGAAACTATAAACTCATATGATTCATATATAATTTTGGACTTTAATTTCCTGCCTCGCATCGCACAACCGTGGGACTTTGCTAGGGTATTACCACTGACTGTATGAGCAAAAACAACAATATAAACAATTGGATTTGGACCAGAAGTCGGGTTTGGGAAGACAAATAGCATTGCCAGCCGTCAACAAGAATGAGAGAGCAATCAGCAACCCGAAATCAACCGACTGCCAGCCGTTGACTTAAACTCTATGGACATGTGAGATATACTTCCCGGCTTGATATTGACAGTCACCTGGAAGTAGCAGGCAGGTTTTGATTGTTTTCTTGGTTTTTCCTTCCATTTTGCACTCACCGGTTGTTTGACAGGACTTCATCTTTCCCACCGGTCTGAAGAGCTTTCCGGAGTCCTTCTCCTCCTGGCCGGACCTCACGGATTGGCCCTTGCTGGACCGCAAGATGGAGACCTACTCGCAGGTGGGGTCGGAGGTAGATTAGCTGGCTGCACACTTGAGCAGGCAGCAAAATCGTTTCGGTGTGTGACAGGATCAGACTTTTAACTCAACTTATCCAGCCAACCCAGTACTTCTGCGAAGGTGAATCTGGGATGAATGGAGCTATGAATAGCTCTTCTCGCCTTGCAACAGCTGATTTGAGACAGATTTTTTTTTGTGGTTCTGTGCGGTCGCCTGCGACGTCTGGCTCTTGATGTTCTCGCCCATTTGCAGGTGTGGTCCCGGATCAAACTGTGCCAGGTGCAGTTGGCTGGTGCAAAAAGAGTGGGGGATAAGTTATTTGATGAAGGCGGCACAAGGCGGCCGGCTCATAGCACTCTGTTCTTGTGGAAGAATGTGCATGACACCCGCCTTGTTTTTTGCTTCTAGGTCCACGCTGCAGCACTGTCCAGCGATGCATACACCTCAGCAACTTCTGTGAACGACCTGAAGTGGTTCCGCACCAGTGGCGCTTCGCACTTCGAATGCCAAGTCGAGGTGAAGCTATTGCAGTACCAACGGCTCCAGCCAGGCGATTTGGTGGTTCTAAGCTTGGAGCGTGCTTGTAGACCCATCAGCTTACAGGGAATCCTTTTGAAGGCGAAGGGAACAAATCAGATGCAGGCTGTGGAAGATGGCAAGAAGAGTTTCATTGTCCAGGTGGAGCTATCAAAAATATCCGAGCTTTCCCGGCAAGCACAGGATTTCAGCTTGGATGGTGCTTCAACTTGGCGTTTGCACTTCATTTTGATCCCTCCCAACGAGAAGAAATGCATCCAACTGCTGCAAGACATGCCAAGGTCTTGCCCGTTGCAAGGCATGCGCTTGACCATTCCGAGAAGCACGAAGGAAATCAAAAGGGAGATGGAGATGCGACCCTTGGTCAGTATCTCAGAGGCGAGGATGTGCCACAAACCCATCCATGATAATTCAAACCCATCCAACAATGAGCCAGTCGTGCCTTTCTTTGAATATTCTGCCTGTCCGCCCTTGGTAGGTGACGCATGCAATGCACTCGACCTCCAAAAGCAAGCTGAATGGAAAGCAGACGTTGGCCATTCAGAGGGCCCTGCAGAGGCCGTTCTCAATGGTTCAAGGGCCTCCAGGGACGGGCAAGACCTCCATGCTCGTTCAGTGCGTTGCTGCTCTCTTGACAGCCTCAAGACCGCGTTGGAAAGGCAGGTTTGGCGCAAAACGCACGCATTGTTTGACCCCTGACAGGTTGAGAAATATGGATTGAATTGGTAGCCAACCAAGTGGTTTTAGGGTATTAGTATTGCCACACAAGGCTCAACAGAACATAACGGAATCATTGTTTGACATGTGGCCGTCTTATAACTACAGACCACAGATCAGAAGGATGCTTGGTGGGTTTTGAATTTGCTGCTCAGATGGCCGAATCTTGGTCTGTGCACCATCCAATCACGCGGCCGACCACATCTTGGACAGATTGATGAGTGCTGGCATACCGCCCCACTACGTGACGCGAGTATATTCGAGGTTTATTGAAAGATGCCATGGAAGCGGGTACAAGGGTGGGACAACTTAGATTTGCTAAGAAAGAATTTGTGTTTCGCCAACTCTTGGCCTTGATTAGGGGTTGGCTTACCCTCCACATTTTCCTTTCAACGGAAAAGCGGTGCTTCATTTGAGGACAACGAAGTCAGAGGGAAGGTTTGAGATTCAACCGCACCTCCAAGAACACGCACTCCACTGGAAAGTGAGTCAGTCCCCCAAGGCCAGCTGTCTAAAGGATCGATCTAGATGCACCGGGGATAGGGCCGTGCATCTCAAAAAAAGCTCTTACTACAGCATCACTAAATTTCTTCTCACTAACTCCAGAAATCTTTCATACTGCATGTTGTGTTGAGTTCGTCCACGTAAAGGCATCATGGATGTCCTTCATATTCATACCTCCTTTGTGCAAGGTTTCGGGTTTTCTCAATCTCAGTAGAACTATATGTCAAAGTCAGTGCGAAGGTGGGGAAAGTGCTGTGCCCAAGTGATCATTTCACATGTCGAAACTGGCTCAGGTGAAGTTTCTCCCCTGGGGAAGGAGTCAATACACCTTCAACAAATCTTATGAATCTGGAGAGGTGCAAATCCTTCGTGATAGCCGCATTGTGATCACAACATGTATGAGTGCATCTTGGCTGAATCTCAGAGAGTGATTGTTGGTGGCTCTGGAGACGTCGACCCAACTGAGTCAAAACCTGTGCCTTATACGTCTATGAAATAGGAATGCTGGTGTTCTCAGAGAAAGGGACCACCTGAAAACAGATCCCCCTTTACACTGGGACGCGACAGCCAAATTGTGATCACATTCACGACCGCTGCTCAGCTAGACTAAGAGCTGTCCTTAGATTTGCGTCGGGGAGTTTTTCGGGTGCATCAGACCAACCGGCTACAACATAAGATTCACTATGGGTGCAAAGAAAAACACATCCCGGGTGACCAAACAATCCAAGCAGCCGAGGCTTATCTCCACACAGCTCTGGTGAAGGGCGAACCGCCCCACGTGGTTCGCCCAGTGAGCTTCGACAGCATCGTCATCGACGAAGCGGCGCAGGCCAGCGAACCAGACATCGTCCTGCCGGCCACGTCAGCCAACTGCCGTGTCATCGTGGTGGGAGATCACAAACAGTTAGGCTGGGGGCGGGGCCTCAAAGAATCACGGGAAGCGAAAACCGTATATCAGCCAAGGTGAAATGTCTACATAGAAATAGATAGAACATAGGCATATATACATAGGTTTTGAATACAATTGAATCATTGTTCAGAGGTTGCTTGTTGGCTAGTACCTGGGGGGTTGGCATGCGCTTTCAATATCCCCTGGCTCCCCTGTGCTGTCAAACGGGGTCAGCTGATACATGGCTAAATGTACTACATTTGCTGCCATCCTTTCGCTTGCTCTGTGCGTCCTTTTGGAGCCCAAAGACGCACGTCCCCCCAGGCCCTGTGGTGACAGAGCACAACTTGTGTGCTCCTTATGTCAGCGCTTTGGAGACTCCGTTTTTGGAGAGGATGCACCAAAACTCTCAGCGCTCAATGACGAGCACCATGCTGAATGAACAGCAACTTCGCCGGAGCTCAGAAGATCTCACAATAATTGTGGGACCTAGACACAACAATGGGGTAAGAATCTTAATCACAACATTTCGGCATTAATCATTCACCCAAAAACAGTTTTGGTATTTTATTTTTATTTAATGATTCATAGAAATTTAAGTTAAGAAAGGGAACCTTGTTTGAACCACAATCTTTTGGGTGGCGACGTCCTCCTGCCACTGTCCCTCCCAGCACTACCCAGATCAAAACATTTTGGCTCCAAAGTGTCCCGTTTGTCACAAAATCACACGTCTAAGCCTTCGAGTTCTTTACGTATGTTTGTTGGATGTGGAAAGGTGTTTTTTGATGCCCAAAAAGGTTTGTGATGATGGATCAACATTTGCCAATTCAAAAGAGATCAAACAAGTGCGTCTTTTATCCTTTATTTTGTATCAACCTTGTATCCTGTGGCTCGCTGAATTTTCACCCTCCTTTCAACTAAACCCCGAAGACTTTGATTGCTTAATTCTGACCTGAATTTGTTGAATGACATGTTGTTGGAACCTAGCTTCACACTTCAGCTAGCTGGGCAAGTTGCCCGGAACCAGCCAGTAGAGTCCTACGCAGTTCCAAAGAAACACTGAGAGCAGGGAAGGCGCTCATATTGGTCTGCAAGCGAAACGACAAGTTTTATCCCTGCTGTGCATTTGGAGACATCTTAAGCCACCCAGGTATCGAATGCACCCGTCCATCCGGAGCTTTCCGTCATCGCAGTTCTATGAGTCTATGCTGGAGGATCGGGTGTCAATCTCTCATCGGCCGCAGCTGAACGGCATCTGGCCACAGAAGAAGGAGCTGGGATGATCGCGAAAGTTTCAACGTATTAAACAAAAAGATATCCATGATATCCCCCATATCAGCAATTAAGACCCTTATGCCGCACGCCGAGGAGCGGCTGTATACGGCCGCGGTATGTTGTGTGCCACATGCCTTGCAAGCTGAAAAAAATGATATTTTTGATGCTTAGCTGCGCACACCACAGGATCATCGGATCTTCATCGATTGCCAGACGCCGCAATCCATGGGCCTCTCGCCAGAGCTGACTGGCACCTGTGATGTGGCGTTGATGGAGAGCAAGGCAAGGCATCAAACTTTATCCAGATGGGTAAGGGCTTTATGGAAACAAACAGGAATACCTGAGAACTTCCGGTGTTTTGAGCGCATGCGCTATGGTTGGCAAACAACATTGGGGTGCAGACACAGGACTTGTAGTCATGTTGCAAAGAATCGGTCCTCAAGTTGTTGAGTTAATTGTTTCTGTTGACCTGGTTGTCCACTGGGAAGAATTCCTTCTTTGAGTGCCCCTTCAGGTGTCCCTTAAAAACGTGGGAGAAGCTCGATCAGTGGTGGCCGCCTGTGCAGCGCTGCTGCGGCAAAGGTGCGATCCACGAGACATTGCTGTGATCACGCCATACAAAGCCCAGCAACATGAGATTCGTGCCAGGCAGGGCTTGTTTCGACCTGTGCTGAGCTTGTGCAGATGACCCCCATGGGTTTTCGATGCTCTTTGCTGTTTCAAGACGACCCGAAAGCCACTTTCCCCACAAGGTGTTGCGGGGAAACATTTCATGTCACGTGATGAGCCCCAAGTAATCCTAGATGGCAGAGACCAGCCAAAGTTGAACCACCCAAGCAACCCCGTAAGCATTTTGTCCTGCCTCATTGGCTGAAGAAGAATATGTCTCTATAAAAGGTTGTTGTATAACTAGCTGCTAGCTGCACATGCCATGGGCACTGAACCCATTTGAGTGGTGCAGGTTGGCAAGAGACAAAGATGTTGGCTCTCACTCAAAGTCCATCTTGGTGGGCACCGTGCACGCTCTGCAGGCCACTTCAATCTTCCAATGCTGAGTCCTTGCCAATGTTGGGTGACTTGTTGCAACGAAGAATAGCCCATCACCCGTGGTTTTTCCATGGCCGCCCCAACCGCCGCCTGCAGGGCTCCGAGCGCGAGTACATCATCGTGAGCTTCGTCCGCAGCACCTCGCAGGACGAGGAGGTCGTCACATCCGTGGCGAAGACAGCCGGAGACTCCGTGGCGCTGCAGGAGCTGGGCGGAGAGCCATGCCGAGGTTTCAGACGGTGCTAAGTCTTGAGGAATGGGGTTGAGGATGATGATGGTTGCTACCTGGTCGCTAGACTGGCTAGGTGGCAGATTCAGGAACAACAATGAGTTCAACTATGAGACAGACCTCACTAGTAAGCATACGGATTAAGAATGAGCGAGCCCATGTTTTTTCCCCTGAGTTTGTGATATTGGGTTTGGGGGTGGCACCCTCTATACTATACGACCCTCCAGCAGTGCGCAAGAGTTTCCTGTTGAGAGATCCTGCTAATGGAGGAGATGTACCAGACAAGTCTGGGCATCCTCGAGAACTACCGGGTGTTGAATGTGGCCATCACCCGAGCTAAGTATGGCCTCATTTGCCTCGGGAATGCAGATGTTCTGAGCAAAGGATCCAAGGATTTCAATGCCTTCATTCACAGCTTGAGGAGCTGCAGATGCATTCTGAGTCAAAAGGACTTCAAAGAATCGGTCCGCAAAAGGAGGGCGTGAAATTCACTTTTAAAAGGAGCATAGATTTGGTTGAACTTGTCTGAGCCTCCCAAATCTCATCCGATGTTTGTGTCAGAAAAGTGGTCTAGTTGTCATGTGCGCCCTGTGCGCCATTGATCTTCCAAGGCTTCAGACAACACAGAATTGCTTACAGTGTACAGCTAGAATGGGCACCGCATGAATTGGTGCATTTAGTGCTTAACTGAAGGCTACTGAGGCCTTTTATACCAAAAGCCTTCGAAACTTTAGTTTATCTCAGTGCCAAGACAGGGTGCTACACCAGGAAGAGGAGCTAATGGAATCTGGCCGGAACCAGCTGATTTCACGGCTGCTTGGAACGTGCCCATCAACAGAGCGGAAAAATGATGCGGGTATAAGCCAAAACCAGATCAGTACCCTGGTGAACCCCATAATAATAATAATAGCTGGGATATATGGATGTTCATCCCCCCAAAATTTGCATCAGAGGTTTTGACTCATTCCCATGTAGTACTTCACGTGGGACAGACATTCGCCTGAGGATCTCTGATCATGGTCTTGGCTGCGTGGGGGTAACCGAAGGAAGTTTGGAAGTTAAACTTCCGACAATATGGACAAATGGAAAAGCAGAGGTGGAAGGAGTCAGAGAAGAGAAGAGAAGAGACGAGCCGAGAAGAGAAGAGAAGAGACGAGAAGAGACGAGAAGAGACGAGAAGAGAAGACACGAGAAGAGAAGAGAAGAGAAGAGACGAGAAGAGAAGAGAAGAGACGAGAAGAGACGAGAAGAGACGAGAAGAGAAGAGACGAGAAGAGAAGAGAAAAGAAGAGACGAGAAGAGACGAGAAGAGAAGAGAAGAGACGAGAAGAGACGAGAAGAGAAGACACGAGAAGAGAAGAGAAGAGACGAGACGAGACGAGAAGAGAAGAGAAGAGACGAGAAGAGACGAGACGAGAAGAGACGAGAAGAGACGAGAAGAGAAGAGAAGAGAAGAGACGAGAAGAGAAGAGACGAGATGAGACGAGAAGAGAAGAGAAGAGAAGAGAAGAAGAAAGAAGCTGCAGGTGCGGGAAAAGGTAAAAAATCGCGATTAACTTTTTTCCCATAATTTGTGGCTCCGGAGGGTCGAAACGTAGGCTCGCTAAAGCGGCGGGTGCGGAGCCATCTGGCCAGATGAGAGATGAAAAATTGCACGCCGTTGTGGCGCGAAGCACATTTCAAAGTCAAAAGTGTTAAAGACTGACAGTTTCGGAGCACTCTTGGAAGTTGAGATGTCGAAAACGTGCGCGCCGTTGTGGTGCGAAGCACATTTCGAAGTCAACATGTACAAAGCACCTCAGCTTCGGAGCGCTTTTAGGAATTGAGCTGTCGGAAAAGTGCACGCCGTTGTGGCACGAAGCATATTTTGCTAAAAACTGACGGTCTCGGACCACTTTTGGACGTTCAGATGTCGGTGCGTGTGGCAGGCGTAAGGGGTTGTGCACCCTGCCAAAAGTGAGCAAAACGTGAGGGTTTTGTAGCATGTCAAAAAACGATGGCAGGCGTGGGACATCTGAAGAGGATTTGCAAAGATGCATTCCGAGTGGCAGGCGCAGTACAAGAGACATGTTCATCAGAGATGTTAGGAGGTCCGGGCGCTGATTTCCTGAGAGGTGGAGCATCAGATCTTCAGGTTTGCTAAGATGATTTTGCGTGACAGGTGCAGCACTTTGTATGACCTGGCCTCACTTTTTCGTTGCAGGCACAGTACTTTAGACAGATGGAGTGGACAAATCGCAAAACGCATTGGTACGAGGCCGTCAGCTCTGCACTCAACTTTCCATCTTTGAAGGAAGCCTCGCAGAATTGCTTTGTTTTTGATCTTGTCAACTTTGAAAATTGAGGAAATCTCGCAGACTTGTTTCGTTTTTGACGTTGTCAAGTTCAAAAAATCAGGAAGTTTCGCAGAATTGCCGCGTCTTTGATGTTGTCAAGTTCAAAAACTGAGGAAGTCTCGCGCACTAGCTTCGTTTTCAAGCTTCCAGATAGACAGATAGATAGGTAGACAACTACAACTACACGACACTACTACTACAACTACAAATACAACTATACTACGCTACATTAGACTACACTAGTTACACTACACTACGCTACATTAATTACATCCAATCTAATTGCACTACGCGATGCTAATTACACAACAACAACAGCAGCAGCAACAACAACAACAACTACCACTACTGCTACTACCACAGGTACAAGTACAATTACAACTACACTTCAGTACGCTACACTACACTAGTTACACTGCAGTACGCTACATCTACAAATACACTACAACTGCAACTACACTACATTACACAACACCCCACTACACGAATTACGTTACATTACGCTACAACTACACCTGGAACTGCCACTACAAGTACAACTACAACTACCACTACATTACATTACGTTACACTACGCTACATTACATTACCTTACACTAGACTAAACTACACTACGCTACACTAATTACACTAATTACACTAATTACACTACATTACACTACACTACACTACACCTACACCTACAACTACACTGCACTGCGCTACACTACACTACCCTACACTATGCTACGCTACGCTACACTGCACTGCACTGCACTGCACTACACTGCACTACACTACACTACACTATACCTCACTACAGCACACAACACTACAGTATAGTGCACTACATTACGCTAATTACACCACACCACAACTACAACTACAACTGCGGCTGCAACTACACTACACTAATTGCATTACATTACATCTACAACTCCACTACACTACACTACAACAACGACTACAACTACAATTGCGCTACACCACAGTACATCCAACAGTTGTGGTGAGGTGACCGCTGCAACCATTGCAGCCACTCCAAAAAACACACCTCCAACCACCTTTCGTTTCATCAGTGGATTCGCTCTACCATCAGTGATTCGCAACAACCAACCTCGCCTATAGGTTTCCTATTTTTGAAACTTCCGCCGCCGGCTTGTGCGGTACTACTGGTAGGATTGGGCTGTGAAATCTTGGAGGATGCCGAGAAAAACTATCCGATCGTGAGGCATGTGGCAATCTCAATGCATTTGAGGGGCACTGCGCGATTGCATCGCATAATTTAAACTTGCAGCGCAGGTATTTGAATGAATTTGTTTTCGATTTGATTTGCTGCACCTATAAGCTCTTCGGGTAATTTTTGGTTCAGCACGGGGTCCGCCCGGCGTTCCCCGTGCGTGGATCACCATGGTTGTTTGGCTGAACCCATGTTACAATCGGGTCTGCGTCAACATGGGTCAAGACTGGGTCAAGACTGGGTATCCAAACTTGCATGCTTCAAAAAAATGACCCATGTTTGGGATAATTGCGAAAAATTCTTGAAGGATCGATGAGAAGATTTTGAACCCCAAAGTTGGTTCAGTTGGAATGGGGTTCCTTTGGGAATTGGGGCACCAAACCATCTTCTGAATGGTATAGCTTGAGGGGAGATCGAGGAGTGAAAAAATGCTGCAGACTGCCGGACAAGCCAACTAGGATGAGTCCCAATAGGATGTTCCTCGAACTCTTGAAGCGTAACATTGATGATGGAATACGATGGAATACGTTTTCTGAGTTTCGTTTTCAATCTTGACAACTATGGCAGCGCAATCAAGCCGCCAGCAGTCTCTCAACAACCTCTTGGAGCAATTCAGCGTCTGTTAAACTTGACAACTACGGCGACACAATCAAACTGCCAGCCACTAGCCACTCTCCAATTTATTTTCTCAATGACACCATTTGGAACCGTTGGCTCTTTTGGCCATTTTGGCTCAGCGCGCGCTTCGCCCCGCGTACCGTACCTCTCTGGTGACTTCGCGCGAAACCTCACGTGCGAGACTCACCATGGTCACTTGGCTCAACAAAATTTGGCGCTTGGCTCGGTATTGGTGCTAGTATTAACCCTGGTTGGATATATTTGCCATGGTCAGAAGATGGTATATGGGATGTGGTCCTCTATCCCATAAATGGACGTACTAGGATTCTGAATCCTTATTATATTGGGATATATTGGGCATCAATCCTTCTTGGCGGCATTGTAGCACGTTGTAGCAGCATGTGATGTACAATTTATCCAACTTTCAACCAGGGCACATACGGGTATGGTTGGGCCTGCATATTTGGTACCGAGTACCCTGACAAATAGACAATTCAACCCCAAGAAAACTGATCAGTTTCAATATGTTTTTTGGGGCCTAAGATCTTTGACACACAGGCATCATTTGTTTGCACCATATTATTGAGTTGGTATTTCCCTAGTCTTGAAACCAGAGTCACTTTTTGAGACACCATTCGAAGGGTGATCGCCATCACCTTCACGACCGGGCGATGAGGGCAAAATTCCAAGGCTATCTTCGCTTTCATGTTCTTCAAGCTCTTCATCGCTTCTGTGCCTTTGGCACAAGGACTTGTCCGAGAAGGAACTGTTCAGGCTAGATACGGGGATGTGAGGGAAGTGCCAAGGATGTGGGCAGAATGGTGAATGCAGTGGGATGCAGCAGATTGTTTCTACATTGTTTTGCTGATGATTCGTGCAGAATCCTCATGGAAGCTGAGTGTTTCTGCCATGTTTTCCAGACGTCCAGAGTCCAGTCGGAAGTGTCGTTGCGAGGCGGGTCCAGTTGCCACCATTCCTCTGGACAAGCAGTGGCGTGGCTGAACTTTGGTTTGCTCGATGAGTACTGTAGCTGACATGGGTACGTAAATACCCGCAGTCCCACTTCATTTGTAAGTGCACACCCTCTATTGCTCCGGTTGATGGGACGGCATGGCAACTGTTCTCCAGTATTGTTTCGGGATCGTCCACGATGGCAATCAAAAGTGAAGGTGGGATGGCAAGCAGGTCCTCAAAACCACCAGCCTCTATCATTTGACTGGTGATAGCGGATTGCTGAGGTGCATTCACTCACAACCAAAATTATATTATTTACGGAAAACCTTTGCCAGCAACAACTGGTACAGACTGGCAACCTACAAATCTGATGCTCATATCAAATCTTGCCAGCGCTATCAGGTACGTGCCCGTCATCCGCAATGAAAAGATCGTGTCTTACAAGACTGCCTACTTCGGCAAGATCCACATTGGCGTAGCCAGGACGGCTTGAGTGATGCTGCACCTTGAACGTGGGGAGATAGAGAGAGTCACGCTGCTGCAGACGCTGTGAACACCGCATTATCATGATGTGAGGTGCATGTCTTACTTATTTTACTATGGTGCCGGAGAGTACGTGCTCCGCAAAACCACTGGTTTGGTGTTTCGTCTCCTGACAGATCTCGTCATTAGCATCTCCTCCCCCCTTGCTTATTCAAGACATTTGATTCCAACACTTCTTCAACACTTCTTCAACTCCCACTGTAGCAGAAGTTCACAAACCTCTAATTGGGAGAGAAGAGTGTGAAGAGTGCAATTGTTGGACACTACCTAAATATACCTAAATTAATTCATTTTAAACTCACCATGACCATCTCTCCTTATCCCCATCCCAAGATGCCCACCATGCCAGGCAGCAAACCTTTACAGTGGTGTTCGACACTGGCTACTCAGCGAAGACCAGAGTTGCTGCAGTGCCAAATTGAACCTGAACATTTTGACTTCCCAGTTGGATCTGTATAGATGAATGTGTGCGGCGCATTCACTTCGTTCAGAAAACGACAGCATTCATGCAACGACTTTTGGTGCATTGTCACAACACGTCGCAGCTTCAAATGAGTGAGAACAAGACTAGACACGTTACTTTCCAGGAAAGACATGGAAAGACAAGGAACCTGATATATATATATATATATATTAGATTTTGTGTAATTATTCGAATTCAGCAAGTCAACACGAGGATTGAGCATAGATTGGTCTATTGATGGCTGTGATGAATATATTCTAAACTTGATTCAACCTTGTGGAGTACTTCCATTTTTTATCACCGGCCAATCTTGGAAGGTTCTGACAGCCAAGAGGTTGGGCCCCAAACGGAGTCACCAAGGTAGCGCTCATCTGTTTGTGCCTTCAGCCACCTGCCCGTCACCAGCTTGTATCTTGGAGGGATTGATCAGGGAATGGCCAGGGGAAAAGGTGTCCTCCCACGCAAGGTCAAATTGATAGGATTGGAAAAAGAATAGAGATCTTTGCAGACAATTTTTGGGTTTCCCATATTCCGGGGCTAATTCATAACCAGGTACAAGCTAAGGTGCTTGCAGCCCTCAACTACACGGTGTACACATGACATGAGCCGAACCAGATTGCTGGCAAAGGCTCAACAAGTGCAGAATTGTTAACAAAAGTCTGCTACCCAAAAAATACCTGGTGACCCGTCGCTTTCCCCGAGAGAGCTTGCCCTTCAGCATTTCAGGCACTCGTCACAGGCAGTTTTACCGCAACTTGGCAGAACAGATGATATGAAGCATACCTTGTGCTAGCTGTTGTCAGACTCAAATCAGTTTTTCACTTTGAAGCGAGCACATGGCTATGTCATGCTATATCAAAATTCTGCTCAAAATCCCACACATCTCAAAGATCCATTATACTCCACAGGCACCAATTTTCTTGAGAATCCCATCATGAATCAATTAAATTCCAAGTTTAAGTGCTTAAATCCCCATTTTTAGTGGGTACATATTACCATGTCTAGCCACCTTCTCTGGCTCATTTTCGGCCAGGCAACATGTCCGATTCGGCCATCGACCTGGATCACGATGGAAACCCGGTGAAGAAGAACGCCACGCGCCGGGACCAGGTGAACATTGCCTTTGGCACTGGAGAGGTGTGGATCTTGGGAAGATGGGACTGGGAACCTTTTTGTGAAGGTCTGAGGTCAAGGGGTCAAGGTTCCAAACAATGGGTGAGGAGGAAGGAACACCTGTTTGTTTTTTGAAAAACGATCTTGAAGAAGATCCTCTTGTGCGGTCGATTCCGATCAGATGCTGGTTGCACTGACCTTGGTTGGAGGTGACTGGTGAGTTTGTGCGGGAAACCGTTTGCCTCACTCCTGGTGCCATGGAAACTCCGCGCAAGGTGCGGGGGGCAGGGACCTGACTCCTGTAGAATGACCCTGAAAATTGGTAGATGGAGGATTGGAGGTTGTGATGGACATTCACTGTATAGTGGTATTTTCCTTGACTCCTGAATTTTGAAGTTCAGATTCCCGTTGCAAACAAAACAGTTGGAGCCTTGCGACATCCATTTGTCGCTGGCCCTTCAGTCGCCCTGCGACGGGGGCAGGATTGCACCGAGCTTCGTGTGATTTTGGCGAGCGAGATGACCAAGGCGAAGCGGATGGGAAGCGGATGGTGGAGATGTGCTGTTCATTTGATTGGTTTAGGGGACTTTTTACAGGAAACCTCCATATTTCACAGTGTTTTCATGGCAAAAACCCATGGTTGTCCGGTGTAGATTTTTTTTTTGAACCAATCCAATGAACTGATTGGCTGGAAAATCTGAGGGCACTCAATGCACCCTGGTGCAATTCTGTGTGCTTCGGGATCCCTAATCTCACCAGTTGCAGAGCCTCAATGAAGCACAAAATCTGGTCGGGCCCGCTTGAGAATCTTCCAGATTCCAAGGGTCAACATTTTACCCGACAGGAGCCCTTCATGACTTTCGAGTTTGATGGCGTGTTGGGCTTGGGTCTGGCAAGCCTGGCGGTGGATCCTGAATTCAGTGCGGATCCCAGGGCGCAAGTTGCAGTAACAAAGTCAGCAGTAGAGCAGCCCTGAAATCATGGGCCAGTCAGCAATATGGAAGATGGTATCATTCCATCATTCCGTGGCTTCCAAAGCAGGTTGTTTCATGTTGTTTCCACAGGTTTAACATCACCAAAGTCACCAAAGGCAAGAATGTACCAGCCTGAGGCTTCTTCGGGCAAATGTCCAAGATGCTTCTTGGCGCCAGTGGGTCTCCAGTTGTTCCAAGAATGGGATGATGGTTTGGTGGTCCCAAATCTTGAGACCTCACCAAGCTGGTAGGGAAACTAGACCTGGGTGCGGAGTGCTTGCAAGTCTCAAAGGCATTCAGGGTTCTGAGGCTGACTGCAGTTTGAGTCCTGGAAGTTTCAACCACAGGATGTGAGTATTTATCGGTCAATCTTTGAGTGATGTCGGAAGTGCCCGTCATTTCCGGCAAACAAACCTGTACTGCAAAGTTGTAAGTAATGTGTCAGCTTGAGGAACGGTCTGACCGAGCAGACCTTTGGATACTTCCTGTCGCGAAGCGACAAGGCACATGGCCAGCAGGGTAGGGTGATGGACCCCCAAACTTGAGAGGATTTGAGATGCAATCAAGGTCTACAGAAATTTCAGGGTTGAACATCTTGATAGCTACAGTATCCATATCACAGTGTGGAAGGATATTTTTCTACTAGTATGCATGATTCGGTATCACTCTGTGATTTACCCTCCAGCAAACTAACATAGCTATTGAAAAATGCCATTTATAGTTGATGTTCCCATTAAAAATGGTGATTTTCCATAGTTATGTTAGTTTACCAGAGGGTAAATCCATTCCACCAAGTGGTCGCAAATATCTTCACTCCTCACATCTCCGGGATTGACCGGGGTGGCTTGTTCAGCGCAGGTGCCGAGTGAAATCTCTTTTGGAGGCTGGGAACGAGTTGCCCACGGGCCTGCAGGAATCACTATGTCACTATGAATCAATGGTAGCCAGGCCAAGGAATTTCTTGGAGAAAAGATCAATCCTTTCCAAATGGCTATGGATCAATACCTATAAAAATACCATTTTTAATGGGATGAACATCCATTTACCAGCTATTTTGATGTTCACCAGGGGTACAAAGTTTTGACACACTGCCAAATGATTTCTTCAGATTGAACCCCATGTGCACACCAGCTGACTCTGGCGGTTGAAGCTGCGACAGATTCCTTTCAGGCCACGACAAACGCCGCCTGGCCAGTGATTTGCAGTGGGTTCCCGTGCACAAGCCGGAGCTGGGATATTGGCAGTTGAAGTGCGGGGACCCGGGGTGATGGGGCTGGATTGATGGGACAAGAATTTCGCTGATGCCATTGAGCTAAGCGCCAAGTGGATGTTGAACTGACATGGGATGCCAGGACAGGATCAGTATTTCCGGTGTCAACTGGTGGAATGATGCCAAATGGAGTTTTTACTTCCGTCTTTCTCATGCTGGAGTCCAGCAGTCTTTGGGTCACATGTTTGCGAGTTCTTGAGATACAGTATTCCCACCTGTTTCCAGATCATGCACGCAACAGTGGGTCAAGTCCTAACATGTTCCATATCCCAAGGCGAAACCATCTACTTGGGGTTCCATCTCAACTGCATCCCTGTTTATCTAACGCACGACATGGCCATCCACACATCCACACCTCCCCAACAGGCTTGTGGGTGTCATTGTGGCGGGAGAACGTCTGCCACTCTGCGAGGAGGGTGACTGTGTGACTTGGCCAAGACAGCATCTGGTTCGATTGGATGGCTACACCCCCTGAATGAATTGAACATCGCACCCAAGAATGGCCAGATCCACCAGGAAAATGATCTTCCCAGATGCCATTTTCGGTTTACAGATTGTAAAAGTGCAGAAGTGGAATACATTCATTGTATCCGGAAAGAATACAGGGCTTGAAGGAAAGTTAAGTCAGACAAGGGGAAAACATGGGAAAACATGTTCTGGGCCTGCGATTTCCCATTGATCATTTTGCTGAAGATGTACAGCCATTCTGCCAAGTGCAAGGGTCTGGGGGTTGCCAATTTCGCGTACTGTCACAACTTACCTACGCACTACTGACTGGAATTTCTCGTACATATCTGGTTTCCATGCAGCAATCAGAGATACATAGATTTTCCACGATCTCCCTAACTTCAAAGCCTCAAAAATTTAAAAAGAACACGATGAAATTTGTAGCACCTAGGTGGCCATTGCTGACACGGGCACCTCCCTCTTGGGCGCTCCTCGTGCAGTGACGCAGCGCATGCATTGGCTGTTGGCACGAAAGGCAGGAAGCTGGGCCGCGGCTGTGGCGATGAGAAAAGGACGAAGTCTGAAATTCTAAGTGAAGCTATGAAAGTATCTGAAAGCTGATAAATGATGGGTTCAGAACATCATAAAACCGATCAAGGTGATAAAATGAGAGTGTAAAACCAATGAACGAGGATGAGATGGGGCTAATTGAGGTTTCAGCCAGCAAATAAGGGGGCTGTTGAGGACGGCATCTCAAAGATTGAGGATTGGCATGTTCCACCATGTGCTGTGAGTCGAAGGGCTGGGGTCCGCAGGTGCCTGAGAATCCCGCGGAAATCGACTGCCGCACCTTCCCCGGACCTGAGTCTATGCTGCAGGGGGTGGAGAGATCATGGATCACATATAGCAATGATCCCAGGGCTGCCGACATTACGACGGGGACTGTGAAAAGACCAGGCATGGGCTCCTGTTCTCAGTGGGCCAGGGCGGAAGCCCTCTTCGCCGGAAGCTGCCAGAGGAAAACACATTTTTATTTCCAAGGTCTATAGACCTCCAACAAGATTAAGTATGAAACATGTCAGCTATTCTCCACTTTAAACATTGGACTTTATATATATATATATGACTTGATCACTGACCGCCCCTTGATTTTCTCAAGGGTTTGTGCAAAGATGGGCGATTTCATCAAATTATACCACAGTGTTGTAAACTAACATAGTAACATAGCAATGGAACATCACTATTTTGATAGATACATCATCGGACTAGCCATGGGGTGTGGCTTCCATAGCCATCTTAGTCTACTGGACGGTATTCTAACCAATCCAAGGAGCTCATCTTTGAGCTGGAGGCCGGGGTCAACGTGACCATTGGCGCTGAGGTGCCATGCGGACGTATGGTGGCTGCCGTTGGGTCTGGGGAGTTTGGCAAACCACCTGGATGATCAAAATGGGGATCAAAATTGAAGACCTGGGGGACCACATATTTAAGTTCATTTTTAGTATCACCGATCCAATTATTGGGCTAGCCAAATTTTTATCCATACCAAATATGCATCACTGTATCATAATTTGATTGGCTTGAGGGAAATTTCACAGGAACTTCGATATTTGCTGGAAAAAGCTGTGGTTGCCTGTAGATTTTCAATTTGACCAACCCAGACCTCATAGGAAATTCTATTGATATCTACTTGAGATACATAGCCACTGTTCAATACATGTGAAGTTGGCATCACAGCTGCGGTTCACCACCTTTTTTGGTACCATTGGTGGAATGGGCCTCGGTTGTGCAGGACTACTCACGTGCCACCGGAATGCGCGTGCTGAACAACAAGACCAACACTTCTCAGGTGCCTCGTTGATTGTGCCCTAATGGCGTTTTCGCAATCGACAGACACGTGGGTAAAACATGCTAGAACCCATAAATGGTGATATACGAATACGTGCCACAGTCAAAAGTTGGTAGAATTTCCCGTCAAATCGGGGGATGGTCATCAATCCATTAAATATTCACATCCCTAATTCTTTCTTCTACGGATTCCCATTGTGGGATGGATGACCATATGGAGGTTTCCCAAGTCATGCTGGTACCCCCATCATCCATGGTATTTTCGGATTTTCCATGAAATCAACAGAAATAAACCAAGCAGCGATAAAGGGGTACCCCCATGGAAACCCCGCATCCCAACTGGGAAGTCCCAACTGGGAATCTTCCGCCGCCCAGCTCATCTGTCGCGCTTCGCTGTTGCCGGTGGACGACGGCGAAGTCCTGGGACCCAAGGTGGGTTGCCTTGGGGCCTTGGGGCTCCAGTGGTTTTTTGTGGTTAGTAACCTGAGTTGCCGAAGATGTCTATACCATTTATAAATGGAATAAGCCAAGAATTGGGGACTTACGATCACCAGGTTCATTCATATTATGTGTTAGCCAGTTGCGATGAAGTAGTATCATTGCCAACCCATGGCATTTTTCATGCTGAACATGATGAACCATGGGATTTTGGGTGGACTCATTTGGTGGGTTGAATCTACAGAAAACCGTGGTTTCTACCAGTGGAAAAAAAGGGGTTTCTGGTAAATCTTCATCTTCCATTCATCCAATTTTGGTTGGGGATAAGAGCCCGCTACTTGAAGTCTATTTTGCTAGTGAAACCATGATTTTTGTTGGGCATCCCCCATTTTGAGAAGCATCCAATGGGGATTTCACTAGCAAGTTTTGGCGAATCTTGAAAACTTGGAATTTGCCCATGTCGATTTCAACCATCAAATGGAGACGAATCAAGATCCAAGGGTCTGGAATATGTTTAGTATGAAACGGGTGTACAGTGCACAACAGTTGGTTGCCAACGAGGCAATTTTGGATTCCTCATTCATAATTCATAGTGATACAAATCTGGGTATGGGTCAATACCTATAGATACATTTTTAGTGGGATGAACATCCATTTACCAGCTATTTTGGGGTTCACTATAGGTACCAGGGTTTTGACCCATCCCCATCTACGACTCGTCAACAGCTCCACATGGCAATTCAGTCCATTCCAACTCCACCCAGTGATAGGCTTTCATTCTCGGAGAGCCTGCACTGCGAAAGTACTACACCGCCTACGACTGGTCGGGGACTGAAAACCGAAAAAACTGAGCTGCACTAACATGCACTAACATCTATTTAGCAGACATTTCGGTCATATTAAGATCGATTAAGCACAAACCATCACATTTTTGGAACACACAATTTTCATCCAAAAAACCATCCAGAAATCCAGGTGAGATCAGGGATGGGCTCTCCCAGTATCCCGGGCTTCCCGGGCTGGGCGATCAGTTCCGTCTCAGGAAACGCCAACGCATCGGTTTTGGCCTGTCGGTGTGGAGACTCATCGAGGGAAGCAACAGGGATGAGTGGCTCCAAAAAAGAGACCAATCACCCATGAGTTTTTTGAGGGGTTCCCTATGGTTTGTGGTGAATTTCTGACACTCACCATTTGTGGTGAATTTCATTTTGAGACTCACCATTTGGGGTGAATTTCTGACACTCCCGAAGTTGACTGCAGCTGCGGCTCAGATTCAGCCAAATCCTGAAGAGTACGAAGACATTGAACCACAGCACTCCATCTACGGAGTTTGGGGACCCAAGAGTTTGGCACTGGACGACGGAGGCAGTTGACTAGTCGCTGGGTGCACTGAAGAGCTGAAACTGAGCAGACGCACACTGTGACCTTCAATGAAAGAGAGCAGGAGTAACCGTTGAGAGATTCAAAAGTCCCTTTTCCATTCCAGAAAAATCATGGTATTCCAGGGGAATCATTGTTTTTGCAAGCTTTCACCCTCCAAAATGCCAGGGGTTTCCCATGAATGTTCCCTTTCCAATGCCGTTAGGACCCGCTTGACCCGAGGCGCCGCCATCGGGTCCTCCAGTCCCAACGGAGGTGATGGTGTGATCCGTGGCACCATTTTCCGGCGCCAAGGACAAAAGGATGCGCACGACCCACGGAGGGAGTGGAACTGAGGATATGCTGCTGGTGATATCGTTGGCGATGTTGCTGGTGATGATATGGAGGTCCATTTGGTGCGATCTTCTGGATAGCTACTGGATCCATGTACAGAACCTATTTTGGCTTTTTTGCTGGCATTGTGACACCATGTCCATGTGATAATAAACAACAGACACATCAAGAACGTAGCAGGGAGCAATACTGGTGCTTGCCAACTTGCCAACTTCCACATCTTCAGGCAAAGCCTGCAGCCGCTCCAGCCACTGTCCAACCGAAGTTTTCCAGCTGCAGATGGGCTTGGATATATCATGACTAATCAATCCCTCCTCAAAAGTCAGTACAACATCATCTATAATCATGAGGATATTGGTGAGGAAACCACTGACCAGTTTCACCTTTCCCCACCTTCATTTCTGGAGAGTTGAGGATGGGCTTGATTTGACTTCGTGAGCCAGCCGAAGCCCTCAGTGGTTCAAGCCGATCGGCGAACCCCAAATCGTGAACCGCACCCGCGATCCGCGACGGAACATGCAGGTGACTCCTGGGGGTTGTGGTTGGAAGGGGCTGATGGCTAGAGACATTGGTTGGTGTTGCAGAAACTTGAGAAACTCATCAAAAAGGCAAAGGTTTTGAAATATTACCCTCTGGTAATTTAACGTAGCTATTGAAAATGACCATTTATAGTGGATTTTCCCATTAAAAATGGTGATTTTCCATAGTTATGTTAGTTTACCAGAGGGTACATTGGAAGTTGCTGAAGGAAGTGACGACAAGTGGTTTAGAGCCCACCTGGACGCCAGATCAATTCCGCGACAAGCATCCACCGAGGGGTTCAGGAACTGATCCCCTAAAGTGTTTCTTTTTAGGATCCACAGCGGGTTCTTCTTCAGAATTAACCGTCTTTGGTCATTTTGGAAGCGCCCTACAGCCCACCAGCCTACAGAAGTCCTCACATTCCCAGGTCGAGGAGTTTGTGGCTGATCCTTCGCATGCCATGGGGGAGAGTGGCACGCAGCAGGTGCCCGTGTTTCTGGTAACGGGAAGATACGGGAAGTAACATTGAGTTTTCATGGGGACTTGCGGTCAGTATTCAACTTATTGCCTATAAATGGGGGTCAATATAATATCAGAATGGGACAATAACTGAATTACTGGTCAGTATTCAACTTATTGTCAATTCAGAATTATTTGGGGCTTATAATCCTTGACCAGACCGGAAGTGGGATCATCCACAGGGGGGTGTCTGACACTTGGAGTGACTGGCATCGCAATCGAAGCTGACGGAAGCTGAAGCGTGAAGTCTATCAAACTATGGCTACCCGTATATATATATATAAATATATATATATATACTTACATTCTACTTATGAAGACTCTTGAAACCGGAGCTCATCCAGATGTGATGGCTTTCGGCTCCACAAAGTTTCATATCTTTCATGACTTTTATCGAGTAGACCGTCTATTACTTATAAGATCTTATAAGTGGTTTCTACATGTTTCTACATGATCACTGGGAAGCTAGTGATTATGAATCAATGACCATTCTTGGGATGACACATCTAGCCGCACCATGCCACACTGCCACACCCCACGTTCATAGCAAGTGGCCTCTCTGGTACAGGAGTCGGCGCCAGCCGCTGAGTCCTTCAAACGACTCGATGAAGCGGGAAGACAAGAGGTGGGAGAGGGAAGTTTCATTATGCAATTTTTTCGACATTTTCGACAATGCTTATTAGATGCTGCATTGTGCTGCGCGACTCGGATAGAATAGGTACTGTTCACTGAACCTGTTCGACAACTCTGTATCTGATCAGGCTTGTCAATCTGCTGTGGACTAGTTCCAATTTCCATGACTTGCCACAACTTTGAGGCTTCCCAGTATTGTCCTGTCAGTCTCCCCAGGTCCTGTTTAGTGATTGTTTTTTTAAATTCTGCTTTGGCTCTATTAGCGGATGTTGCCCTTCGGCGGGCACTTTTTTTTTTGTTAGAAAACGTTTCCACACTTTGCCATCGTCGATCATGGATCGGTTCCATCAGAAATCCCAAGTTGTCATCAGGATCACCTTGAACCAGCTCCAACTCGCTTGTGATTCAATCTACTTTGGATGTGCATCCGGAATCACAAGTGGATAAGACATGTTAAGGTGCTTCGCGTGCTGAGAAGCAGCACCACCGTGGAGACAGAGGTGTGGCCAACGCGGCGGTGCGGAAGAGTTGGGGATGGACCATGTTGATCCAAGTTGGAGGTTTTGGAAACCCTGGTGGCTGGTGGTTTTTTCCAATGAAGATTTAATGAAGCATGTTTTGAAAAGGGGGGTACGTATACCATCAAGCAGCATATGTGGCGTGGAATTTTAGTGATTGGACTTATCAAAGCATCATAGACATCCATTTGGGTTCATGCTTTCTCAGCATGAGCACAAAGGTGGGTGGACTGAACACTTGAATTTGGAAACAAACAAGGTAATCCCCTTCAAGCTCTGATTTTTGATGTCCATGAGAAATTCTTCAGTTTTCCATAAATGATCATAGAATATCGTGGAGGTCAGCAAGATTCTGCAGGACATGCAGCATTCTTGGGGATTGCTTGGGACCCATTCATTTCTTCAAGGCACTCAGAATTCCAACTTCAAGATTTTGAGAACAAAGCAGATCCGACACAGGAACATTTTTTCATGTGGCAAATTAAATTTCTGTAGGACTTTGGACTTTATCGATCACCTTGTGACGGTGCCACGGAGGTGAACGAGGTCCTGAACCTCTTGCGAGCGCAGCAGGCGTGGCGCCCAAATCTGTCGTGGATGGTGTGCGCCGCGGTGCACCTGCTGCCGTAGACGGTGGGGAATGATCTCGATCCTTTGCATTGAGAGCATGAGTATGGAACGTATAGAACATGCCCTCTAAACATTGCAGGGTCACTTTCGGGACCTCTTAGGGTGGCCGTGTCTCTGAGTTCGATGCTAAGGTCGAATGGACGGCTTGGAACTCAGAGGACTTGGGGTCTTTCCGTACTGTTGGATCTAACACGTGCAATGTGTAGTTGGCATTGAGTTCAGCCCCCAGCAGGAAAACCAGACAGATGTTTCTTGTGGGTGTCTATCGTAGATTCAGACTGAACATTCCGAAAGAGGCTTGGGAAACTAATTGGAACTCAGATGCTTTTCTTTCCCAATTCACTATGGCCACTCCATTTAACATTTACATACATTTACTAAACTTCATTAAACTTCATATCAATCATCAATCATCAAATCTGTAATCCAATCTTCATCCCAGGGTCCCAAACCTCTCATTTTTTCCGCTCAACGTTGCGCCGGGCCTATCCCGGCCTCAAGCTGTTCCCGAGGTGCCCTCCATGACGAACTTCGGCTGCGAGGTGCTACTGCTGCTGCAGCGCTGTGCCAAGCAGCTGACCTTGGGGACCTTGAGGAGTCGGCCGATGCTGGGGATGAGGTTCGTTGAGGTTCGTTGAAAAAATCAGGATGAATCAGGTCACTCATTCTCGCATCTGTGCAGGAGATTGGCTTCCATCACATCGGAGGTCTTTGCCCTGGCCTCAGAGACTGAAGAGACCTGGCAGGTGGACATTGCCTGGATATGGGTCAAGTCATTGAATGATTTAGTACCAAACATGGCCTAAAATTCTGGTCACCTGAATGCGGGTCTGGCTCCAAATGATCAAGCCCTACAAGGCCCTACAATTTGGGATGCCTTGATACCAAACAAGACCAATAGCAGAATATGGGTTGAGTGTAGTTAAGTTGGTTTAGAACTACAACGCTATTTATGATGGATATATACAGATTATACAGTCAGATGGGGTAAAGAGTTATAAGCCAAGTCATAAGCCAACTTACAACTAAGGGTCAACTTACAACTAGGGGACCCTTTCCTCAGTGGGTCCATTGAATGCCCCATTTTGGGTCGTCACACGCAGCCAACGCGTTTCCTGGCGAGGTCCAAAGCTTGCTCCGCGGTGCCAGCTGCACCGCCGACACGGCGGGAGGCCTGGTGGCTGTGTGCATTGCTGTCGGGGATGCCCAGGGTGGATGGATGGCAGAGGTTTCACCCATGGTGAAACCCCAAGGAAGGCCTGGCTTTCTTTGGAAATACCAGGATACATCTCAGACTTTGCTGGCGAATTTCCCATGGTATTTCCATGTATTTCATTTCACACACAAATGGCTATTTTAATCTATTTTATAGGTTTAACTTCTTTTCAGACTCTGACATTCAGAGAACCCGCATGGGAATATGGTGGGTAAATAGGACTCGGAAGTGGTAAGGGAATTGGGCAAACTCTGAAATTGGATGTTCAATGTTAAATACCGAGATTGATGAAAGATGGGGTTCGGGGTTCGCACAGGTTTTCACAACACGGTTGAGGTACTAGTTGGCCAATTTCTGGGTTCATGGTCTATTTGAAGCGGAAAAAAAAATAGGGAATCCAACCTGCATCTTCCATCATCTCATTTCTGAGGTGGCTCCACCCATCGAGTCGCATCGCATGGACAACTTTCAGATCTTTTTGGAGTTGTTGCAACAGAAAGCACCACGTTTGGCTATGAAGGCAGGGGCCCTTGCTGGATCTTTGGAGTGAAAAAACCTCGTTTCACTTAGCCATGGCCTGGAGATTCAACAATCGTAATCTTCCAGATGGTCCAAAAATGATGTTACCCTCTGGTAAACATACAAAAAGCTATGGAAAATCACCTAATTTTTCATGGGACAACTCACTATAAATGGTGATTTTCCATAGCTTTTTGTATGTTTACCAGAGGGTAAGTTGGGCCTTGGTAGCCCCACTTGCGGGGCAGAGCTCTGCTGCCAAAGGCTGTTCCTGGCTCTGCAAGGAGTGTGGCAGCTCTGCTGACGCAGGTCCGAAGGGTGGACAGCACAGGGCAACATCGACATCATGGCAGCGCCGTTTACGGAAAGGAAATAAATGGAAAGAATGGTTCCTATCCAAGTGGATGGTAAAACATGCCCCACTGGTTAGTTCCAAACGGCCCAACCTCTACATTTCCGAAACCCATTTTTTTTCAGAAGTATTCTGGCATAAAGTATACCATAGACCAACCTCCCCATGTCATTTTTTTGTGGCAGGCCGTGTCTGCCTTGTGCGCACCGCCGCACTGCGGCACCGGCGCCGCGGACGCGGCCAAGACGGCCGCGCGGCTGTGTATCGTGGCACTGCTGAGTCCGGCATTGAAGCAGCGGGAGGGGTTGATGAGGCAGGGGTGGAAGCGGCAGAGGATGGTAGAGGGATGGTGTTGATGGTGTTTTCGGGGGAGAATCTGGCAAAATGACATCATGGCCCAATGGCACTGATGTGGAAGAGGACTGCATCCACATGTTGTGGTCCTACTTATTTTCAGGGAGCGCAGCATCACCAACCAGATGACCTGGTGAGAGATAGGTGCTGTCGATGGTGCGGCAGGTGCTTCGTGGAAGACATGGCGGTGCATTTGGCTGCGGCTTCCTTGGAGGTTGGTCTGGCAGCTGCTTCCTTGGAAGCCTTGGGGCATGAATTCGGAGTCAGGGGGGTAGATCTCAAAGAGGTCTCAGCCGGGCCAATGATGTTTCTTGCCGTAGTGGCCTCCATCAATAGTGCTTCGAAACCCCACTGTTTCGAACATTTGGTCCTTGGATGGTCTTGCAAAGGTTCACCATATGTAGACTCCCAAGTGATCCCAAGTGTGTTGAGAGTTTGCCGCCATGTCCATGGATTGATCGTATCTACCGAGACATATGCAATTTACACACACCCTAAACATCCCTAAACCATTGGAGAAGATAAGACCATTAAGATTGGTATGCTGTAAAATGTTGGCATTCTTATGTATTCTTGCCAATTCTTGATAGAGTCAAGATTTACTTGCTATATCAACATCTATGCCATACCCCCAACTAACATAAAGCCTGAGTTTTTGTTTTGAGAGACAAGTGAAGTGGTCTCCCCAATTTGGATCATGTTAGAGGCAGGGTATCCACATCTATCCAGACCCGTCTCCACAAGGGGTCCCTGATGGATTCCTCCCATCCTCAGGTGGGTTCCACCTCGGAGAGTGCCAAGTTGCTGCTGGTCTCCTTAATGGGCAGCCTATCGGTGGTGCTCAGGTGCTGGGTTAGCCACGGCTGGCAGAATGGGAGATGATGGGGGTATCCTGGCAGAATGGGGTTGCTGGTTTTCAAGGATTTGTTCACCATTGCTTGGGCTTTTCGAGTCCGAGGGCTGCGATCCCCGGTTGCTGGTTTTCAAGGATTTTTTCACCATTGCTTGGGCCCCAATCGAGTCCGAGAACTGTGATCCCCAAATTGCTGGGGGTTCAAACATCATCCGATCAAATGAGGCGGATGAATATTGTGGTTCCAAGTCAAATCGAAGGGGTCACCGTCGATTCGTCCCCCTGTCTTCGACAGAGCAGGTCCCGCCGGGCCTCTTCAGATGGCAAGGCATGGCATTGGGTTCTTTACTGCTGCCAACCATAAGGAACAGCACAGTTTCTTCCATGTCTTTTCAACCTTTGGCAAAATGATGGGGGCAAAACTGCTTAAACTTCGAGTTCTTTCATCTGTGTCTTGATTCGTTGATTTACTTATCCTGGAGTAAGTACACTTTAGGGCCCGGTATGGCCTCTTTATCAGCTAGTTTCTGACGTATACACTTTGGAATTTCAGAACATAAGTATATCAGCTGAAACTATATAGAAACTATATTGAAATTTCAGAAACTATATTGTGAAAAATCTTGCCAATGTTGTCTGGATACTCACATGTCACTTGTCACACAGTGTATAAAACAATATTTGAATAATATATTCAGTAAATAAATAACATAATTATTGAAAAAAAAACGGTCTTCCAAGTCTAGCCTTCGGGCCATTGAATTTTGATTCATTCATCTCCTTCTGAATATCACAAGCCAATTCGGAAAATCAATGGGGCGTAAAACAAATTGAAGCCACATATACATCATCACCTGGTGTCATGACACACTATTATTTGGACCACAGACACATAAAGCCAACCTGCTTCTGTCGGTTGAGGTGTGATAAGTGATATTTGACATGTCGTGTCATGTCACCTTGTCATATGCCATATCAGAGCCATATATCATATCATGAATCATATCATGTTGTTCATGTTATATCATATCATAATCATGTGACAAATGAGTCAGTCGTATCAATGTTAAAGATAGGTTAGAGTTTAAAGACTATAGATAACTATGACTATTGTTCTAACTACGACTATAACTATATAGTTATATATAACAGTCTTTGATGTGATTTGTGACCTATGGTCCATATTCTATGATATATGATTCTTTGATACGATGAAATGATATGACGTATGATTCTATTGTTTATTAAATGTTGTTCTTTGGGATTGCCTGATGTTGCAGTTTGTAGGCCTTGCGCGACTGTATGATGTGTGTTCAGTGCTTATGTTGATTCATGTCCATTCATAGGTTCATGTCAATTTCGGGGTTTGTGAAAAATAAACGAGTTTCTGGACACATGAGATGGGGTATCGCATTCGGGCCAAGATGTAAATCACTTCCATCTGGAATGTGCAGATATTTACTCAGCAACATTCTAAATCTTGACCCTGGAAACCTTAACCCTTCAGCCAATATAAATAAATAAATAATTAAATAAATATATATATATATGTGTGTGTGTGTGCGTTGTTTCATGGCATTGGCCCAGCCCACCGCCCCTGATGAGCGGTTTGGTTTCGATGAAACCTAGCAAGTTTCACAAGCCCCCTGATTCTACACAGCCCCAGGGTTTCAGCATAGATCATGGCAGTTTCATTATATTCCTGTGATTCCTGTATGTTGCATGTTTTCTGATTTCTATTGAAACGAGGCTCCCAGAGACGGTCTCAGACGGTCTGAGACGGTCTCCAGCTCTCCTTCAGCCTTAAAGCCTAGCTTTATGAGATTTTCTGCGAGCCGCAGACTGGAAAGCATCATATTTTGGTTTCCTGCTTTAATCCTCACTTAATCCTCAGTTTGGAACTTCACCCAATCCTCATTCCTCATTTTTCCGGAACCTCACCAAATCCTCATTCCTCATTAGTCCTGATTTTGGAATCTCACCAAATCCTGATTCTTCATTCAATCCTCAGTCTGGAACCTCACCAATCCTCGTTCTCTCACCAAATCTTAGTCCCTCATTGAATCCTCCCTCATTGAATTCTCTTGCCTAGAATCTCACCAAATCCCCATCCCTCATTTAATCTTCATTCTAGAACCTCATGAAATCGTCATTCCTCAATTGATTAATCTTCTTTCTTGAACCTCATGTAACATCCTCATCATGTATGCTTCACTATCCTCATTTCTCATTGAATCTGGATTCTGAAATTTCAAAACGCCATCACGCATTCCGTATGAATTTTGATTGTAAGTATTCACAATATATTCTATATATCATATTTCTCATGATTTTATGATTTACATCATGTTTTTAAATTTTAACATCAAAAAATATGATGACCCATGGTAGCAAAAAAAATGTGTGCTGAAACCGTCGAGACCGTTTCCTACTGTAAAAGTCATTAGGGTCAGAAACCGTCGCGACCGTTTCACACTAAACCATCCAAAAAAGTCGAAAAAACGGATATAGTCTGAGACCGTCTGAGACCGTCTGAGACCGTCTCTGAAAAAGGCCCCGACATGTTATAGTATGAAACCGTCGAGACCGTTTCAGACTATCCCAAATCGTACTATCATGATACAGTCGGAAACCGTCAAAACCGTTTCTACAAACACCATTTTCGTGACATTGATAATACATACATACATACATACATACATACATACATACATATATATATATATTGTTTTTTCATTGTTTTTCACATTGTTTTCGGGGTGTGCATTGCAGTCACGAATCATGAATCATGAATGTGAATTTGATTTTATGCCTATGTTTAATTATACTATTTGTAACCTTTCACAATCATCACCATCCCATACCATACTATGAAAACAACATGATTATAATATGATCTCTTAATACAAGTGGCCTATTTTCCCCCTGAAATCTCCATATAGTTTCTATATAGTTTCTATAAAATTCCATATGGTTCCCATATAGTCTCAACTGCCAAAAATGCCCACAGACAAAGAGACCACACTTGGTTACAAAGTACACTAGATAAATAGCATTGGATCTTCCCGGCCCCAACAAACGTGGGCCGCCTGGCGAGGTGACATGTCTCAAGATCGTGGGCCGCATCACTCAACAGCTGAAGGGTGATGATTCTGAGGCATCCAAAGCGTCTGGTGGGCTGATCATGGAAGTTGGGATGTCAATAACTGGGATTCAACTGTGCTGATGAATTCTGATGCTCCGGAATTTGCGCAGCCTTTGCTTCCAGAATTCTCATGAATTCTCGTCATCCCGGGGGAAGAGGTGATTTCTTGGTGCAGTGATGCAGCACTTTTCATCCCTGGAGGAGATGCTGTGCCAAAGTTGCCGTGAATCACAGGAGACTTGCCTCGCTTGCCAGGCTGGTAGCGGGCTGGTGGATGGAGAAGGTCCTTTTTGACCTTGAAACATGGGGGTTTTCCATAGTCATGGGGATCCCCAATAGATCCCCGCTGGAGGGATTTAAAACCATGGTTTTAGATCCCACAAAAATGGATAATTTGGGGTACCCCTTAGGACACCTCCATATATTCCATATATCACAGAAGGACCATCCAAACATCCACCTCAATAGACTTAGCTGATGTCCATTGGACCTTGGGGTTTGTCACGAAAAGGTGAAGTGAGATGCCAGTATGGCTTAGTCCAAGAACGGGATCCACCCCAAGATGTTGACATAAAAAATGGGCCATGATTTTCAAAGCCATTGGGTTGTATAAAGTTCCCTGACAAACCCATTGGGTCATGGCACATGTGAACCGTTTAATACAGGCCCCATAGTAAACGACCATTTTCCGGATAATCTGGGAAACAGCATTTTGACAATCGGATATATATATATATATACATTCATACATACATACATACATACATACATACATACATACATACATACATACATACATACATACATACATACACACACATATACATACATACATACATACATACATACATACATACATACATACATACATACATACATACATACATACATACATACATACATACATACATACATACATACATACATACATACATACATAATATTGCATTGCATCCCCAAAATGCCGGACCGATCTGACGCGTCAGGCACCAGGAACTGTAGAGGATCCCTCTGGAGGAACTCGTTCACGCGACCACAGCTGCCGACGCAATCAGACCGCCATGGAGGATGCGTCCTTTGAGGAGAGCGACGGGTGACTTTCATGGAAGAAAGCCGGTGAAACTCGTAACCCCCAACCAATTTGGGGGTAACCATGGTTTAATAATGTTTAATGTAGATTTTCCCTGTACTTCAAGATATTTTTGGGTACAAAATCATCCATTATCCCCCCAAACCATGGTGATTGCCATCCGACTATATATGAACCAAACGTCTTCAATTCGTACAGCTTACCCCCAGAAGCATTGTAAGTGCTGGAGGTGGGACACATAATATAGTCCTGGATCAAAACTAAAGACCTGGGGGACTACAGGTTTGAAGGTATTTTCAGTATTAGCCATCCAATAATTGGGGTACTCAATTTTGGTATGGTGATGTTCTAAAATAGGGGTACCCCAAATCATCCAAAAATAGACCATTCTAGCATTGAAAGCTATGGTTTTGGGGTACCCATTTCAGGAAACCTCTATATATATTGGTCAGATCCTAACACCGGCAGGAAGGGTGCGATCTCTGCCTCGTACGCTGGGCAGCGAATGAGATGGCCGAACAGCACCTGGGCTCAGATTGTGTGCTGAAAGGGGGAGGCGTCTTCCTGAAAAATCCGGCTTGAACCGGGGTAAAACCTATCTGTAAATGGGATCTGGATGGATATGGTGAGATGCGACTTGATGTACCTGCAATGGAGGCCAAGATACGACAAAAGTGCTCAAGCTCGCAGGTTCACCAATGATTTGTCCAGGCGGTGGAGGGGTTGCTATCCCAGCTGGGGCCAGGTTTCACTTCCCACCAAGGTCAGGAAAATCGCGGGGTCCTGAGCTGGAGTTGTGGCCTGCACGTTGCTTGGTTGAAAGTGCTGCCTGGGTGGTGCATCCTGGTTGAAGCTAGTTACTTTAGAAGTGGGATGAAGCTACGATCCAGCATTGCAGGCAGAGGGCACCAGTCTAGCTTAACTGCTGATGAATCCGAAAAAGCAAGGATAACTACAGGAGGTTGGCAAGCGACTCTTCTTTGGTTATTTTTGGCATCCCCTGGACGAATGGCTCCATCGCTGAGGCTTTCTTTTGGTGGAGTCCTGGAGGGATGGAGCTACCCCCGAGGCCATGGATCAGGTGGTTTCTCAGGGCCATGTTGGTCGCCCCGAAGCAATGTGGACCCGTAGTCATTCTTTGGTGGGAAGAGGCTGCAGGGTAGCGGCTGTATGGTAGTGACAAGTCACACGTTCTCGGACAAGCACAGCGTGGCAGTTTCAAATTGTTTAATGGAATGGTGGCAAACACCAACTACCACCCATCACCAGATCATGACCGTTCCCTTCTTGACCAGGCGGATTTGTTGAGGGATGCTGGGCGTCTGCTGCAGCTCACCCTTTGGGCGGAAGAGAAGATGTGTCTTGGCAGCTGGATCCTCTTGGGCGATGATTGGGGATGGCTGGGGATGGCTGGGGATGGCTGGGGTGTATGGGAGTCAGCTGGATAGATGATCATAGACATCATTGATTATCATAGATGATCATTGATGATCATGATGGGATTGTGGGAGAACTGTCCTGGTGGATGCTGAATTGTACGCGGTTGGACTTTAGAATCCACTTGGAACACTGGGAGAAATTGCATTGTATGCTGCCCATAAAAAGCTGTCGTTTCAATGCATCTAGGCCCTAGGCTATGGCGGCAACTCGGTGGTGTCTCATGTCCTCTGGCTCGCAAAATAGGCCGCCTGGTGCTGCCGAACTCCTGCAGCAGGGCCCTATCCTTAGCCAGTTGCGCGCAATGCTAAGGAGTCTGGGATAGAAGTGGAATCCATTAGTTTGTGCCCAGGATTCTGTTGCCTTGAGGCCATGACTGGCTGGCAGGCCATGGGTTGTGGGGGATTGGTGGGGTGCGAATTTGTCTCACTGAAAATGAACATGGCCCTTGGAAAGGAGGTACACCCAACCTTAACTGCAGTTTCCAAGATATTGCAGGTGTTGAAGTTAAAGAAGAACCATCCACTTGGGCTGAGCAACTTCCAGCCAAACTGACCTGTGGGGTGGGCAACAGGAACCAAGAGCTCTTTGCTGCGAGCACAACGTGGCTGGAACGGAGCTTCTGCCGAGGCTAGAAGGAATCAAGCTTTTGCATGTGCAGGGATGAATTGCAGGTGAGCCAAGCAGTCAAGACACCTGGATTTCCCTTGGAACTCTGATGGCTTTTGCATGTTTTTGAAGGTGGAAGGTTTGAAATTGCAATTGTCTTACTGGTCCAGTGAACAGGATCTTGCTGAGAGACTTCGATTTTTGATACCCCCTATTTGTTTGCTGGCCAAGAAAAGGACGACAAGGATGGGCCTTCCGACCCTGTGGGTTGAGATCAAACAACTGATGTGGAGATGGCTCAACAATTCAGCAGAACTAAAATCCACTGCGGAGTAGCAATGGACCTACTGGGCAAGTCATGCTTTTTTCCTTCAGTTGGTTTCCGTAAGTATTCCCGTATCATTTTTGCACATAAATTCTGTTCTCGAAGTCACAATCAATCAAACACGAACAAAACACTTCCTCAAAATCCGCCAGACAATCAGCAAATTACCCACCAGATAAATCTACTGTACAAGTAATCATCGAACATCCACAAACATCCACTCAAATCCACCAAACATCATCGAAAATCCACCAAACATCTCCAAAGAATCATCTACAAGACACTTCACCAACAAAAATCATTATATCAGTGGTAAAATCACCGCTATATCCCGATATCATAGTTGGCTAAACCATGTTAAACCACCATTTTTGATGGCTAAATCACCATATCATCTTAGATTCCCATCCCTTGATGGTTCAAGCACCATTTGATGCTCATTTTGATGGTTAAGCCAAGCCATGTGAACCCCATATTTCGCTGCGATAAACCATTTTTCATGGTGAACCCCATATTTTATCTATTTTGCTGCCTCAAAACCACCGTTGTTCCATGGTTACTGGCCATGCCCCTGGCCCTTCCACCAGCCAGGCTTTTCAGCGTCCGCTGCGTCGCTTGCAGCGTTTGGGCGCGCAGCGCTTGGTGCGGAACCTGACCTCGGCGGTGCTAGCGCAGTTGAGGCCTGGAGAATAATTATGGCGGGTTCATTTGGAGGACACCATAATTATGGTTGATATCATCATTAATTAATTATTTATGGTTGATATATGTTGATATTAGTATTCCAAATGGTTTAACTCAATTTCAATATGATAATTGGAGGATTTACACCATAATTCAATCAATATGAATGTATATTAATATGATGAATGGCCATTGATGGGTTTCATAGATTATTAATAGATCATAAATAGGCGGAATGGTTTAATATCCAAATATGGCAATTGTGAATGATTGGTTGATATTAGTATTCCAAATGGATTACTTAACATGATGGTTAAGAATTAACACTACGTAGTTAATATGTATGAATGATATGGGTTTATCAA
>CAMXCT020001907.1:0-67500 GCA_947184155.2 Cladocopium goreaui | reverse complement strand
GGATTCAAGTAGGAAAGATGGGGGATGTAGTCATCAAAAAACTAACAGATCGCCAGATCGCCATGGTTTAGATGGCCCATTTATAGATGATTCTATAAACAATTTTGATTTACCTACGTATATTAAAAATTGGGTTGATGTAGTCCATGGGATGTAGTCATTGGAGATTTAGCCAGGAAAACGTGGAGTTAGTTAATTTGATTGTCTACTGTATCCATTAATAGTTGGGATGTAGCCATCAAGAACAGGACTTCAACATGATCCAAGCAATGATGAATGGAACTAGTTTTGTCTTAAAATCATTTTTTTTGATTGATAGGGAAAACTGATGATAAAATTGTGGATTTGCAACATCCTGAAACTGGGGCTCTCAATTTTTTAGGCTACTTGGGGCTTGTGATCTTTTTTGTGGAGCTTCAGAAGGTTTATATTCTTTTCAAAAACCTGGAGGTGTTTGATCTCTTAAGTTGGTGTTTGAAGGAATGGCACCAATTAGCGCAAAGGGTCAGACTGCCTGTGCCAGGTCGCCACAGGCACATGTGACGCTTGGCAGGAATAGAAACACTGGGAAAGTACGGTAGGGGCCTGCAAGCAAGTCTTGCAATCAATAGACTGGTTGGTGGTTTGACACATTTTTAACAGAATCCTATTTGGGTTGATGATCCCAATTGACAAATCTTTTGTTGGGATGGGTTAAAACATGTTGAAACAACCAACCAACGGAGGATTGAGGTGGCCGTGTAGATGGTTATCCCCGACTCTGGAAACTTTACTTTCGAATTGATGAACTGCGATCGATGATGCTAGTAGGATTGATCATCGATAGTAAACATGATGACGACTAAGACGAAGAACAAGAAGCACAAGAAACAGAAGCAGAAGAAGAAGAAGAAGAAGAAGAAAACAAGAAGAAGAAGAAGAAGGAGGATAAGAAGAAGAAGAAGAAGAAGAAAAAGAACAAGAAGAAGAAAAAGAAGAACAAAAAGAAGAAGAAGAACAAAAAAAAGAAGAACATGAAGCAAATGAAGAAGATGAAGATGATGATGCTGACGATGAAGATGATGATGATGATGATGGTGGTGGTGGTGGTGATGATGGTGATGAAGATGATGATGATGATGATGATGATGGTGGTGGTGTGATGGTGATGAAGATGATGATGATGATGATGAAGAAGAAACTTACATCATCAATCATCATAACAGGATGATACATCATGAACAACATTTTCCAAGTTGCTCACCACCAAAATCCACCATCTGGCTCCAGCGGGAAGACCTGAGCAGCTTCGCCGCGGTCCAGCTGCGGAGCTGCGGGGACCGGCGGTGGATGACGTTCTCCCTGAAAATGGCGATGAAGGGAATCCAGGATGCCGCCTCTTTGTCGGAGCACGCCTTGCGCTGCGCCATTGCCGTCTTGGACCATCAGGTGGGGAGAAAGATTGGGATGGGGAAGATGGGGATAATGGTCAAGCTGGTCTTGGAGAAGGGAAGACATTTCGAAGGCTGAAAGGGTGATGGAAGAAAACTCATATTTTGTGGGTTTGAAACGACATTGATTATTGAACACACCAACCACACATTTGCCAAAATTCGTCACCACTACCCATGGCATTTGCCACTCATAAAATCATTCAACCATGAGCTCGAATTGGCTAAGATCCATCGAAAAAAACATTCATTTTCCAATTCAAATCTTGCTCTTCACTGGGAAAACAATCATTCTACCATCCAAGTTTGGAGATCACAAGATGGGGGTTTCCTAAAATGAGGGGTACCCCAATAGCTGGATGGTTTATAATGGAAAATCCTATTAAAGTGGATGATTTGGGGGGTACCCCTATATAAGGATTGGAAACCACCAAATGAAGCAATGAACCAGGAAGCCAAGGCGGATGACATCGAGGATTGTCTCCTGAAGTTTAACCGTTTGCTGAGCAACCCTGTGCCCAGCAGCAAGGCTAGGTGTCAAGGGGAACTGGTCATGGAGATGGGGAAACTGGGTGAAACTCAGAGGGTTGAAGTTGCAGTGGATCTCCGGTGCGGAATTTTGAGGATGGAATATGATGGACTCCTCTTACCTTTCCCGGAAACCGTATCTTGCGACGTATCTCCCCGTGACCAGCTCGCCATGTGCCCAAGCTGCAGGTGATCGACATGATCGCATCTTCAAATTTCCCCAGCAGCATCGTTCGGGTCATGAGGCGCCACAAGGAGCACCCAGCCGCGCCCTGGTGAGGGTAAGAGGCGCTGGAAATCACCATTGAAGCCTGAGGGGATTTTTAGGGAATTTGAGATTCACATAGATTCACTGTTCTAACAGGTCCTGACAGATCCTGACAGATTTCTAACGGATCCTGACTACTGTAATTAATTATTGACCATAGACCATAGTGAACGATGTCTTGCATTAACAATATACAGGCTTTGAGGTGCCGGTTTGCGTACCCAGGTCGTGTTGGGCCGTTGGGCTCATTTGGTGTGAATGGACTCCTGGGTCTTCACTTCTGTGGATACCAGTAGTGAGGAGTACATATTGTAGAGGTTCTATTGATTAATGTATCATAGATACTCGCATTGATAGTTGAATAGAACTATTATGGATGTATCATATAGCTACCATCCCCATATCATATATATATATCAACTATTAACTATATGGATATATTATATAATCCAACAGTTGATAGCTACTATCCCCTTTTTTCCAACATCTCCATTCACCCATTGTTGACATCCTCAGAATCGTTGCGAGGAGAACCTGCCCATCTTGGCCCTGGCGTGCCAGTGCGTGGCTGGCTCCGCCAGCACTACCGATGCGGCCACCAGCTTCGCGCGGGCAGGTGGAGGGGATGTGGTCAGCAAAGATGTGCAAAAATGGGGGATCTAGCGATATATTCCACAACTTTTGGATGGTTTCGAACACAGACAGAGATTTTGGATGGAAAATTAAGGATGTGGTCGATCTTGTAGAGGAGATGTCCCCATCTTTCACCCTGCCAGGTGTGTTAGATGAGGTTTTGAACGTCATGGACAGCCACAAGACGCATGGAGGAGTGCAGAATGTTGCATTGTTCCTGTTACGCACCATCCTGAAGGACTGGGCTGCTGGGTTGGACCCCTAATTGATTGAGCTGGGTCTTAACTGTTTGTGCAGTGACCCCTAATTGTCGCGAAGGATGGGACTGCAGCGCGTCAGGCTGTTCAGAATGGAGCCATCGCCAGAGTACTTCGCCAAAGTTAGCTGGAACAGAAAGAACCAAATTGGGGCTTTATCGACAACCCAGGGACTATAGATGAAAGAATGTGAAACATCTTTCTGTTCCAAGTCATACTGTAGCTTTATGATTTTTCTTTCAGATGTGAAAAATCGATGGATTTTTAGGTCCTGGCGGCCTTGAACTTGTCCATGGGCCGCGAGATTCAATACGGCGGCTTGGTGTCACTGCGCCAGATGATGGATGCGAGTCGCCAGAATCGATACTTTTGGCCGCTGGGTCAAGATGGGTTCAGCCGTGGGGCTGGGGGAAGGGAGTCTAAGGGTCAGGGACTCGATTTTTTCTTTTCCCAAAGAATAGGGCGGGATTTGGTACAGAGTTTCTTGGGGAAACTAGTCTGAGTTCCAAGTGCCAAAACTATGTTTGCACCATGGCATACGATGCATAAACCTGCCTGTATCAAATAGATCATTTTGAAACAGCATCAACATTTAAACTTGTCTCAAAGAGGGTGTCACCTTAAGATTCTCTGGTTTCTCATCATCTGCCCTAATTTTTTTGTGGCCATAAATTAGGAACCATGAATGCAAGACCATGAATGCAACCAGCACCCAGATTCTGGACCTTGGCCATTTGGCCATGCCTCCAGGCAAGAGAGCCTGAAGACGCAGCGTGCGCAAATTCAAGAAGCGGGGCTCCAAGCCAAGGTGCACCATCAGTCCGATGCCGCCCTCTGTGAGGTGGAGAAGGGCGGGAGTTGGAGTGGACGAGGAGGATGTGAAACTTCCAAGACATGTTGATTCGTTAGAGAGCTAATTATAGTGATGACTGTATGAGTATGCATGAGAATTGAAGATCTTGGGGGACTACGGATGAAAATGCGTCATTTCCAGGGGTGACCCATCCGATTTTTGGGGTATCCGCAGCACCAGGCAGCTGACGACACGTTGGCCTTCGTGATTCCTCGGTTCAAGGTGAGCCCTCTGACGCCTCAATGAACTTATCATTTGAATCATTGAGTTCTCACAGGTTGGTGTTTTCGAGTTCGGTTGCCCCAGGATTCCAGTTGTCCCCCATCCATCAGGAGGTGCCCTGCTGGCACTGGCAGTCTGGGTGGTGCAAGATGGGCCCCAAATGTACCTATGCTCACGGCCAAGAGGACCTTCGTGGGGGTCATGGCAAGGCCTATGGCAAGGGAGGCTACCGCAGAAATGCGGCGGAGTAGGAGGCTCGACGAACGTACGGCTCCTCCGAGATTTCGCGACGATGTGAGCAGAGTGCTGTGTTTTTACCTCCCACTGCAGTTGCACCGGAGCCCTCTAGAGACCTGGTGTGCCGCGGCCATGGGCGTTCCACCGCATGTGTTGCATGTCAAGTTTTGGCCCAGTTGGCAGACAGTCGCGCCGAAATTTGAAAAATGCTGGGCCAGGGTGGGCAGGGTGTAGCACAGAGGTCTCTGTTTTAGGTCTCATGACGTTTTTGCATCGACACTATCTCTGCAGTCACTGGAATGGTGAAGATCCATCTCCAGCGGTATAAAAATGACGATCAAAATACTTTGTAGCCCGTGTTTTTTGTTTCTTGGGGATATTTGGCAAAAAATGGCAAACACATGGCAAAAATTGGGCGATATGGATCTCACATGATCTCACCATCTGAACTTCTAAACACTGGACTAAGGAGAGCCTCAGCCCTTCGCGCCTTGCAATCGGCTCCTCCACAAGGCGTTGCCTTCAGGAAATCGGGAGAACATCCCAAAATTCAAGGGGTAAAAACAGCATTTTCCGCTACAAATTACTATAAATGGGATTTTTCCCAGATGATTTTAGGATATTTTAGGTTTTCAATGGTTTTCAATTCTTCCAAAACAGGATTTTTAAATTTCAATTCTTCCAAAGCACATTCGATTCTCCTCATGGGTCATTCCACGGATCCAGCTGATTTTGTGGATGTCCTGTTGGTTTCTTGGAACTAGATCTAGGAATGGTGATGAGGGAATGCAAAGAGGGGGAAGATGATCATTGGCGAGCGTGGTATTGTCAGTGAGAAGGTTGAGAAGTGTAATTCTTCTTCGTTCCCATCCTTTCCATTCCTTTCCAACCTAAAAAGGATCTTACACAGCTCGTCACCAATCCTCCAAATTTAGTCGAACATTATTTTCTTCTGAACCCTGAGTTGTCTTTTTTGGTTCCATTTTTTTTTGGCCCTGTCTGTTTCCCGAGTCGTTTTTCCCCATGATTTTCTGGAGCCGTTCCTGTGCCAGGCTTCAAGCTCTCAAGATCGGCTCTGCAAGAGGCCCTGAGCCCGGGATGCTCAGGTTTTGCTGACTGGGTCTGAAAATGGAGGAGAGCCGGTACCCTCTGGTTATGTCAAAATAGCTATTGAAAATGACCATAGAAATAGTGGATTTTCCCATTGAAAATGGGTGGATTTTCTATAGCTATGTAAGAAATTACCAGAGGGTACCACCAATTTGTGGCCATTTTTCTAGAAAACAGAGGAACATGATGATGAGGAACGGGGGATTTGGATGGATTTGGGGTTTACATGGGTTTACTGTACCCTACTTTCAGACAAACCAGACTGATATTTCTTATCAACCCCAAAATTGGGGGATGGTTTCAATCCCAGCTACATTCTGATGAAATTGGTAGCAGCATTGGATGAAAAGAACATTTGGAGGTGTCCCTTTCACCTGCAGGATTGATCCATGAGAAGAACCATGGTTTCGTGTAAGATTTCCCTGCAACCAATCCATTGAAGGAAAAACATGGTGAGATCTTGGAGGGCTAAAGTTCATTCCTTGCCTTGAGATTAGGGATGTAGGTTGAAATATGTCGAAATCCACTTTTTGGGTTGATTGATATTCCCCATTTCCATGAACAACACTGCGATCATGTTTCTGGTTATGGGATGTATGGGGAATTGTGGTATCAGAATTTGGGATGTAACATCATGGAAAACATATACAGTGGAGTTTTCCAAGTGGGTCTCTCTGAAATTGGGGTCCACCGGTCTACCGGAAAAACATCCGCATTTTCTGGCCATTTGATGGAGGTGATCATCAAGTGGAATGGGGGGTATACCTACACCCAGATTTTTTTTTTCCAAACTGAGACACCCCAAGCCCATCAAGCCCCGTGAAGTGTCACACAGATGCCATGGTGAGGTAAGGATCCATCTGCTTCGGTCCGTGCGGCTGCGATTCCTCTGATCTCGTCCATGGGGCAGGTGCACTGGGGATGATACGAAATGTGGGGTCCAAGAGTCCAACAAATCAACTAGTTCAAAGGTGTTCATAGTTTATTTTTGCATTATAAACTGTTTAGACTTCAGACCCTAGGTTTGATGTATCTACCACTTTGGGATCTTTGGGACTTACATAGCTTCATTTGTCTATGAAGAAGACCGGAAGCTAAGTTTGGACGGAAAATCTGGTGCTTGCTGTTAGGACTGAGATGTTGTTTGAACTTCCGGGCTGGGATCCAAGTTGAAGTCCGCTGCCAGAACTTTCAGGAGCCAAAGTGCTACAGTGAGTGCAGAGCGTGCCAGCGATATTGCAGCACTCCCATGGACACCAATACCAACATACCGCAACATACCCTTTTTGAAAGCTTCAAGTGCATTGAGCTGATGCAGTCCAGTCCGTTGAGAAACCACTAAGACTTACCCATTTTTCCAGGCTGTTCAACTCCATGCCCAAGACTATTCTTTTGTGACCTGAGAAACAGGAGAGCAGAATGCCACCAGTGAAACAAACAAGAAAAGACTCAACTAGGCAAGGTGTGAACTGACACACACACACACTGACATTGTATCTCCGAAAATTCGATATGGCCAGAGCCGGTCATTTCAATCACATCTGCAAGATGTCCATCAGTTCCCCATCCTTCAGAACGGGACAGCCTCGCCATGGAACGACTCACCGTTGCTTTGCTCGGAACGGGGCTGGCGGCGCTGGCTGCTTCGGTGGATGTCAATGAATCCGGTGGCTCGGCGAAAGGGACCGACGTCGGCTGGGCTGTCGATGTTTTGTTTTTAGCAGGTCGGCCGCTGACCGTCTCATGGTATATTGTATAATATATAATATTAATAATAATAACAATAATAATAATAATAAAAATAATAAAAATAATATATATATATATATAATTATATAATTATATAATTATATAATTATATATATATATATATATTATATTATGTCATATATATATATATTATGTAATGTGTATATATATATAAAATGTAATATATATATATATATAATATGTAATATATATATATATATTATGTAATATATATATATATTAGGTAATATATATATATATTATTATAGACATATACAGCTATTTGTGATGGGGAGAAGGATAGATATTTGCGTTTTGGCCCAAGTGTTGAGAGAGCGGTGGTTTCCAAACATGCTGATAATTGTCCATTCCTAAAGGCATGATGACATCCCCAAGTGACTTTAGAAGAATCACATCCTACTAGAATAGTTGTCAGCTGCTTTTCGTTCTTTTTGAGGAGGACACAACTAATTAATAGAGATTCTCAAGGGGGTTTTAAACATCTTTAAACCATCAACCGCTTCAGGCAAGAAGTATCAGCTTCCGATCACCCAGCCGGTGGTCATCGACAACTGTTTCTACCGCGACATGTCTCCTGGCGGCCAAGTATATCAATTGTGGAAGCCCCACTAAGCACCACTTTTCCCTGAGTGCACATCAGGATTGCAGCCTTAGAGAGGGCCAATAAATCCGCTCCATGTTTTTTTTTCAATGTATTTAGTATTTGGAAGGGTCTCTTTGCGTTGTCCATCAGTATCATGGTGCCGCCCCATTCCGCCGAACCTGATTTCATAGCATCACCAGCTCCATTTCCGACTGCCTCAGGAGATATTTCCCTACGATGCTATTGGTTCTTCCATCGCACGAGGAAAGTTTGGTGGCGTGCCAGCAACGCTGCATCACGGTGGAAGGATGTAGGCAGGGGCAAGATGAGCAGATGTGGGCACCGGGGATGTGAGATGGGTACGCAAAAGTTGGGTTTTCGCAGGCAGCATCAGCATTGTTTTAGTGACATTAAAGGTCACATGAGTATAAAGAGGTGTGACATTTCAGTGACATGAGTATAATTTTTATAGTGTTCTGAACATCTCTGAAGATCTTTAAACTTAGGCAAAACCTTCCAGTAAGAATAAGCCATGAATAAGCCATTATAAACATTTATGAACCATAAATCATAGATATCAGATATATCATGATATATCATCATAATCATTTATAAACCATATGGAGGTACATCTCCTGGTGGGGCACTGGCCACTGCGTTTTGTCGGGTGCTGATGCCTACCTGGTGGAGGACGGACCGTTCCGTGGAGGGGCTGATTGGGAAGTTGGTGTATCACTAGGCCAATATTATTGGATTTATGGTTGATTTATGGTTGATATATCTGATATCTATGATTTATGGTTCATAAATGTTTATAATGGATTATAATGCTATGTATGTATATATATATATACACATATATATATATGTATAGGGCCTCATATATCTCTATATTTGGATCAGCATATAAACCCACTTACATAGCTGGGGGGAAGCCTGCAGAAGTCATGAAGAAATCGTGGCCACAGATTCTTGTGGCCAGCATCGCACACCAGGACGTCTTTGCAATGGCTGGGCCTGTGCATTGCACACCAGTCCTGGCATCCTGCCGTGAAAGGTGGGGCTGTTCCCTGCTGCCCGCGGGGGGATCACCCCAAATTCACTGGCTTGGTGCTTTGGGCTGGAATCACTCCTGGATCCTGTATACTTGGTCAGGCCTTCTTCCAGCTTTCCCGGAGCAACTGGCATCGAATCTGCCAAGGCGTGTTGAACGCCCAGTCACTGAGTTTGCTTTGGCAGAATCCACGTCACTGAATGAAGAACTTCTCAACATAGGCCCGAAATATTGTGGATATTCCTGCCCAAGAATGTCCAATTCAAAGTGCATTTGGGGATCATCCCTAACTTCAGCACCATTTCAGCACCAAATGGTCGGAATCCGACACTTGAGAGCTCCAACATCCTCTGTGCTACTCTGCCCCTTTCTTTTGTGTTTTGCCAGGCCTGGCCATCGGGATATGTTCCTTTCCCGATGGAGTGCTGGCCGCGGAGTGGAAGCGTCTTGAAGCATTGCGGGAAAGAAGAGGCCCCGTCAGCCACGGGGGTGGGTGGGGGTCCTAATTCATGGCAATGTCAATAGGAAAAATTATGATACCCCAGCATTTTTTTTTTGTACCCTCTGGTAATTTAACATAGCTATTGAAAATGGCCATTTATAGTGAGTTTTCCCATTAAAAATGGTGATTTTCCATAGTTATGTTAAATTACCAGAGGGTACCCCATTGTCAGTCACCTCAGGTGGTGCTAAAAAACTCTCAGCTGATGCGTTGAATGGGTCCCGTTTTGCAGGTCATCCAGGATGTCTCCAGCGGCCTGGTTGGGGCTTGCCAGAATATGGAGCAGCTGACAGTGGCTAGTTGGCAATTTCAATGGCCATGACTCAGGAACCGATAAAAATTGGAGGTACCTACCATATATAAGGCCTATATAAGATTATGTAAGGCCTATATGTAAGGGAATATCCCCACAAAATATGGCCTGAAATATGGTACAGTACCTCGAGCCTCCATTTTAGGATCCTGAAATTCCCATTGGCAATAGGGGGTCTCCTGGTGCACTCGAGGTCATGGCGTTTGCCTAGAAAAATAGACCCACATTTTTCTTGCCGTTGGTTGGTTGAGCTGTAGCACGTCACAGTTCGGAAGCGAAACTCATTGAGATGCACAGTTCAGGAAACCGGCATTGACAACACATAAATTCCACAATACCCTACATGTTTTTTCCTGTGAAACATTGGGCGGGAGTATGCCCTTGCCAGTGTTTGAGCAGGTGCCGTTGTATGAGACGTGCCATTCGCTGTGCAGCAAGAAAAACTTCTGCTCCATTTACGTGGAGAATCAGACCGGCTGTTTCATAGGCCCACCATGCCAATGCCAGTGCAGTGTCAAGTGACTCAAGTGACCCTCGTTTTGGATCTTGACTTGACGTAAACTTTAAAGACTGACTGGTTTGGAGACATTGAAACCTGACCTTGGTCTTTCCTGGGATATTTCAATGTCTACCCGTGCAAGCTGGGTTCAGGTGAAATGACTGCGGGTTTGAATTGCTTCAGCCCCTTGAGGCTGGGTATCGGGAGGTGGTTCAGAGTCTGGAGATTTTTGGGCCCAGTTCTTTGGTGTATATCATGACGCATCCCTTTTCCAGCCCGAAAATTTATGAACATCTTCCACGTTGCCTTTGAGCCATTGCTTCCCACACTTGGGTCGGTTGGTTAACATTGCTTACCCTCTGGTGAACTAACATAGCAATGGAAAATGGCCATTTATAGTGGATTTTCCCATTAAAAATGGTGATTTTCCATTGCTATGTTAGTTCACCAGAGGGTAAGCATCCACACTGCACTGTGCGATCATCCATCGTCATCTGATGTACTCCCGAGCCCTCCAACCTTGGATTCGAAACGTCTCAGGAACCCCGAAGCCGCCTATCACGCAGGGCGCCTGATGCATGGGGCGGTGCGAGTTCTCCAGGACCGGGCTGCAGTAGCCCCTGGTGGGATGGTGCCCGATTGAACCTCCAAAAATGGTGGGATACACACGCAGAAACGATGCGAATGATGGTGGGACCACAGTGGGATATAGGGTTTGATACTGACGGATTTCATGCAGATTCTGAATCCGCCCGTGATGGGAATCCCTCTACAATATCAAGTCCATGTTGTTTTGGCCAACCTCGGTCATCATTTTTCCTCGGCAGGACTTGCGAGACACACAAGTTTTCGGCTTAACGCAGGTCACCCGGCACACCACAGGGTTGATACGGCAAGGAGAGAATCCCATGACATTGAAATATATATATATATATGAAGAGATAATTTACTGACAAGAAGCAGATGTGTCATGATGTGTCTAAGATATTTGAGATGTTTTTTTTTTTAGGCTCTCAACTTTAAGACACAAACCCATTGATTTGGGTTTCTCCCAAGGTATTGTATCTGACAGATTGTATAGTTGAATTGCCCCTATAAGTCTATAAGTAGCTGGATGGGCGAGCATGATGCTGTTGCAGAATCATAGAATTTCGACAGCAAAACAGCATAGTGCCTGCAAGTTTGGCAGAGAGGAGTTCAAAACACATGATTACCTCCCTACTTTTTGGAATCTTAGTAACAAACCATCCCAGTAACCAAGCATATGGGGCTCATTTTACATCCCAGTCATAGGGGGTGCATCCAATTTCATAAACCACTATAAACCTCAAACTTGGGGACGGTTTATTAGAGTTACTGTATTATTCCACTATCCCAATAATATCCATAGATATCCATATTACATCCCACCATTGGGGTCCACATCCGTGGACGTCGACATGTCCGTGCCAAAAAGGTCTTTCTGGAACGAGACTGCCCAGGGAATCCGCGAAGCTCCTGTGTGGAGTATTGTCGACTGAGCTGCTACTCGAGTCTCCAGTGCAACTTCTGGCAGTACTACCTGGGCTCAGGCGCCTTCAGGGGCGGCACTTGGAGGTGATACTTTTGACATCTTTTGACCATTTGGAAATGAGAAGAGTTGCACAGGGTTGTAGATGAAATGAGCTGCAGGCAGTGCTTCAGATCTCATCATGATCCCTGGGGTCTCCTTGCCAGGCTGTTGGGTGGATGAAGGCAACGTGCTGCAACTTGGCTCTCACTGCCTGTTTTTTTTTTTTGTGTTGACGCACTTCCCCACGAAAATGTGGTACGTGGTTGCAAGTCTTGTATGAACAGTTTTTGGTGGGGTTCCAACATAAATAAACGGTGGACAAATCAATATAAAACGTCCCCTGCGCTGGGTATCCATATTATATACCATATTCCCTAGTTTGAACTATCTTGAATGGGCAGCCAGTTGGAGCTACGAATTGACATGAATTGACTTTACCCAACCAAATGATAGTAAACATCCATCCAATCCCGAAGGCCCTTCCTTACATGGAACAGATGTTGCCCCATTCCAGGCATCCCTTGACCAACGCCCAACTACGACGTGGCTGGGACGTTGCCATTGCCGGGGAGCCACTTGGACGAGAAATGGGCTGTAGCTATGGACTTTAATCCAGTCCAGATTAATAGTTATATTCCACCAAGACTTGCAAAATGAGTAGCTGTAGACTATAGCTGGCTCAAAGTTCTGATATCCCCTCAAGACTGAAAGCTACAAAAGTCAATTAGTGTCTCTTGAGTCACGCAGAACTTCCGTTGGCATTCCATGTTCCAGGTCAAATTTGGTGTCTTAAGATCGAAGATCCTGGAATCGACCCACTAGAACCGCTAGTTTTTTCCCTGGTGCAGAACTTTTGAAGTTTCTCCCTTCTATGTTTTTGTTGATGAAACCTCCTGTGAATCCGTTCCAAAAGCGTCCGTCTGATCTGTCAACATTGAACAGGCTTCACATCAAGCCCTGGACGGTAATCGTCACAACTTTATGGCATCAGTAACAAATGTAACAGCCGACTTTCTGCCTGTGTCTTCCGTCTTCCAGCTTTCCAAGGTATATCCAACACTTCTGTCCTGGCCTCGGGTGGACTCCAGCCAAGGAGCCCCTGTCTAAAAAGGGCTGCCCGGAACCGTGGACGCCGTGGAACTGGGGATTTTTGTTTCACGGGGCATCCAGGAGTGGACCATGACCGCCCGCGACACCATCTGTTCCAAGAGCAGCAAAGTGAAGGAGCGACCCGGCATGGCCAATGAACATGGTCACTGCTAGTTTGATTCAAAAAAGATCAAAAACGATGTGAAAAATCGAGTGAAGCCTCATTGTCCCGCATCATCCTGTCTCCCCATTTCTACGGCTAGCGGTTAAACAGGATCCCAAGTATCCATTTATATCATTTATATCCCAAGTATCCATTGATATTATTTGGATAGATCTGGATAGTATATATATACTGTATATATACATATGTATGTATGTATGTATGTATGTATGTATGTATGTATGTATGTATGTATGTATGTATGTATGTATGTATGTATGTATGTATGTATGTATGTATGTATGTATGTATGTATGTATTATGTATGTATGTATGTATGTATGTATGTATGTATGTATGTATGTATGTATGTATGTATGTATGTATGTATGTATGTATGTTGTATGTATGTATGTATGTATGTATGTATGTATGTATGTATGTATGTATGTATGTATGTATGTATGTATGTATGTATGTATGTATGTATGTATGTATGTATGTATGTATGTATGTATGTATGTATGTATGTATGTATTAATGTATGTATTAATGTATGTATGTATGTATGTATGTATGTATGTATGTATGTATGTATGTAATGTATGTAATGTATGTAATGTATGTAATGTATGTAATGTATGTAATGTATGTAATGTATGTAATGTATGTAATGTATGTAATGTATGTAATGTATGTAATGTATGTAATGTATGTAATGTATGTAATGTAGTAATGTATGTAATGTATGTAATGTATGTAATGTATGTAATGTATGTAATGTATGTAATGTATGTAATGTATGTAATGTATGTAATGTATGTAATGTAAGTAATGTATGTAATGTATGTAATGTATGTAATGTATGTAATGTATGTAATGTATGTAATGTATGTAATGTATGTAATGTATGTAATGTATGTAATGTATGTACTGTATGTAATGTATGTAATGTATGTAATGTATGTAATGTATGTAATGTATGTAATGTATGTAATGTATGTATGTATGTATGTATGTATGTATGTATGTATGTATGTATGTATGTATGTATGTATGTATGTATGTATGTATGTATGTATGTATGTATCATATAATGATATATAATGATATATAATGATATATAATGATATATAATGATATATATTGATATATAATGATATATAATGATATATAATGATATATAATGATATATAATGATATATAATGATATATAATGATATATAATGATATATAATGATATATAATGATATATATAATGATATATAATGATATATAATGATATATAATGATATATAATGATATATAATGATATATAATGATATATAATGATATATACTGTAATGATATATAATGATATATACTGACATATAATTATATATAATGATATATAATGACATATAATGACATATAATGATATATATATATACACATTAATTGGACATATTCACTCATATCCCAACTTATATCTGGATAGTTGTCAATGATTGTATATTACTACTATGGATTTATTGCTATCTATCCACTGGATCCCCAGGAGCTGAGCCACGTGTCCAGTGTGTTGGGATGCCAGGCCCAGGCACAAAGGAATGAGGAGAACTCGCAGCGCTGGGTTGATGGGCTTGGTTCATGTTGGTTCATGTTGTTTAACGTTGATGAATGTTGGTTCATGTTGTTTAATGTATGTTACTGTACCGGTGATGTTGGTTCATGTTGGTTAATTCAATATACTTCTCTGATTTCCGATGAATCTTCCAAGCGCAGCCTCAGAAAAAAATGGATGTTTGTGGAGTTTTTGGAAGATGTTTTGAGTGAACAAAGAACTCTTGAGTTTCATATGGGCCGTATGGTGCTGTGATGGGCTTGGTGGGTCAATGGCTCGACAGGACTGTGGCAAAACCACTTTCACCAATGGCACCGCATGCTTTTGTCTCCGACCTGGAGGCCGTTCAGCAGCTGCCAAAGGTTCAGGATTGCCACGTCTTTATCTTCTGTCCTTGGTTCCTGAGGAATAAAGCGATTCCTGGCGGTACTTGGAATGCAATCTGAAAATCATTTGCCTCCTGAAGATGCTGCAAGGATCGACCGATGATGGTTCTGCCGGTCCTTTCGAAATCCAGAAGCTCATAGTTAATTTTACTTGGGCAAAGGGAGCCAGTTTTCAACCATAGGTACCGTATAGCATAGTACTAGGTACCCTGGCAATACATTCTTTTCAATGTCCACGAGGGACATACCGGACATTTTGCCATCCGGCCAGGGCTCTGCGAGCGAGAACACTTCATTGGCTTTGATCTCTATGAGAGAAACGACTTGGTAGAGGTTGGGATCCGAGATCCACTTACTTTTTTGTTGGGATGACAACCAACCAGGCTACGGATGAAATGCCAGAAACAACCAATTCTCAAAGAGTTGGAACTGTTTTTCTTCCCGCCTGCATGCAACTTCCATGATACTTGATCTGCACTTTTCCACTGAAGTGAAGTGTCCCATGATCTTCGTAATTTCTGGATCCAGCCCACCCAAAATTGGACGATTCCTTCACACGGCTCTGTCTGAAAATGGGGTATACCGTATACTACATGACCATATTTAACAGGAAAAACACTAGTTACCCTCTGGTAAACTAACATAACTATGGAAAATCACAATTTTTTACTGTAATGGGTAAATCAACCATAAATGGGCAATTTTCCATAGCTATGTTAAATTACAAGGGAGTAACCCATGTTACCCACGGATTTGGAGGTATCCTATTTTCAGACATACCCAAATAGTGGGCCAACTCCAGGCAGTGCAACCTGCCGCGCACGCCTCGCTGTTCAAAGCACCAGAGGGGCTGGGAGCCTTCCATGTGGAGATCACGTTGAGGGGAGTGAGCTATGTGCCTTGGTGGAGCCAAGTCATAATAGGAATAAGTGGTAGGCTAGTCATGGGGTCTATGACATACAGTCATGATAGTTACTGATAGTTTAAAGCCATGATTTGACCGATGTTGTTTCTAGTCATGGTAATAGAATTGGGGTTTTCTTAAGATTGGGGATCCCCAAGAAACCATGAAATCTTCATCTATGACTTGGATAATTTGGGGTACCACCATTTTAGGACACCTCCAAATATACAGGTTTTTATCCGCTTACCAGCTGTGGGAGTCATGTCAATTTTAGAAGAATCAATCCTGGTTTACGTCGAGCGTTTCTAGGGGTTCGTGAAGCAGTTCCAAGGAGCGCATCGTAGCATCCAAGTCGGCCAGTGATGAGCTGCGGAGGAGCTTTGCCCTCGACGTGGCGGAAGCCACAGGTGAGCGGAGCGAAGGGGAGGTTCAACCTAAAAACGGATGTCTATGGCTATAAAACCGTACGGGATGGGGCCCCCAAACGTTATGTTTGTTGGTTTATAACCCCATCTGAGTATAATTATAAGTGTCATGCACTATTGGTATTATATTATATACCTACTTAGCTAACTATAGGGCCCCATCCTTTATTAAACCAACCAAAAAACCGGGTAATCATGATTTTTCATGGGGATATTTGATGGAATTTGATGGAACATATTTTTGCAACTCTTGTAAAAAGTTGGATTAAAGACCCATATATCTGATTTGTACCTGATAAAAATCTTGACGACAACCCCAGCAAATGCCCGGGAACAGCGGCTCAGGTGTCTCATCCTCGTCTGTATGGAATGATCAAGGCTGCTCGACGCCTTGGATGAGGCAACCAGTTGTGTTGTGGGTAGCCTTGGCACCCCTTGGTTTGCTGGAACAAGAAATCTTATCTTGCTTGCGGATCTGTTTGATAGTTGTTTCCTTCAACAAAAACGCATCTGATGATCTGTCACATGTTTTTTTTCTCCATTTTAGACCTAAATGTGACTCAAGTCTACACCTCACAAATGGGTACAACTGGCCCCAAGAAATTTACACCGGGTGATGATGACTTGCAACTGCTTCTCCAAAGCACGGCAGTACATGTTGCGTCTCTTTGTGCGAAACAATCACCTACTGTACTTTGACTTTCCGAAAAATCTCATGCAAACAGTTGAAAACCATGGTGCTTCCACCATGGCTTCCACTGGTTCCGGCACGTTGAGAAATATCATGAAATTTCCCCATCCATTCCCTTTTTCATCCAGCAAATCTGCACATGGGGATGGGTCAAAACCTATTATTATCAATTCTAATGGGATGAGCATCCATTTACCAGCTATTTTGGGGTTAGGTGCCAGGGTTTTGACCAATAGCCACATCATAAATCTGGATGAATTTTTCCAGGACCTCCAATTCGGAAACGTCACACAACGGAATGAGGGTTTTTGGGAGTCGCGGTTCATCGTCCCGAAGTGGTGAGAAATCACACAAAAAAGCTTGGTGAATGACCAAACCTACCCTCTGGTAATTTGTTACATAGCTATTGAAAATGGCAATTTATAGTGGATTTTCCCATTGAAGATGGTGATTTTCCATAGTTATGTGACAGTTTACCAGAGGGTATTCCAGGATATTCCAGGATCCAGAACAAATAGGGCAAAGTTGGTGGTTCCAGGTTTCACCCCTTCACCATGCGCCCCAACTGGTACACCGAGGAGACACCCGGGAGGTGTCCTTGGCTCGCTCCAGTGGCAATGAAGGGGATGATGCTGGGCCCATGGGGCAGTGATGGATGGATTTGGGACTTGGAAAATGGGTTGAGGTAAACGGGGCCCTTGGGTTTGCTCAAACGTGGCTGGGAAATCCCAAAGTTTGAATGTGGAAAAAAAAATCTGGGAATTTGTCCAGCACGCCATGTTTGATGACGGCCAAGGGTTTTGGGATTGTCTCAACGATCGGGGATACCCCAAGTCATGACCAAGTTGATAAATGTTCGGGGTGAACATGATGACCAAGTTATAAACCATGGGAGAGAATGGGGTTCCAAATATTGAGATAACCCCTTGTCTCGCCAACAACAGATGGGTAGAAAAACGTGGGGATTCAAAGCGAGAAAAAATCTAAGATATCTACACCAGCAAAGAGACAATGGATTGTTTAGCATTCAACAGTCTGGATTCGACTTTGTCTAATCCACTGAGGGATATTCAGCCACAATTAGGCCATAAAAGGTGCATTTTCTGGGGAACTCTTTGGTAGGCTTATGACAGGCCACTGAAGTTGATGATCATTTTTTTTGCTTCTATCCTCTGGTAATTTAGCATAGCTATTGAAGATTTTCCAAAAAAGATGATTTACCTTTTGAAGATGGTAATTTTCAATAGCGATGTGAATTTTCCAGAGGGTATCCGTCTGTGGTGTTTCTTCTCCCTCCATTTCCAACTGATTTTGGGATGACCGTTGTATCAGCCGCTCGAGGATTCCCTCAGCATCAAATTTAATATGCAGCTGCCCGGGCATGGTAGCGCGGACACGGTGACGCGGGATTTGAACTCGATCACCTTCCAGGATTGGATGAGTTGATGGGATGGCTGTCTCATAGATGACTCAAGGCTCAAAGATATTCAAAGATGCTGAGGGAATTCCAGAAGTACATGTTGTTGGGCTTGGTATAATTTCGACCTGCTTGATTTGATTTGAATGAGACAGATCCAGGTTGTTGAGTCGGAATTCGCACAATTTGTCCTCGTGGTTTATCATCATTTTCCTTATGGTCGTTGCCACAATTATAAGACGGAAGTTGAGGAGTACGAAAGTACGGTTGTTTACCTTACCCTGTTGTTCTATAATTCCGTTTTCCTCAGAAGGTTGGAAAAAAGCTTACTCTCAAATACTCCTAACTTTTTGGTCATTCTATAATTCTTGTTTGTGTTCTATAATTGTGTTTTCCCCATATTTCTCACATTTATCAATTCTGTTCTATAATTACGTATTGTGTTCTATATACAATATTATAGAATTATATTTGCAGTTATTCCGTTCTATAATTCTGGTTTCTATGTACATTCTTCCGGGGTCCCAGAAAGATACACAAAATGATGCAAATATACATATATATATATACATGTAAGTAACGTCCAAGACTCATACAATCTGCATGTTGCTAGAAATCATAGAACAGGATCCGAATCCGCTATCGGGATCCGGAGTCCTAATTCTGTTCTATAATTCTGGCAACGGCTGTAACATGATATATTGGATAAATCTTCCGTTCCTGAACAAACCCAGTCAAGTTCCAATTTGTCATGGTAAACATGGAAACACAATCCCAGTTTTTCCCAGTCAAATCAACATTTCTTGATGTTATAAGCTAAAACTACTAATTTGTTGGTAGGTGGTTGTTGTTTCATGTTGGTAGCATCTTGGTGCTGACTTTCCACTAGTCCCTTGCCATCGGCTGCAAGGCCGGCCTGCGCGACTCAGTGCAAGCTGCGGCACCAGACAGCATCACAGGTGCGCTGATGAAAGGATGAGAATTTACAGGTAATTACCCTCCGGAGAACCAACAAAAATGGTGATTTAATGAGCATACAATAGGGATATAATGGGGTATCAATGGAATAGTGGTTCATTTTTTCCTCTGATAATCAAACGTAGCTAGCTGGGGAATCCCATATAAAATGGAGATTTGAATGGAACATGATCTATAACTGGTGGATTTTCCAGCATGCCATGGTTTGATCGGGGGGTACATAGACATAAAGCAGGGATAGCCTGCAAATAAGGGAGGGGGGTATGAAAAAACAGTGGGAAATTTGATGAGTCATGAGATCTGAAAAAAAAAACCTGGTGAATCCGTAGTACCCTCTGGTAATTTAACATAGCTATGGAAAATGGCCATTTATAGTGAGTTTTCCCATTAAACATGGTGATTTTCCATAGCTACGTTAAATTACCAGAGGGTAGTTGCGAATGCTCATCCCCCTTTGGTCTCGTAGATGACTGAAAAATCCCCGGCCGCTCAAAAAAGGTCCAGTGGAAGTCTTCACCGCCTTTGGGGACCAAGAGCCTGGCATTCCCTTCAGCCGTGTGTGGATACCGCTCCTGCTTGGGGTGCGCCGGTTTGTTGCACAACGTGCTGGGTGTTGATGTAGAGGTCTTCAATGATCCGCAATGACAAGATCTTGATCACCGAAGAAATCATTGGAGATTCATCAAAAAGGGAATCTTTGAATCTTATTTAACCTTAATATTTGAACGTTTTCCATGCTGCACCCATGAGTCCAGCTAATTCCCCTTGACCCACAGGTGCTCGTCTGCAGCGCCGTGGTGTTTTGCTTCATATATGGCCTGCAGCGTCATGGCCCCAACGGCATTTGCATGGACGAGGATTTCAACTGCCGCGATCCCTTGGATGGTTTCTGCGACACGGTGCGCCGGGAATATTTTGCGGGTCCATGATCTATTGAAATCTGGGAGCTTCATAATCAATGACATTGTGGGTAGCTGTTTCAATCATTTTCAACCGAAGCATATGGGCACCATTGTGCACTGTGCACCCGAACAAAACGGGTTGAAGCCTGACTTTTTTCATGATGATTGCGATGGTTTGTTGGGAGTGCCTCATCTACAGCTGGTCTGCGAAAGGATTCCGGCGATGAGAAGATGCGCTCCCCAAAGAGCTTACGCCAGAAGCGATGGTTCCCCGGCTGCACCAAGGACAAGCTCGGGCAAGGTCCGCAAGGTCTGTAGATTGCCATGGATTTGTAGGTGACAACAAACCATGAATTTAATAATTATACAGTACAGTACAAAGCCATCATACATGGCCTTATAAATCAGGATCGGGAATTGTTTTTATGGATATATATATATATGTATATATACATACACAATATATATATATACACATACATTTAACAAACTTTTTTTTTACAGATAGATGATAGATGGATGTTGATGTTGCGTCTCGATGGGTCAATATCACACAGAAACGGAGCACTTACTGTTCGTAGTCTATGGTCTTGAAACCAATATATACAGTATATATATAACAATCTTTGAATCCCAAGTGGTGTGAAGTATGGCATGCAGGTTTTGCACGGAAACTGATTGGTCCAGGGGTTCCACAATGTCAAGAGTGGTTCAGGAAATTTCAATAGTCCATGATCATTGTGCCAACACTCAGCCCTTCGAAAATGATGGTCTTCAGTCTTCAGCCCTATTGGGGCGAAGGTACTGAAGGTACTCACTGATAGATTCCTTTGTTGATAATGGTTGGTGGTTTCAAACATTTGGATTATTTTCCATTTCATATATGGGATGTCATCCTTTCCATTGACGAACTCCATCATTTTTCAAGATGGTTATTGCACCACCAACCAGGTTATTATTAACCATCATTAACCATATAATAACCATTAATAATAACCATTAATATTAACCATTAATATTAACAGTATATTACCAATCAATGGTAGGTTGAAACACACAATGGTAGGTATAAACTCATCCCCAACTTGATGATTTGACTTCACGGCGCCCCTGAGGTTTCGACCTCAATCGCGCAATGTCACCACAGCATAAGCACCAACACGGAGGCCTCCGGTTGCAATGGCTCTGTGGTTGTCGTCCAACCCAGCAATGTGGATGAAAAATGAAAGACACTGTACACCCAGATGATAGCATGTGAGGTAAATTTACCGTAATGGAAAGTAGTATTCGAGACACCTTTATTTTTTGGAAATTGAGCTGGGGCTTGGAAAACGATAATACACTCTTCAAAAAACGGTAATATTTGCTATAGTTATTCACAGAACTTGAAAGACGATAATACACTCTTCTAAAATTGATGACTTGGAGCTGTATACTAAATATTGACCGTGGCCCATGTCAAAAAAATCGTTTTTCTGTGAGTTTCTGATGTTTTCCTTTTCAGATGGTAGGCTCTCAGGGATTTGATTCTTGCTTTTTCGATTTCCGCAGAGGACATGTCGTGCGTCTCCGGCTGAGCAGCTGCCCAGTGGAAAATGACGCGGTTTCCCTGGTGCCAGAGGATGGTCTGCGTGATTTGTTTCTTGGAACTTTCTGGAAAGTGTAAAATGTGGCTATGGATCAATACCTATTAATACCATTTTTAGTGGGATGAACATCCGGGGGGGGATGTTCACCATGGGTATAGGGTTTTGACACACTGCCATGTGGGGCAACAGTGCAATAGGACTGAGTCATGTGGAATCACTAGAGCAGGATCAAAAGAATGACCAGGATCTGAAACAAGAAACATCGGCAGCAAATGGGATCATCCTTTGTGTCCCACCAGAGCGAAGTGGCCCGATGGCCGGAGTGACTCAGTGCGCAGCACGAGCTGGCATCGATTGGAAAAGATGGTGCTTGGACGGATTGGATGCGCAAAGCTCGAGATGATGACCCCCAAACAAATCAAACAATTGCAGGGTTGATCTTCGCTGCCCACTGAGACTTAGATGCAGGGTACTCGTATTAGACTTCCATTCATTTTTCGTTGTTTAGTCAGTAGCAGTTTGTCAGAACCCCCAAGCCCGGACCCCGACCTATCCACTTCACGCAGTTCACAGAGTCCCCATCCTCAATTGCCAGGATGGAAAGGGTCACTGGGATAGCTGGTCTCTGGGGCTCTTGCGTGCCTTCGTCAATTTCGGCTGAAGAGATTGGGTGGGCTCCCAATTGATGGCAGTTTTCAGAGGGAAACTATGGGTACTTTTGGGGTTCCAAATGATTGGTGGTCACCAAAACAATGGCTGAGGGGTGAGGGTGGCATTTTCATCAGCTGAATTCGATACTTTCTCTTTCGGTTTATCTTTTTCCAGTCTTACATGTTGAAAGATACTTTCCATCCTTATGTTTCTTTAGGGGAACCTCCCGTGCTCTAAAATGAATCCTCATACATCTAAGATTTGCTGGCGTTGTCACTATCATCTTGAGTCATAGCCTCATAGCCTCATAGCTCAAATCATTTGGAGCTGATGTTTCCCTGCTTGGTTTAAGTTCAGCGAACAACTCCTGGTGCGTGCTTTGCACCCCTGTTTTCCTCACTTGGATCATTCACAAATCGCTGAAATCCTCACTTTTGTTATACTCAACATCCAGAAGTTTGCACACAATTGTTGGTCAAACCAGTGAAATCCACACTTTTGTTCCTTCAACTCTTGATTTTTGCAGCGTACATATGCTTAACTGCCAACTTTTCCCGGGTAAAACCCCCATTTTCTCCGTGAACGTCGGGGCTTTTCACCCCAGGTGCTGCAGCCGCCCGGGAAGACGACTCCACCACCGTGCGCCTGGGCAGCTGCCGCGTGCTGGCGCAAGCACTGCGGGGAGGGGAGCTGCTGAAGGCTGCCGAGGCTACGGCTGTCGGTGGTGGTTGGGGTTGCATGATGTTGGATGGATTTTTCCAGTTTTCTTTTTTGGATTTCAAACATTTTCAAGCCATCTAATTATTGGATAATTAATTATTGTTTTAGTAGTTTTTTTTTGGGAACATGATATATAATATATTATAATATGGGATAGAATGGGGTTTCCCTGTTTCTTTGAACATGAAGGTAGTGACATAGAGAAAGGTGTTTGTTCATGGCGTGGCTTCCATTTGTTTCCGTGCTTGGAGTGGATGTTTTGCGCTGCCCCTCCCCATCTTCCCTTGTGAGATTTGCTGCGAAGTGGCCGTTCACATGAATTCGCTCTGGACCCACACCTCTGCAGGCTGGGTCCTGGGTTGGAAGCACCTCCGGTGTGTTGTCCTGAAAAGATTTACTATAGCCGTTTGGAAAGTAGTTGAGATCTGGAGGAATACGATGGAATAGGGTTGAGTCCGGATCCCCCTTGACTTCAAGTTTGGGAGGTCTTCATGAAACATTGGAACAATTCCATCTACCCAACGGGCTGAGCACAGAAATGATGTCCACCACCACAGTGGTTTAACCACTGAACTGCCCTGTCGCATGAAGGTGGCATCATGGACGACCTGCAGCACTTTATCTTCGATGACGTGGAGTCCAAAGGGTCAGCTGGCTGCAGATGTCGGACTGAGAGCTGTCTTTGGGGTGGAGGGTGGTCAATTCCGCGATGGAAATCGTGGGGGAAATCAATCGAGGTCTTCCATGAGTAGGCGGGGGGGAACTGCAGAATGGAAGTGCTCCTGATCCTTGTGCTTGTTGAACGTTCTTCAACTCAACATGTTTTCCCTCCAATCTCATGTACTTGTATGGCCCAAGCCGGACAACCTAGGATCATCCGATCTACCACGAGAAAGGTGTGTCTTCAACACATCTTTGTCACGTCTTTGTCCTCTTTTACCATCTTTCACTTTCAGACATCATAGATTACAGATGATTGCCAATGATTGCTGATATTTTCCCAACCGCCCAACCGCTGTTAGTGCTGAATCCTGGATCCAAGTACCACTGGTGGTGTTTTCGACCACTGAAACGCGAAGGAAAAGATGATCGAAACCTTGAAGTTGGACCTCTTTTTGAGAAGGTCAATGCAGTGCAAAGAAACCCAACTAGTCAGATGTAGTTTATGTAGCTATCCCTCGATTTTACACACTTGTATAATCCAAACATGTGTCAAACTTTTATAGACATGTGACATGTGTCAAATAAACTCCATCAAATCGACAGCAACCCATGTTGATCCGCAAGCACATGGGTTTGTCTGGAAGGACTTTCTCCCAAAATCCAATGTCTCAAGTTAGTTAAACAAAATCAATACTCCATTCTCTCCATAGATTTCTCCTGATTTTTTTAAAACCACAACTTGACTGGGGGGTTAAAAGCACCAATTCTGAAACCAGCATTTTCCCAAGATTTTTCAGCATCTTTTGATGATTTTCATGGTGATTTCCCAATTTTCAGCCGTTTCTTTCATTGAAAAACCCCAGCGAAACCGAGTCGTGGAGCCCTGCTGCTGGAAGCCTTGGCCTCAGCCCATCGCCTCGGCGCGGAGCAGTTGCTGCCGGTGGCTCTAAAGGCCTTGAAGAAAAGCGAGGCGCGATGGGAAACTGTGGAAAAATCGATGGGAAATATATGGAAAATATATGGGAAACATGAGAATTATAGGATTATATGGGGAATATTTGAATAGAGGTTTTTATTCTAGATATCTAAGATATATCATGATATATCTATAGTTAATGGAACATGGGTGAACTATTAATGCAATAATATTGTAATAATCAAGGTTAGTGAGCTTAGGTCCCCCCATTCATGGTGTTGATACGGATGTTTCCGTTTTGTCATGGGGTGGTGACTTAGGGATCCCAATGACTTAAGACATATCAATATGATGTAATATTGAAATATCGTAAATATCTATAAATATCTTACATGCAGAATATCTAATATAATACGAAAAAACAAGATGTAGCACGTAACAGTTTTTTTTTGTTTTTACAATGTGAATCTAATCTAATCTAGTCTAATCCAATCTAACCTAATCTAAGTTTCCGAAGTCATGGAGGATCCCCAAGTAAACCATCGTTGCTCTAATACTAAAGTGATCCAATGACGACTGGATGATTTGGGGTACACCCATGACTTAGGAAACCTGAAACCTCCACAAAAAGCATGAATATTCGAGTAATATGCTGACTGTAGCACGGGAAGATAATCTATTAATATACCAAAAAATGATCATGTAATGTGATATTTTATGATACTATATGGCTCACATGATATTCACCATGATATGATATGATGTACTACTATGATGTACTATGATGATCTATGATGTACTATGATACTGGTGTATGCTTTTCGCTTGAAAATGGAATGCCAGGAAAGTGGTGACTTTTGGTTCTTCAGCCAGGTGAACATGGCAGCCCCAAGAGGTAGGTTTGGAAGCTGAGTTTCCTGCGCAAACATCGTCTGGTACGTGGACTCTAAAGCACAGACATATAGTCTTTATAACCGGTAGAACATGGTAGAACTATATAAGTATTGTATAAGTCTATAGTCAGTATAACTATAACTAATGGGTTATAAGTTATAACTATAAGTCATTCGAGTTTTCCAAACTGAAGCCCAACTCCTTGGTTTGAAAGAAACCTTGTGCGGCCAGGCCAACTATCAGTGCAAGGTGCAGGCATGGTCTGAGATTCGGAAGGAGATGGTTGATTAGACCACCTTTGAACATCCGCGATGGCTCTGCCAAGCTTAGATTGGCTTAGATTCTTAGATTGCCATCTTGGTTAGAGGACCAGGTTAGATGTGGACTCGGGTTGGCCCCCTTTGACAACTAGCTTCACCTCGCTTTATGTCACAGTCGTCCTTGATACCTATGCAATGATATGCAATGTAACCAGGCTGGATTTGGGATATCACACCGATATCCCAGAATTACATTCAAAAGACAAATGGATTTGTTTCATAGTTCATAAGCACTCATTGCCGTTTGGTTGTTTCATGTTGTTTCATTTTGTCATTTCCGTCCCATTGTGATGATGTAAGTTAATCACCTGTTCATGCCGGTCGCTGCCGCATGACGAGACTTCTACAAGCTCCTGATACACCGGAACATCCTAGGAATCAGGGACTTGCTAATCATGATCAACCAATACCAATCGTTAATTACGAACATATAACTACTAATCACTTCTAATCACTCAATCATAATAATCAATCAGTACTAATCAGCATTATCAGCCCTCAAATCAGTCCTAATGATTACACATCATGACACTTTTCTCTATCGCATCATGTCCTGGTCAAATCCACCCAAATCTTCGGGGCTTTTCTCAGATTTTCTGAAAATCACCAAAGAATCTCATGTTCAAATCACCAAATTTTCAGATTCTCTGTTCAAATCACCCAAGAATTCCATGGTTCAACTCATCACTCTTGAGGCCTTGGCCAAAGCCCTGGTGGATGCCTTCGCCAACGCCCCGGCCGCCTGCGGAGCGGCCTTGCAAGCGCTGAGCGCGGCGGCGCCATGGGCCATGGTGCCATGGCCGGAAAATGGATCCAGATATGGGAGATAGCCTCTGGTAAACATACAAAAAACGATGGAAAATCCAGCATTTTCTAGCTAAATCAACGATTTCTATGGCAATTTTCAATAACTGTTAGTTTACCAGAGGGTACCATGATATTACAAGCCAATGGACTATGCCATAATGATGATGATATATGCCAATTATTAATGCTAATTATATTGGCACATATTCATCCAATGATTCAATGGATTTTCACTATGATGTAATAGGATATACTGACTCTGATGATTTAGACCAATGATATAATAATTACATGATGTGATACACCATGATATTATATGTTGTGCTATAAATGGGAGAATCTTCCAGCCATACTGGAGGGTAGTTGTGGGAAAAAAACATGGCAACTTCACACACAAAACTTGGATACTTATAATATGCTGATTTCAGCGTAAGACTTAGGAACAACATTGGGTTTCACACTCAAAATTTGGAACAGAAAGTGCATTTAAGCTCCAAGAATAGGATAGATTGGGATTTCGTAGTGCAAAATCCGAAGTTGATTCAAACGCAAAGGAGTATGTAAAACATGCGGGTTGAATACAAATATTTTTTTCCATGATGTGGGGGCGGGTCACAACATGTGACCCATAGACTACTGGGGATTAGCATCAATAAGTACCAGCTATGCTTCCGCATCCCTGGAATGTCGCGTGGAATTTGGACGCCCAGACATAATTTTTGCTGCAAATTTTGGGGTTCCACTTCATTCGAAAGCAATTTGCTGCTATTTTGGTAGGATTGTAGGGGTTGCTGTAAATGATTTGAGGTTATCAAATTCACATGCCAAGCAGAGCTGATTCCGCAACGAAGTTTGAGGCGCAGCAAATATCCCCCTGGATTTCACCACAGCCAGAATCAGTGTGTAGCTATTCCAAACCATTCACCAAATTGTACAAAGCTTGCAGTTGTTGGTGTGTGTACAAAACAAAGTCACCCCCCTAATTTTTTTACATGGACATTGAAGGAACATCATTTGCCGCACTTGGATATGATGTACTCAGACTCATAAACATACAGCTTCCATCATGTTCCATCTAAAATTTAGGGGGTAACAAACCCTATATAATCCCATACATAGGTGGGGATATTCCGTATATAACTGGGGGATACTGTTTTTTTAGCCATTTACGAAGTGGGATGCACCAATTTTGTCATCATCCAGGTTGAACACGTCAGGGCGATGTCTATCTACTTGGCCATGGGCGTTCCCCCCACGGCAGATGAGGCCATCTCGGATGTTGATCAAAACACACGTTTCTCATGCGATGATGCTTTCATTGTCCGGATGTTTTAGAATTTCGGATATTGATGTCCGAATTTCCGCCCAATCTCCAAGATGATTTTCAGAAATGTTTGGCTCGGAAAGTCTTGCAAGTTGAACTTGGACCCTCGGAAGAAGTTGTTGAGATCAACCCAGCAAATGTCCCTTGAGTCTAAAAGGCGAGCGGCTAGCGGAAATCGTTGATACCATGGAAAAAACCATGGAAAACCATGGGAAAACCATGGGAAAATCATGAAAAATCGTGGGAAAACCATGGGAACATCATGAAAAAACCGTGGGAAAACCATGATGTGCTAGACTGCTAGACCATCGATACAGAAGCTTCCATCCTGTATTTCTCCGAAAGATGAAAGCCATGAGGGCTATCAGCCATCCATTTTTGAACCCAAATATCATATGGTTGGTCCTAAATCCCGTCAAATCCCAAAATGGTTGGTCTTATACCAACCATGTTTGATCATTTTTGTGGTTAAATCAAATCCCCAATTTCAGGAAATCCCATTTTTTGATGAGTTTCGATGGATAGATATCACAGGGCCTGACCCTGGGGTGCAGGAGGTTCGAGCTTTATCAGTCTGCGCGGCTTTGGGAAACACCTTGGCGGAGCACAAGAGTGCCATGGGCTGTGATGGCCGGGGGTCACACGGGTTGTACTACCCCCATAGATAGGGGAATGATCCGAATAAACGGGAATTCCCAAGAATCAACTATTCTAAGGGATTTTCCAGAGTGGCAAATTCGACATCAAGCTGAACGGCGGAGATCTTTCAAAGACTCGCACGGACGTGGTCTCAATTTGATGTTAAAACTTCGAAGCAACAGAACAATGATCTTTGATGATCTTTTGGAACTTGAAATGGCAGTGTGTCAAAACCTTGTACCCCTGGTGAACATCAAAATAGCTGGTAAATGGATGTTCATCCATGTTCATCCCACTAAAAATGGTATTAATAGGTATTGATCCATAGCCAAATAAATTTCAATGGATGTACCCTCTGCTTATTTAACATAGCCATGGAAAATGGCCCATTTACAGATGATTTTCCCCATAAAACCTCCATTTATAATGGATTTTCCATGCCGAGGTCCTGGGAAGGTCCTATCGCCCTGGGCCTGGGTCACTGGGCTTTTCATCCAATGGATTGGTCGAAGGGAACATTTACAGGAAAGCCCCATTTTTTTTTTTTGTACCCTCTGGTTATGTCAAAAAAGCTATTGAAAATGGCCATTTATAGTGGGTTTAGATGGGTTTATCCATTGAACATGGTGATTTATAGTGGATTTTCCCATTGAAAATGGTGATTTAGTTCGTGGATTTACCCATTGAACATGGTGGATCTTTCCATAGTTTTTTGTAAGTTTACCAGAGGGTAATTGGGCCCTTAAACGAAAATCCATTGAAACGCGACATGTTCTTCCATGGTTGAAACCGCTTGAAACCTAATGAAAGAGTGGTTTCTGCTGGCTTCAATGAATAGGCATCAAGCGACACAAAATTGGCAGGATGACTGCGAGTACCTTAAATGTACGTGGGTCAAACTACCATATGATGTGATGGTTTAATGCCCACCACATCCAAAATGTGGGCCCCCCAGACTTTGTTTGGTTCCAGGGTCAACCATCTAATCTAGCGTCTACGGGATTTTGTGGAGCAAAGTTCTGTTCTTTTCCATTTCGTTGTCTTTGATGCAGAAGGCATCAGTTTGTTTTTCTCCAACTTTGATATGTTACCACTGACCATGAGGTCTTTTGGCTTCATTTGTTGGCTCCGTCCCCTTTGTCGCTGGTGAAGGATTCCCTGTCTTTTTTGATACATCTTGAGCTGGACCCATATCAAGCATGAAGAAGTAAGTGCATACTTCGTATCCCACCATCCAACCAAGCAATAAATGTTTTACAGCAATGTCCAACCAACAAACAAGTAAATCAGTGATTCATACTTGCACGATCTCAAGCAATAAATAGTAAGGAACGGATATTACCCTCCCCCAAATTAACATAGACCCTGCATGACCCTGCCTATTTGATGGTAGGTTTATTCTTTGGTTTCCCAATATAATCCAACCACATAAATTAAAATGTAGGTCAATATTCCATACATGGAGCATTAATATGGATTTTTCATGATTTTCCCACTTCTTCCCATTATTTACCAATGATTTTCCCATTTTTTTTCATCGTTCCTCCCATAATTTCCCACCATTTCATTACTGCCAGACATCCCCCCCACTTCCTCCCCTGCCTGAGGCGCGCTTGCACGATCTCTGCGCCTCGCAGTCCTCGCGCTTAGTGCGCCCGGCCATGCGATGTTTGTGCCTGGCAGCGCAAGCAGCACCTTAGCAGCGAGTGGGGTTTAAATGTGGGGAGATGTGGGGAATGGTTTTTCTGAGAAAAAAGGGGATACCCGACTTTTCCGATTTTTTCTTTGGCTGGTGAATAGGGAGATAAACTGATCTTAATATTAATGAATGGGATATGACTAATATTATTAAAAATATAACAATAATATGGAAAACCAAATATATTATAGAATAAAGATTGTTTACCAATCTTGATTGATGGGATATGACTCGGATATATGATATATCTGACCAACAATATCTATGATAATTGGGTCTGTCTGAAAATGATTGCCTTAAAACATGGCAGTTGTACTGAAAAACAGATTATTAATCATCAGATTTGGGGTGTCCTATTCTCAGACAAACCCATTTAAGAGCTTGCACATCATCGCCAGTGGGCTTTCAACCCACATACAAGGATGGTTCCAGCTGCATAAAAAATGTGATTTTACTGAGTATTGAAGCCCAGCAATGGGGAATTCAGCAGCAACACGGGTGATTTTGCCAGTAACTAGTAGGATCTTAGTGGCAAACATGAAGTTTCAACACGTTTCAACACAGGAACACATGGGGATACAAGCAACAATGGTGAGGCCAACCTACCAGATATAAATGGTATTACAAAGTCATACCTATGCACAACTGAACAAGAAGTTCTTTGGGACTACGGCCCAGTCGTAAGAAGTACGGGACAATCAGTGTATGGGATATTTTTCCCTTGTGAGTGGGTTGGGCAACTGCCAAGATTAGGTGGGCTTGACAGAGACTGGCTAGAACTAGGGCACTAGGGTTTTGGCCTGGGACTTCACTGCAGCTACAGTCGCAATCAATAAAAATATTGGGGTTTCATAGAATATCTCAAAACCATAGCTTGAATCATAGGCTTTAAGACTAAGTTCTGGTCATGACTTGGATGCAAGGTAATCCCCATGAGCCCATCCCCCCAGGAGGACAACTTGAGCCCGATCCTGCGTCACTTGCGCCCGGCCTTGCAGCTGCTACGGGCACAGCTGGAGGCGCTCTGAGGAGTTTATCCCCCTATTGGTTCGATGATTTTCCCAGCTATCATTGTGAACCAAAACCTCCATATTTTTTAAAAGGAGATTTCCCAGCCTGCCATGTTTGATGAATTTGATCAGCGTTTCTTTTTTGTGGCAAAGAGGAGGGAAGAATACTGCAAATGTTGGAGGGAACAGTTGTGGTTGGAAGCAATCATTATGTGTTGGGTTGATCCCACCCAAAATCATGGTTGATTCTGGTGGGCTGCACAATTTGTCTGTCAGTTGGCCCGTATTGCCAACCAGGATTTGCGGCATGAACCGCCAGTGGAAGGTCCATTTTCTCTTTGAAGATCCAACACGGCAATTGAAGTCAAAGAAGTAAACGTCGCCAGCAACTCAATTGAAATCCACCCATATGCAGAACATGTACCTGCCGATGCTTGTTCTTCGTAATTTGTTGAATAACACAGCCATTATAAAAAAACAGGTCCAACTATTGATTGCAAAACATAGACATTTCAACAAGGATTGCTAGTTATAAATTGGTAAACCATACCGAATTAGGCAGCCCAAACATTCTTGGAAAAAGAAAGAGACCCAATATTTACATTTACTGGTCATAGTGATAACAGTGATAACCATGAATCATCATGAAGCCATTCTTGGTAAAGCAATCACCATTTCACCATTCCTCCAAGCATCACAACGCTCCAGGCTTTCCAACCCACAGCATCGCATGGGAACTTGCTGCGTGCAGCGTGGATGGCGGCCTGTGCTTGCGAGTTTTGCGCCTTGGATGCCATGCGATTGCCGGGGTTGGAAGCCGAAGATTCATGGATTCAAAGGTCATCCTGGAGTAGATGGAATCGGGTTTCGTTGCGAAACATCCCGGTGAGGAATTTTATGGACGTATCTTTGAAAAAAAACATATTCTACTGTATCTATTTCAGAATTATTATAGATCTGTGGGGGCGTGGGGGAAGTCATTTTTAACATATGTATTGACCAGTCGAACATTTGGATATGATATAAACAGCTATATGATTTAAGTTAAATCCAGATTACAACAAGCTCATTCTAATCAATTCGCTTCATTTTTAAGCTGGTCACGGGTGTACCAGAGTTTTGACCCATCCCCAAATGATGGTTGACGATGTGGGTATGGGGCAAGACCATGCAAAACCTATAAACTTCATTAAACCATCATTGGAAGGAAACTGAACGGACTGTTCAAGGATTTTGTGTCAGTTGCGCTTTTGGACATACTTATGTGATCCGATATGTTCCAGAATTTTGCAGCTTGTTCAGCTTGTTAGCTAGTTGGGCTAAAAAAAGTCATATTCTCTCAAGGTCACTTGAGATTCTAATGCTTCTTACAGAATTTCGCACCTCACTTCACTGCTTGAGTGTCTCTGAGGTGACCTGAACAAAATGGCCAGCCCTTCTGATTTGGGACTTCTGGCGACGCACCTTGGTTGACTTGTCGATTCAGCTGGGAAACTGAAGATGTGTATTTCATGTGTATAGTCTTCGCACTTAGGACAGCCATAACTTGAGCAAAAGCACTGCGTTTCGTTTGTTCCCAGCAGTTGCCTTCGTTGAATTGTTGACCAGGACAGCAATGCCCAGTGAGAAGAGGGGCATGTTGAAACGGAATAGGCGCGGATAGATGCAAAAAACGTGGTTCCCTACAAATCCCATCGTCCCTAGCAGCAATTCTCCATTTGGTGGACCCCCACATGAATTCAATACTCAACCAGAATTCCCGGGGGGTTGTTTAGTATAATATTTACGTGCAAGGGATCATTTCTGCATTTCTGATGAGTGGGGAATGCAGATACAACAATCATTTCCACAGAGGACATCCCTGGCCGTTTATTCCGCATGGCTCAAGGCAAGGCCTGCCACCCCCCGCTGCCGCAAGGCGAAACCCCCGCGCCTTTTTTTCTTTTGACGGCAGGAGACCATGATGCAGCTGTTCATGATGCAAAGTCTGCTGTGGAGTCTGGCTGATGGTAGCGATTGCGATGGCATTGACGTCTCACTCTTACAGACACAGCTCCGTTTAGACACGTCGCGTTTGTTGGAGCCTATAGGGCGGAGCTTCTTTTCAGAGGACCCACAGCAGAGTGCGGAGTTTTGGATCAGATATACCAGAGCAGAACGCATGTCACTTGAGGAGATGAAGGTTGTAGGGTTGCAGGAAAGCTCTGAGAGTGCTGCTGTTCTGGTGAAGAAGCCGGATGGAACACCCTTGGAACAACTCTATTTTCTGAAGGTTCCCAATTGGAAAAGTTCCAAGAACGTGACCATGAGGGACTTTGTTGAGGCTGCCGATCTCAGCTGGAAAAAGGTCATGAGACACGAGCAGGCCTTCAGTCCATGGTCAGATTTCCATGACGGCCACACGATGGACACCCTGCGCTTTAATCGTTTGAAAAAGGATCAGGTGTCCTTCCAGCTCTATGGTTCTGGCAGTGTGGGACGCGCATATATCCCACATACCACTTCCACCATGGAATGGTTTGGAGAGGAATGGGATGTTTCGAAAGATGCCTATGCCTCCAATGTGAGTTTTGACTACACGGAGGTGGACAAGTGCCGCAACTACAGTGCAGATGACCACACCTTACCCAATCGAGCCTTTTGGAAAAGCACCTTTGCCGTCCTGAATGTCACAGCTGCCCGGGATTTTGCTGTTGATGTCTTGCATGCAAAGCCCCGAAAAGTCAATCCATATCCTTGGCCACCGAAGCCCGGATGTATCGCAGTGCAATGGCTGAAACTGCCGCATCAAAATGATTCGCTCGCCTTTCAATTCCATTTTGTGCAGGACTTTGTGTATGACACGGTTCTTTATGGCCTTCCGGAGTTTCTACGGTACCAGCGGGAGTTCTTGAAGTCGACCAAGGGATGTATCAACGGTTTCATGCTCAATAATTTGATCCTGAGAACGGCATCTCTTGATCCTATCGTGAAACGTTTGAACGCGCTCGCTGCGCGATACTTTGTCTTTGAGATTGCTGCAGGCAGGGTGGAATAGGGTGGAATTGCCATAAATAACACGTCAATTTGGGATAATTTGAGCACTAGTGGTTTGGGACTCGAAGCCTTTTATCGTAATTACCAAAGGGACCCAGCAGATCAGTGAACTGAGCAAAACTTACTGTTGAAAAGCTATGGAATGATCAAGGCCGTCAAGGCCATTTCACTCTCAGTGCATGTTAGAGGATTTCGTTTCTGGGTAGGACATGAGTTAAACCCCTGACAGGTAAGTATGCACTGCTCTTCTCATTTCCTGGGAACGAAGGTATCACTTTGCAGATTCAATCTTCTCACTTGAGCTATGTTGCTCCAAAGCCTCTACGGATTTGCAGCTGAAGGGCGTTGACCGATGCGCCGAGATCGACGGAGCTGAGGAGCTGGCAAGAAATTCAATGCGCCACTGCTTGTGGATTTCTGCAGGAATTGAACTCAAGCCCACGACTTTGTTTTGTGGGCAACATCCAGTTGTTGGGATTACCAGCTGGTAAGCTCCGAACACATATTTTGTTTCAAATTTCACAGCTGAAGACGCCTTGGGTTCTCCTCCAACTTACCTTTCTGCAAACCACCGCATCAAACATGTTGGGCAGGCGTGATGATCGTTTGGTCGGCACCAGCATCGCAAGGGATTTGCTGCGCATCTTTCAGGCGGCTATCGATGGCTCTCGATGGCTCTCCTTGTTGGGCTGGTTGTCTCAAGTTCATGCTGAGCCTTTGATCAAACATTAATCAGTGGCTTACACCAAGAAGTCATTTAAGATCCTTTCAGTACTTTCAATGCCATACTGTCAGTAGCTAGTGCTGATGACAAGGGCGACCTGAAAGATCGCCATTGGAGGTCCCAAATCTACAGTGTCTACAGTTGCCATAGACAAAAGGACACACATCATCTACTGTAAACCACCAGTTTGGAGTCTGAATTTCAGATCTCGAGATTCTTGCAGTGTTTGACATCCCTTTTTTTTGGATACTTATTTTCTGACTCAACCAAACGGTGAGGTTTTTTGCTGGTCATCTTTTGCCGTTCTGGGACTATCACCGGCGCCCATCTCGATGTCAGGTCTTTGCTGGTTCGGAGGGGCGCGCTCCGCTGCCCGCGCTGGTAACGTGGCTAGGAAATGCCCCAGTAATGGACAGGTCAATGGGAACATCATTTAAGGCAAATGGGGGGAATTTCCGTTGCCATGTTTGATTGCAGACGGGAAGGAGAATAACATTCACATTTCTATTATATAATATTATATATACACATTGATATAGTATGTTTCCATTATGGTTGTGTTTGATTCCCCCATTTAATCCATATCCAATCCTGTCCCCACTATATCCCCAGTCATGGGCTAAAATCAGGCACTACCGCGAGCTGCGTTCTCGGGATTTGTTGGAAACTTGCAAGAACTAGATTAGAACATCATTTGCTGGTTATATATATACACTATATATATACATATATATATATATTTGACTCTAGTTGACGATTGAAATGCTTCCGTGAGTCCTGTTCCAGTTGTTGATGCCATTATTTTCAGCAGCAAGTATTGGGCTTACCTCAAGTCATACTCAAGACGACTTCGAGCCTGGAATCGCAAAGTCTTCGCGTCAACTTGAAATCGTTCCATCATCCACTTTGTACTGATTAATGCTGGCTGTGAAGTGGGATGTTGTCCACGTTTAGATAAGAAGATTTGCTTTCTTCCTAGGATTTCTCGAACAAATGGACAAGCTTTAACAGATTGCGAATGACTCCAGCGACCAATTGCTGGTTGCTGTCACTGTTCAATCTGTTTTCCGTCCCTGTTTGGACCAAAAGACATGAGTCTGAAATTTGGAATGGATTTTGTCAAAATCAAGCCTATCGAGGACAAGCCTCAATTTCAAGAGGGATAGATGGGGAGTCGTGACAAGGCACCAAACTTTGTCAAGGGGTTCGAAACAGCCAACAACCCGTGCAGGCTTGGGTCGGTTTGGAATCCCTTGGGAATCCCATGCTGATAACTCCCCAGAAAGTCCAAATGACTCATTTTACCCCTGGGTTTAATTTTCGTGGATGATCGGAAAATAAGTAATAAGTCATTTGACTTGAAAAGGGAATATCTGATCATCAATTTCACAGGGAGTTTCCTGCAATTCCAAGCATCATTGGACAAGTTTACGGGACCATTTGCAGGAAACCCCTGACAAAAACGATGATCAAAACCATGATTCACTACCAATCCATTGAACAAAATCGACCCCACCATATTTGATGGTCAAAACATGTCAAAACCCCAGCAATTTTCCCGACATTTTCCCAATCCATGGACCAACTCCGAGGTTATGCCTGTGGGTTTTGCACTAAAACGTCACTGGCACCTGGTACGCTTCTGGAGTCGCTATCTTGGGGGATGAAGATCTGTAACTGCCAGCTTTTCTGAAGGGATATACAGGTGTTTCTCTAAATGGGGGATTGGGTTTCAATAGTTTCAATACAAAAATTGCAAAAACCATCCTAATTTTGGATGATTTAGGGACGTTAGGGATCGCCCATGTTACGAACCAGCCATATAGTATATGGGAACAGCATCTCTAGATGTGCATCTAAGGGCATTTGATGGGGTATATAGCGAACACAATATGACAATATGATCGAAGGAAGTTTAGAAGTCAAACTTCCGACAATATGGACAGATGCAAAAGCAGAGGTGGGAAGAGTCAGAGAAGAGAAGAGAAGAAGAGAGAAGATCAGAGAAGAGAAAGAGTCAGAAGACAGAAGATGCAGGTGCCCGAAAAGGTAGAAACGTCGCGATTCACTGTGTTTTCCAATAATTTGTGGCTCCGGAGGGTCGAAAAGTAGGCTCGCTAAAGCGGCGGGTGCAGCCAGCTGGCCAGATGAGAGATGAAAAATTGCACGCCGCTGTGGCGCGAAGCACACTTCGAAGTCAAAATGTACAAAGCACACCAGGTTCGGACCACTTTTGGAAGTTGAGATGATGAAAAGCGCACGCCGTTGTGGCGCGAAGCACATTTCCAAGTCAAAACGTACAACACACACCAGGTTCGGACCAGGTGAGATGATGAAAAAGTGCACGCCGTTGTGGTGCGAAGTACGCTTCCAAGTCAAAATGTACAAGGCACCTCATGTTCGGAGCACTTTTGGAAGTTGAGATGTCTAAAAACTTTTGGAAGTTGAGATGTCGAAAAAGTGCACGCCGTTGTGGCGCGAAGCACATATGGAAGTGAACAGCGTAAAAAACTGACTGTCTCGGACCACTTTTGGAAGTTAGGATCTGGTTTTGCGTGGCATGCGCAAGGGATTCGGCACCTTGCCAAAAGTGAGCAAAACGTGAGGGTTTTGTAGCTGTAGCAGTTTCAAAAACGTTGGCAGGCGTGGGGCATTTGAAGAGGATTTGCAAAGATGCATTTCGCGTGGCAGGCGCTGTTACAAGAGACATGTTCACCAGAGATTTTAGGTGGTCAGGGCGAAGATTTCCTGAGATGGGTTGCATTTTGGAGCATCAGATCGTCAGGTTTGGTAATTAAGATGATTTTGCGTGACAGGTGCAGCACTTCGTATGACCTGGCCTCACTTTGTTGTGGCAGACGCAATACTTTAGACGCATTGACATGGACTGGAAAAATCGCAAAACGCATTTGTACAAGGCCGTCAGCTCCGCACTCAACTTTCCATTTTCGAAGGAAGTCACTTCGTGTTTGATGTTGTCAACTTCGGAAGAGGAAGTCTCACAGAATTGCTTCGTTTTTGACGTTGTCAAGTTCAAAAATTGAGGGCGTCTCTCAAAATTGCTGCGTTTTTGATGTTGTCAAGTTCGAAAACTGAGGAAGTCTCGCAGACTAGCTTCGTTTTCAAGCTTGCAGATAGAAAGATAAATAGATGACAACTACAACTACCATTTCCACAACACTAAACTACAACTACAAATGCAAATATACTACCCCGCATTGCACTACAGCAACGCTCGCCGGTATGACCAGCCTATCAGATGGTCAAAGAAAGATGGTGCTGTGGTTTTTGCCAATGTTGAGTCTGACAAGAGCAAGGGAAACAATCAGAAAGACAAGAAGACCGACAAGAAGCACAAGAAAGATAAAACCAAGTCGGTGAAAAAGAATGAGAAGCCGTGAGATGTCAGATGTGTATTGTGGATGCCAGATGCGTATTGTGGATGCCAGATGTGTATGATGCCAGATTTTGTGTGGCTGGATGCCAGATGTGTATAGTGGCGCCGTTTTTGTGTCAGATGCCTTGACAATCATTGCTGCGCTGCTGGGTGTCAAAAGCTGGCAGGCTGACCTTCAGTTTGCAAAATCAAGCCACGTTCAAGTTCAGATGTCTTCTTGTGTTTGTTGCTTACTGTGATACTGGCCGAGGCAAAGGACTTGCTCTATGGCCTTCTTTGTTTACAAGGCATTCGGTGGTTGTCAACCTGTGAAATGTCTATAGGGATGGTTTTCAAAGAGAGATCAATTTTCTGATTTTTTTCTTTGTTGGATGTACGCGGCAAAGAGTTTTCCAACCGGATTTGCAGGAGACATCCAGAAGCAGCCATTGCAGTGAGGCTTGTCTGGGCCCCAGTTGCAAGATGCCAGATGCAGGATGTGGCTTTTCCACACGCACTGTTTGGCTTTTTTTGGCAATGTTTCCATTTTTTTGCCTTGCTTGCTGCTTAATAGGAATTGCACCCTGGCACTCTGGCTTTGCACATTGGCTTTGAAAATGTTTGAGGCTGTGCCCCGATGTTCTGCATTCACAGGAGTTGTGAGCTCAGAATCTTGATCCAGTCCATGCCTTCGCTGTGCTTGGCCGCAAATCACGTGTCTTTGCTCAACAGTCATGTCAACAACTGGCAACTGACACTCATTTTTCATGTCTCATTTGACCCACTTGCACCTGAAACGCAACATCGTGCAGTTGACTGTGTATTTCCACTATTGTGCAGTTGACTGAATTGTTTTGCAGATATTCTTCAAGCCGTTTGTGACAGAGGTCACCATGCCTTGCAGCTGTTTCCTTCCATATCCTTCCATTTGTTGGCAGGCCTGACATGTTTGATGCCTGTTTCTTTGACCCCTTCGACTGCTTTGACTGACATCTTGATGCAATTGGCTACTTGGTGATCTTTGTTGCAGCACCTTTGCTCTGCACAAGCGGTTTTGGGTTCAAACAGCATACGCAGTGATCATGGCGGTGATGAATGTTATGAAGAAGCCAGCTTCGTTGAAACGCCCTAAAAAGAGACTTGGCAAAGCTGTCCTGAGATGTTCCGTTCACCATGCACGCTACTGTTTTGGAATTCCATTCTTGGGTTTCACAGGAAAAGCACTGGTACACTGAGCTTGCCTGATGTTTTGCTGCCAAAGTTGAAGAAGTACAAAACTCTGTCCAAGCAGCGAAGACTCTCATGGATTGACTCAGGTGTCTCGCAGTAACTGTTTTGTTGGTTCTATAACTCCAGTGGAAAATGATTCAGTGATTGGTTTGGAGCTATGACTGTCTTGTCTGCAGCTGAGTCTACGAACATCGCATCTTTCCAAGTGGGTATCCTGCGACAGATTGGGATGTCCAAGATGTGCAGTTCTCGAGACTTGGTTATGGTTTGTTACACTTCGTGATTTGATCATCATGCTGATTTCACATGGTTTGTCCAATGCCCGTCTGAGGATCCGTGAAAATATTGACTACTCTGCAGCCCGCATGCACACGACTGCAAGGTTTCTGAGGACACTTGGATTTGTGTCATGTCCTGTCAGACACACTGTGTGGCTCCATGACTTGCTTGGAGGACGGACATCTATTCGCAACCCGGTGCGATGGTGTTATACAGCTACTTACTTTCTGGTGTGACGGTTACTTTATAGCGTATGGTTATTGTTTGTCTCTCAGGTATTGCGAGACCTTTCGCAACAAGCCTGGCAGACCAATGGCTGATCGAGATGAGAGGGGTAAGTTGAAGTTCATGAGGGAGGTGTTCTTCGTTGTTCTGCTTTTGAGGTACAACTTGCGTGATATGCAACTTGTTTTGTAACAGATGTTTTCTGTGTAGAAATGTGTTGCAAATCATTTTCAGTTCAATGTGATGATGCTTTTCTGAACCTGAAGCGTCACTGTGTTGCTGCTGGTTTGAGTGCAATGTCCAGTAGAGTCAGGTATGGTGATGATGATGATGATGTGCTGCTGCTGCTACTACTACTGCTGCTGCTCCTCCTCCTGCTGCTGCTGCCACTACTACAACTACAATTACAACTACACTACGTTACACAACACTACACTATACTATACTAATTAACATACATTGCGCTACCACTACAACTGCAACTACCATTACATTACACTGCGCTACGCTACACTACAACTACAACTACACTACTTTACACTACTTTACGGTACACTACACTAGACTACACTACACTATACCACACTACAGTACATGACTCTACAGTACATTACACTACACTAATTACACCACACCACAACTACAACTGCAACAGCAGCTGCAACTACACTACACTAATTACATTTCATTACAGCTACAGCTCCACTACTCTACACTACAACTGCAACTACAAAGGCACTACACCACACTACATCCAACCACCTTTCGGTCCATCAGTGGATTCGCCCTGCCATCCGTGATTCACAACAACCAACCTCTCCTATATTTGAAACTTCCGCCACCTCCTTGTGCGATACTACTGGTATTTGAATGTGTCTCAGCAGCTTAGCTTCGGCACTTTTAGTAGTGGTGGCAGTCCATCTGCCACACTTCCACGGAGAGATTCAATGTAATGTCGTTTAATTATAGAATATTATTGTGTATAGTATACGCATGTACGGTATAGCATTACGTACACAAATGATTTTTCCCAGCGACAGGTGGGATCCGAGGACTTTGACAAAGTGATCTCCAGCGGCCTCGGTGCCACAGGTTCGGCCGGGCTGTGGCGAACGGGTGTGGAGAGCCCTGAATCGTTGTCCCGTTCATAAACGACTGGGGAAAACCCCCAAGCGGGTGATCATGATGATAATGTGAAGTTGAGATGTAGAATTTGAAATTTGGTAACAGTCAATTGATAAGACATATCTGATAAGATTCTGTAGGATTTGATATGCAACAGGTTTTGGCAAATGAAGGGGGTGATAAGGAACCCTATATTTTCAGCATCTGGGGTCTTTGGCAAAACCTTTCTGGCATGATGGAAACCCAGGTACCTAGTAGCCACCAGTTTAGATGTTCTACGTTTTGTTTTAGTCGAATCTGCAGCACATGTTTGGATTTCTCACGGGTATTGGAAGAGAATCAACAACTCTATAACAACGAGTCTGCAGGTTTTGCTTTCCGGCATGCAAGTTACAGCCGCAATACCCAAGGCCAAGTACCAGCAATTGCTGATGGCTCCTCATTCATTCCAAGCTCAACCATCATAGCGAAGCAGACCTGAAACACATTGATTTGAACAAGCAACATTTTGAACACGATACTTAGGGGGATGAACATCCATAAACACTAGCTATTTTCGTATTCACCAGGGCGTTCGATGATATTCCAGAGGTTTTGATTCATGCCTTCGCTGAACTAATCATTTGGAGACCCAGAAGCTCTGGGATTTCCATGGTCCCAAAAGACCCACGGCGCCAATCAGTAGTTGGCAACCAGGCATAGTCTCCTTTTTGCTGGTTGTGTCAATTTCATTCAACGTCTATTTTGTTGACCCTGCGGCACCCTATCCAGTTCCGAAGTGGATAACTCCTGGTTGCCACCAATTGTGGCCGGTTCAACCTACGTTCAATTCCCACCTATTCATATCTGTTGTCGGCCCATGGTATGGTTGAACTCTCCTTGGATGATTCGATTCATGAACCCGATCAATCCTAGCTTCATATCATTATCATCATCCCTTCTATAACTATATATTTATACATATTTATATTAATACCACACTTATACGTCATAATGCCATACGCATGTGAGATTGACATATATTGACCATCCATCATTCCTATCTTTAAATACACTCATCCGTTCGCACCTTTCCATCGCACTTCGAGGCCAAGACCTTCTCGCGGAGCGTTCCCTGGAAGTCCTGGCCTCCTTGTGCGACCACCTGAGCCGTGAATCCGAAGAAGGACCCGGTAGAACTATAATTCCCATAATATTCCCATTATAATTCTAACATCAAATGATATATGTATAAGAGTATATAAGAATTATATTCCAATGATATAAACCATTAATGGTCAATAATATATGGGGAAACATCCATTAATCGGGGTAAATTCCGAGGACCTCACTGTTCTCCCTCACTGGAACGTTCGTTAGTGGGAATTATCCTACACTATAGCAGCCTTATATTTCAGGTTGTATAATGATTTTATGTTAGTGGGTAAATTGGTTAGTGAATTATTTCGGTTGTAACATTATAATAATTTCGTTGGTGGGAATTCAGGTTAGTGAATTACTTTAATTTACCATAATTTACCCAGATGATCCCGGATGAATCAAAGATGCCAATAGCTCGAGCTAAAGCGTGAGCCTGCCAGTACTCTGTAAATCTACCATAGAATGTGTGGAAGCTCCAGTTAAATCATTGACATGAGATTCGGTCCAGCTTTTTATCTGATACAATGACCTCAGCATATTTATATTTCTACAAACAGTTGCAGTCGCATATATTTCTTCATCCCAAGATCTCTGGGGAACATGCAACTCCTGGACAAAAAAACAGAACTCACCTCCAAATCCACATTTTGATGGTGAAACCCCAGTGAATTCATGTGAATACCATTTTTGACCAAAAACACCGATCCGCTTCATTCAGCAGACAGCAGCACCAAAACATCAAAACCACCAGGGAAGGACGGCTGCACCGCGGTGCTCTCCAAGTTGACCCGTCACCTGCCGGCCGTGCTGCGCTTCGCGCGGCACGGGCTGCACCGCCGCGCAGAGCCCGGGGACGTGGCGCTGCGGCGCATGGCGGTGACGGCGGCGCGCGCCTTGCACCGCGCGGGGCTGGGAGGTGACCCTGGCGGCAATGGCTGGGTGGGGAGATGGTGTTTAGGATGGGTTTACTTTACTTTTATTTTTCTTATTACAAAAATGAAATACAATATAGTAGGATGATCATTATGATGATTATGTATATATGAGAATGATATAATAACAACAATAATAATATAACAATAATAATAACAATAATAATAACAATAGCAATAATCACAATAGTAATAACAACAATAATAACAACAATTATAATAATATGGTATAAATCATCAGGGTATGCCGGTTCCATTCCGTTCCGTTTTGTTGTGCCAGTTCAGTTCCGTTCTGCTGCGTTCAAGTCTGTTTGATAATATGGCAACTTGAAGGTGCAATTTATTTATTTGTATTTCAGGTGGAGACCAAAAAAGAACTTTCCAAAGCTGCAGCTAGAGCAATAGCAGTGATGTTGGGGATTGAACCTGTTGGCTCCCCATAAACCAAATCACAGTCTTCATTATCATGAAAAATCAATCAGACCATTAAAATTATCATCATCACCTGATGACTAGCATGGCAGATGAACAGCAATTTAGCGGTGCTGAAGTGGCTGCTGCTACCCTGGGAACTTATTTGGAACTATATTGTTTGTTTCGTTCGTGTTTTTGTTTTCTGGACCCAAGACCCTTTGAAGTAATATTTGAAGCCGAACATTCAGGTGTACTTCCTAATTATTTTGGGGAGTGATGACCCTTCAAATTTCTTCTGGTCGACTTTTTGTCGAAGAAACCATTTTCAAAGAATTATTTCGGCAACCTTTCAGTTCCAAAATGAATGGTAGTTATTTGATTGCCAGGTCTTCCAAATATGTTTGAAACTATTCAGGGGGATGGTTGCGGGCCACCCTCCGTACCTAGGGCCTAGGGTTGATCGTGAAACATTCCCGCATTTCCAGGTCGGACGCAATGTTAACTTTCACAAATCAAGGAAATGTATAAGGTAATTATGTAAAAAAAATTAGGATATTTGTCAACCAACAGTTTCAGTTCAATATTCACTTTGACAGGGTTATGAAGAGACTCCATTGAATCACCCGAATCACCCATCCATTTGCTCAGCTCCATTTTATCAAGAACTTGGGTGACAAACTCCGCTTAGGCCAAGAGAAAATGTGCGAAAGACAAGTGTCAGAAAGAAAAAGATGTGAAAACCCAAAGAAACCAACCAAAGCAAAAAACAGCTCACACCAGGATCAAATATGTGCAAAAATCAGCGGGGGTCAGAAAGAAACAATTTGGACACCAAAGGAACTTGTCCAAAACAGACACTGTTGCCTAAAGGTATACCTGTTGGTAGCAGGCAACATCTGCCGCTGCAAAACAACAATAGTTCCTGGCAACGCCAAAGGATAAGGATAGATACGTGTAATTACGTGTATAGTTTTTGCCTGCAGATGTTGCAGACATAGTCCATGTTTTCCAGTTGTTAGTGAAAAAATGCAGGGTCCGGGCGGAGTTGTGGCATTTCACCATGAATCGCTCGTGCCCGATTTCACTATCATAGCATTCGCAGCCCCTTTTCTATACTTTACCCAACTTTCGAGATTTTTGGTCTAAAGCTGTGCTGTGACAGGAAAAAGCCGTCAGCTAGTCTCTTCAAAACACCCATGAATTTCAGAGCTGCAAAGCTTGAAGGTTCAATACTTTTGGCGTTCTTTGTGACCCTGTGGCATGTTGCATATATTTCACCAGCTTGCATGTCCAAGAAACGGTTCCAATTGATGGCTCAAAAGTGTTCCAGGCATGAGAAGAAATTCAGGAAGATTTTTCTGCTGGAGTTTTCAGAGCAAGAGTTCTACAGCATCTGACATTTCATCAGTGTATACGATCAAGCACACATGCGCGCGCACACACACACACACCTAGGCAGAGGTATGCACACATTCAGACACATGCACCTATACTGACACAAACGCACACACACACATACAACACACGCACACACGCAAACACCCACACACCCACACATGCACGACATCCTCACCGACATGTTCACATCTAGCCCATGCATGGATGCGCGCAAACACATGTGCAGAAACACAAGATACGCACACGCACACACACACACAGGGGGAAACATGTAGCCAGTGCTTGTTGCGATGACCTGGTATGCCGGTGATTCGGAACAGAGTGGGCAATGATTGGGCAATCGCCGTCAAGGATGAGACGCTCCTGGATCCAATATTCAACCATTTGCTTCAGAAGGTGCAAGGCCAAGGCCAAGGCCAAATTCGCTTTGCGGATGAGGTGACGCTTCACAATTCCCAGGTTCATATCCGCACCCGCCGCCGGATTTCGTTCAGTGCTGTTCATGACTGGGTCTCTCGTCAGATGTCATCATTTTCGGCAAAGAAAATGTGGACTTTCCAGGTGCCGAAAGATTCGCCAGCGCAATGTGCAGTGGAGCCGATGACTGATTCTCAGAAGCCTTTCTTGCTGCAGAAGCTCCTCATGCATGCGACGTCTCCACTGCGTCTGTCTATTTCGGCAATTTGAAAGTTATCTAATAGACAACAAAATCTATTAGACATTTTTTTGCACCCCAAACATGAACAGAAATATAAAAGTTCGATGCCCGAAATGGACCATGCAGATAACTTCGAAGTTTGCCAGTTGTTTCCTAGTAGTTTGTTCGAAGCTTGACTTCGAAGCTTGTCAGTAGTTTATCAGTAGTTTATGTTTCCTGTGTTATTATTTCCTGCGTTTCTCAAAAAATTGTGATGTCAAACTTCCTGAGTTTCAAATGACAACCCAAAGACGGCCCAGAAGTTCCTTCGAAGTTTAAGGGTCAAAAATAGATATCAGATATCTATTTCGGCATTTTTTTGATTATTTTAGTTTTCTATTTTGACAATTTCCTAGGAAATAGATAATATCTGATTTTTGTCTATTTTGTTGTTCGTATCCCATCTAAACTAATCCATTTACAAAATAGTTTGCCAAACATAGATATCTTTAAACATATCTTATATACAAAATTTTGTCTAATAGATAAACATCTATCTATTGTACCTTTTTGCCTAGGACGGTCTACTGGGTAGTGTTTGAAGAACCAAAGTCAGATGCGCTTTCCCACGCATAGGCCATGGTCCTTCTCCCAACAAATGCACTGGTTGGTAGTGTTTCCCATCTGGAGTATGATTTCAAATTAGTAGACATGAATTTCGGCCAAGCATTGCGGTTCAACAAATCCACATAACTTTTTTCTGCCAAGGTCTGGTTTCTCTGATTCGGGAACACCTCGGAGGCCACGTGTCCTTGGTCCAACCAACATGGCTCCGGATGAGGTTGTCACGACTGTCACGACTGCAGCATTTAGGCAAGACATCGGATGGGGCGGCCGTTATCCTGTCCGAGGATTTCATTTTCCCTGGCAGACTTTGCCGATGAACAATTGCCTGACTCAGACGAAGAAGGAAATAATCAGCAGACCTCCCGGAACCTCGACAGAGCTGTGGTGAGCAGGAGGAATGAAGGCAGCCGCTTGAAGCATGCCATCCAGGTCCAGACCAGCCCAGCACAGGCAGCTGCAGGCTGGGCTTGGTGCTAGTTTGAGAGAGTGTGCTGTTGTAGGTAAGACTTGAGTAGGTTCGGCCCAACAAGCAGGCCAGTATGATACCCATGGATGCTGTGCGTTACCTGTTTTGAGATAGTATGAGGTACCTGATTTCTTCGGATTGTTTTGGATGAGCAGCTGCCCTTTAATTATTCGTTCCTAGCGGTGTGATACCTTCAAGGCAGTCTCTGTTCCTTGGGTGGACGTCAAGGTCTTGCTGTCAAAATGAAACTTGATCAGCTCACGATGGAAACTGGAAAGCATCATCCCCCTGCAGCTGGCGCTGCATGACTTCCAACTCCTGATGGTTTGATGATTTTCTTTCCTTGCCAACAAAGTAGCTCCCCAATCTAGCATTTGGGAGATTGGAGCTTGATCCTAGTGAAGAGCGAGAATCCAAAGAAAATTCCGTATCAGAAACCATCGAGTCGGATCAGCGTCCCTGAGCAGCGTCCTGAATCAACATCCAAAGGTTCGGATCAGCGTCGCAGAATCAGCGTCAAAGACGGTCCTGGATCAACATCGTGGATAAATCGGGATGGTCGGGAATGGTCGGGATGAGGGTTTCTTTAGGGTTTCTTTAGGGCCTCTTTAAGATTTCTCTAGGGTTTCTTAGGGACGGTCGGAATGGCCGGGATGGTCGGTGATAGTCCGCGTGCAAGGTGGCCATCTATATTAAACCGTCCCGATCCAACGCATAAAGATTCTGATCCAGGGGCGCCCATCCGACCCATCTAGATTCCGATCCAACGACCCCGATCCGACCCGCACCCTGAGAATCCAACCCCCCAAAGCTCAACTACAAACCAAAGTATCTATTTTGGTTGTTGGAACTTGTGCGTATGAGGAGCGAGAATATAACCACCAAAAACTCAAGATTCAGCCGAAGGAACCATGGACCTGAGCCAAGTGAAGAACGAGAATCCAACCTCCGTTTCGCGCGTTCTGTTCCGTTCCGTTCCCGCTCCGTTCTGCGTTTTGTCGGGAAGGCCGGCGCACCCTGATCATCATGACAAATCTAGTTAGAGCTACCGTTCTCGTACTTGTCATACATGTAATCATCGTTGTTGATTGTAACCAAAAGTCACATAGCAACATAGCAATTCAAAGACTGTATCATTACCATTATACAATTTTGTGTTTTTATGTTAGTGCTAGATGGAAATGGCAACGACGACGACGAGGAGGAGGATGATGATGATGATGACGATGATGATGATGATGATGATGGTGATGATGATGATGAGGATGATGATGGTGATGATGATGATGATGATGATTATTATTATTATTATGATGATGACGATGAAGTTGGTGATGACGATGACGGTGGTGATGTTGATGTGGATGTGGGTGATTTGGCAGTGGATTTGGATGATGATGGATGATGTGGATGGTGTGGATGAGGAGGCTACTTGAAACTGCAAGGGACTGCGGAAACACTTGGAGATGAAAGTGGAGGTTGTCTCGGGTTGAGCAATTCTGGCAGGGACAATCAGACTTGTTTGGTTCTGTTGCGCCATTAGTTCAAATTCAAGACACTCCATTTCCAGTGACAAAGAAACTCCATGCCGTTGGGCTTGGGTCCAAAGATCAGAGCCAAAAAGCAAAGTGTCAGCCATTACAGAAAGATACCGTGTCCAACGTTGGCCCGTGTTTTTTCATTATGACATGATACCCCCGATAATCCACCTTGAAAATAACAAAACCTAAAGTGACACGATCAGTCTATGTACCAACTGGTCGGCAAAACTGTTTCAAATACCAAGTTTCCCCAACCTGCTTTTTGCACGACCAGTGTCTTTTCACTTCCCAAGTCATTCATCTAGCTTTCCACAGTTTTCCCTAGGTATCCCAGGAAGAATACTGGTCACGATTCGCATTGTCACCCATAGTTGACAATCTGATAAACCAAACTATATGGCAATATATATATATACATATGTATGGTAAGCCATTGTCACCATACCCATGGTTCGAAAAAACCATTGTCCCCCAATGTCCCATGGTCTCCCCAAGGGTCAACGGACACCTTTTGGCGTTTTGCAGCCGAGGCAACCCGGCGGCATTGGGCGCCGTCGCCATGACGTCCCTCTTCGACCGATCTTTGCGGCACAACGCGCAGCTGCTCTTGACGGCCCTGGCGCGGAAGGATCCGCAGGTGCACCATGGAGGGTATCCCAAAACCATTGGGAAAACTGCATGAAAAAAAATACATGGGTTGGACCTTAACTGGGGGTACCCCTAATTTTAGGATCAAAACCTAACTTTAGGGTGGTTAATTATGTTTCTACAACAAAATATTGATTTTATCACTATGGATGATTGGCATCCACAGTGTAACTATCCAGTACAACGGATTTTCAGCATGGTTTTCAACACTGCTCAAATTGTAGTATCCCAAGACCATTCGGAAATCCCCACAGAAAATGACCACTAGGTTGGATGATAGCTTGGGGTGGCCTAATTTTAGGGAACACCGAAGTGGAGGGATATAGAATGTGTTTGTATTATACATCCGACCTAAGTGTACCAAGGTGTGGTGATTTCAGGTGATTTGACTTGGATGTACTCGTGTGAGAAGCTGCAAGTGCTCGTAGGTAGAGGAGGCTTCTGATGCCTGCCCCAAAAGGAAACATATCAAACAAGATGTGGGAGAGTGGGAGAGGTTCCTTCCTATATGTTTCTTTGACTGCAGCTGCTGGTTTGGATCTTCCAGCTTGTAGGCAGGTTTTTTGCATTTTTGAACATTCAATGATTTCCCCAGAAAGAAAGCAAAGTTTCGGAACTGAACATTGGAAACCAAGTAACCCAATAGAGTCCAAAAAATTGGTAGGATCTATTTAAGTTGATCCTCCCAATTTTCTGGAGCGCCGATCCCAAGAAAAACGGCACGCACCACAGGCCTTGGCGCAATCCCAAGGTCAAGGGCTGCGGGAGGCCTTTGCAGCTTTGTTGTGGCAAGCACCGCACCAGCTGGTGGTTTGGCAGATGGGTCGGAACTGACTGGCGCAACATGAATTGTTCGCTGGATATGACTACATCAATAACTATGAACATTATTGTCAATCATTGGTCGTTCATAGTTGGTTGGATATGGGAATGGGTCACATTAATCATAGGTTGGACATATTACTATCTTAATCCATTGCATCCATTGACTCTGGGTGAATTATATAATATTATATATATACATGTCGCTGGAAAGGTGGTTAGTAAGTAGGGGCCAACATGGCCAAACATTTCAGGTTAGTAAGTTTATCATAGTTCAGCCGCGTTCAGCCAGAGTGATCATTATTGTGATGTTTGGTTGGATATGGGAACAGACCACATTTCTTCTTGGTTGGGTAATGTGCCGGAAATTTTCTCCAAATTCTTGGGCGTGGAGCTACCCCGACGTAGAAATAGCATTGCTACTGTAAGATTGATAAATGATTAGATATGGACCTTGAGAATGAGTGGCAAAGAATGGCAAACATTTTTGGATTGAAGCAACTAAATCAACTTGGGGATTTCCGATGTGGATCTAATTCCCCAAAGGATGATGAAGTCCTCACAGGGCTAAGTTTTCGATGGAGATAGACATACACCTAATTTTTCAGATAACAGGCCCCTATATATATATTCTATATATATATATTCTATATATATATATATTCTATATATATATATATATAATATATATATATGTATTGGGTACCATGGCCTGCAAATCCTTCCGGGTCAGAGCATTCCTACGCCTTCGGATGGTAAAGGTAATCCCGGTAATCCCCACAGCTGGAATAGGGATCAAGGCCCAATCTCTGGTCTCCTGATCCGCGGTAGTATGAAATGGCCGTTTTTTTTTCTTCCACTGGTAAAATACAGAAGCACCCATGTATTTAGATGTTGGGCGGGCCAAGGCAAACCTTCACAGGGGTAGCATGAAAAGGCACGTTCGAGATGTGAGAATCTATATGCTTAAATGTAGGTGGATGATAGTTACCATCCATCTATAGTGATCTGGTTGGTGGTTTCAAACAAGGCTTTTATGTTCCATTTCATATATGGGATGTCATCCTTCCCATTGACAAACTCCATCATTTTTCCACATGGTTATTGCACCACCAACCAGTGATTTTGGGGATGATTTATCTTACTGGTGCGTTTTACGTAGGGTTGCTGGATGGGTTGCTGGGGCTTGCTGGGATGATGACATTACGAATGTGATGACTGGGATAATTCCCGAAAATTCCCTGCCTTGAGCGCCGGTAAGTTATTAGCTTTACCCTCTGGTAATTTAACATAGCTATTGAAAATGACCATTTATAGTGAGTTTTCCCATTAAAAATGGTGATTTTCCATAGCTATGTTAGTTTACCAGAGGGTACCACATTGACCAACAGGGCCCCCTCGAGGCAACCCCTGGGATCCCTCGTTTCACGAGGCGCCGTCCGCCCGGAGTTTGGGCATTTCGAGTGCCGCCGCCAGCGCGGGCAAGAGCTTCACCCTTTGCGGCGGGGGGGGGGGACTGAAACCATGGATCTTAGTTACTGGATGGGGAAGATGTCGAATCTGTAAGGGATTTTTTTAATGAATGGAATATAGAAAATCTGTAAGTTTTTTTTTTTTATGAATGGAATATAGAAAATCTGTAAGTTTTTTTTTTCATGAGTGGAATAGATTTGACATGACCACTGTCATAGAACAAAAAGGGGCAAGAAGTGGAATAGATATGGCATGGTATGAATAGAAGAGGTGTTTTCTTCATCCCATGTGATATGTGATTAGTGAATGGTGATGAGTTGTCACAGAAGTGGCTGGGAAGGTGGGAATATGAAATACCCACTGAACGAAAATAAAACCCTCTGGTGGAATATTTTGGATCTATTCATGAACAAAAAGGGTCCCGATTTAGTGGTGGGTATTTCATATTGGATCAATGAGATTATATATACCCATGGCTTCCACTGCAAATCCTGATTCAAAGCCCATTTGTAGCTGGCTATCTCACCATTACATTCCCATTACACCCGTTATTGCTAGTGAATTTGAGATATACCCTCTGGTTATGACTAACATAGCCATGGTTAAAATCACCATTTTTAATAGGTAAACCATCTATGAATGGGCCATCTATACCATGGCTATGTTAAATAACCAGAGGGTAACTATGAAATCCTCAGTTCTACCGGGCCGTTTGGGTCCAGGTCGTGTGGCCCGTGGCAAGTGGCTGCGGCTGGTGCTGGGCGAATTGACCAACACCTTCGCGGAGGGTGGGGAGGGAAGGGGCTTGAGCAGCGCCGTCATCAAATTGCCGAAAATGCTTTGGATGTACAATAGCCTAACAGTCAGTCATATTCCCTGGGGAAATTATAACGACCTCACTGCGACCTCACTGGAATCATGGTTAATAAGAGGAATCATCCCAACATGGCCTTATTTCAGGTTAGTGAATTATTGTAATTTGCCCAGTCATATTCCGCATGTCTACTGCTTGCAATGTGTCCAAATGATATTTCAATGGTGTGACGTTTCACAGTGCGCTTGTCTTGAGCAGTCTTTAGTCGCTTCATAGCGACCTCTGTTTTTGGGAAGCGCCCTTGGCTCTCACCTGCTTGAGGCAGGAGAAATATTACCAAGAAACAGGGGAATGAAATACATGCGCACTGGGTTAGCACGGGATCAGGAAATCACCCAAATCAGTTTTCACAGTTACTAGTAGTTACTAGTATCATCTCCTTATTCTGCTTGCTGGCTGCAAATGTTCTTTGTTTCCCCTCAAGATCCGGGATGATGATCCAAACTGACGAGGTTTCACCCATAAACTAACATAAATAGACATAGATATACATAAATCAACTGATTTTTCAGGAGGTGGAAACTGCAGAAACCACCCCATCCAGCAGCAAAAGACATCTGGAAAGATCTGGAAAGTGGCCAGGCCACTTCCCTCCGCTCCCAGCTGAGCCTGGAGCGGGAGCCTCGCGGCGCCTGGGACCCTTTGGAGCTTCTCCAGTGAAGGACGCGGGATATCAATAGGATATAAAACAATGGGAGATGAATGAGCTATAATAAGTATCCCATCAAAAATTGTTATACACAGAATAATCAACAACCACGATATCACATGGGTATACATTGTATCCCACAATCATAATAATATATAATATAATATATATCCCAGTATCATGGATTCTAAATACAATTATAAGTATCCCATTAAGAATTGTTATACCCAGAACAAAAAAAACACGGCTCATCTGAACTACCCACACGTAATCATCTGATCTGATAAATGGGACATGAATGGGGTATCACATGGGTATACAATGGGTTAACAAGTTATCATTTATAACATTTAAGAACGTAGCTATCCAACAATATTACTCAGGTGTGTCTGAGAATGGGGGGTTTCATAGCCAGTCTATGGCAAGTTGAGAGAACATGATGATGACAAATTGGATTTTAAGGGAACCCCATTTTTTGACAAAACCCCCATGAGCTTCAGAGCTAGGGTATCTTTGCAGGACTGGACCGACTCTTGGCCCCGCGTGGCGCGCTTGCAGCTGTTGTATTCCCATTTCTTGGCCCAGATCCTCTGCGCTTTGCCCCTTTCAGCTGTGGCCTCTGGGCTGCATTTGCTTTGGAGGATTGGTGGGGAAGTCTTGAAGATAGTTTTGACATGTTCTGACAGCTTGGTGATTTGAGACCCTTTAGGTTCATAGATTTTCCATCTCTGTCAAGGAAAATTATGGAAAAATACCACTTGAGTGTCACATCTTCCAGAGTTTCCAACCAGGTGGACTGGATGTCCAGTGAACGAATCATTGCCAGCTACAGGCACCTGCACCTGGACAAGCTGAAGTGGAGATTGTTACGCAGGATGAACTTCCGCGCCGGGTAGTTAGTTGGGTGGTTGGGGGATTCGGTCAAAGCAGGAAACAATTCGACATTTGTATCAGTCATTGGACAGCTTGTGTTTACTGTTTGATGTTTTTGTTTTTTTTGGTTGATAGGGGGCAAACACAATCAAAGGGCCTTTTGCAGTTCAGCATGCGCTAGGGGCAGAGGGTTTGAACTTCCTACCTTGTGGGTTGGTTGAATCATTTTGACCTCTGGCCATAGATTTTTCGACTCCGCTTGAGAATGTCAAGAGACCACACAGTTGTTGAGGTGCCCAAACAGTTGATAGGAACCATATCTAGACCCCTGGTAGTTACCCTCTGGTAATCTAAGATAGCTATGCAAAACCACCATTTTTCATAGGTAATAGGTAAACCATCTACAAGTGAGTCATTTTACATAGCGATCTGTTAGATGACATGGATAAAATCCTGGACGGGTACTTGCACCCCCAAACTAAGCAACCCTGGGGTTTACGAATCGGGGTTTGCCCCAATATCCTCAGAAAAGACCAAATGGACGCAAACAGATCCCAAAACATAATTTATCGGTCAATCTACCACACCATCGGATATCTTGACAATTTGTTTGGAGATATTCTATCCATTCAAGGACTTATTTTCATCTAATTTTGGTGATGATCCCAATTGATGAGCTAATACTCTTCAGATGGGTGGCTCAACCACCAACCAGGTAAAGATATTACATATTTTCACACAAGCCAAGGTCATATCATATCGTTGGTGAGATAAATTCCATGAATACCCCATTCTGGTTGGTTTTATGATTATCCCATTTACAATAAGATTCTGGGTACAAGGTGAGGCGGCCGGCCCAGCTATGTTTGTTGGTTTATATACCCATTAACTAAAGTTCATTGCATACCCCATATCCTCAAATGTTACGCAAGATGTGTGCGTCAAGTTAGCTATCGTAAAAGGGGTGCAAACTCGAGTTAACTACGTCATGTCAACTTAGCTCTCTTGGACATGTCGGAGGTCTCACCTTAAGTCCTTAAGTATCTCACGCATCGGCTTCCCCCTCCGCCAGGAGTGTCGAAAGTTTCTGGAGCTGCGCTGTGCGGCGGCCTCCTCGGCTCTAGAACATGAGGCGAGTTTGGCTACCCGTTTTTCACATGGAAAATCGTTTGAAACCTTGGGGAGATCATGGTGATGCGAGCTCCAAATGAGATCAAAGAATGTGATGATGATATAATTAATGTGATCTTACACATTAGACACGCACTTCATTCTCAAATGAAGAGCTGGGATCAGGAGTATGTGAGAAAATCGAAGCTGATGATGTTATCACCATCCCATCCTCTTTGTCCTCGCGGTTTCAGGCTGTCTACAACACTTTGCCCTTGGGTTAAAAATAGGCTTACCTCCATAAATTTTATGGCTTGATGATCATTTTTCCTGATTAACATTGCCAGACATTGGGGCATTCAATGGGATATTTTGGGATTAGAAAATCTTGCCATGTGATTCCAGGGATCTATGAGTGACTCCACACTGGCCACATGCATCCTCTCTATGGTGGTGAAGGCGAGGGACCCCAGGGGACCCCAGGGGGGAAGGGGTGACGAAGCGGTGGCCACGTAGCTCTTTTTTCGATGGGTTTGGAATTGGGTACCTCCAATTCCGCTGGAGGTATCCATACTCCGTTTATTTGGTTTCATAGCATCTTTTCAGACACATCCAGATGGACACAGGTGACTGCAGTATTTGGAAACTCTGCATTTTGCGAAGCCATCCATTTATGAGACTGGTGCGCGCCCTTGCAGTTGCTGGGTTGTACCTACTACTTTTTTTACTTGTGTGGTTTCCAAGAATTAAAGACACCCAAATCCATCATTGTCCACACGAAAGCGGAGCACAAGAAAGGGTTGAAGTTTAAGGCAACTTTCATTTTTGTTTCACGTGACACGTGTTTTTTCATTTTTTTTCTACATGGGTTTGCCAAACATCATGATTTCCCAAACTCCGTGAATCATTGGTCATCCCTCAGCCATTTTCAGGGCTCAAGTTGAGTGAAGAGACCTTGTAGGACCAGCGGAACCAGACTGCCATGCTGTCCATTGCTGTTCTCGTGGGATGCGTCGTGGCGCAACAGCCAGGTGACCTGCAGCGTAGATCTGTGGGATGGTCCATAAACAGCCGTCGGGCCCTTTTGGAACAGAACTTCAGTTAAGTTAAGGGATAAGAAAAGAACATTCTACTTGATAGAACCGGTTTCAGAGGAAATCTAGAGTTTTTCCATCCATGTTTGGCAGGTGAAAAGATCATGGTTTCCTGTAAGCTTTACCATTTACCATCCATTTACCATAATTCCCAGAAGTGGAATGGAACATTCACAGAAGCTGGTTCCTGGTTTCAACTAATTTGATTTTCAACCCAACCACGCCAATATGATGATCCCAATTATTCTATAATAGTTGACACTTGATATTATTCAGATGGCTCAAGCACCAACTGCCTAAGGGAAACTCCAAGCTCCGCTCCAAGCTCCGCGACCGGCAGGCGTCCATGAGGAAGAATACCATCCCCAGATGCCTCTTTGGACCTGCAGCTCAAGCGGATGCATCAAACAGATGAAATCCGTGGCTCTGGATGCGAACTGGCGATGGCTTCACAATGGACAATACACCAACTGCCACTTGGACCACTTCAACATGGCGAAAGCGATTTTTCCAAAAGGGATTCGATTCGCTCAGCACCATGAAACTTATGGAGGACTTGACCCCCAACAAAAACCTGAGGATTTTGGTTGGTTTGGATTGTACATTGAGGATTCCCTGGAGTAAATTGGGTTGGACATGATGCGGACTTGATGGACTTTTGTGGTTTTCTATTGGCCAGTCCTCACCTGCACAGGGAAAAATTATGAAAAATTGGCGTTAGCCCCGACCGAAATGATGTTCACTGATTCCATTTGATGAATTCCTTATAATTCCTTCTTCAAACACTCGAATTCTATGGTTTCCAAGCTCAAACTTTTTATTTGCACCACCATATCTGGTCCCAACAGGGCGGTCACATGCGGTCACCCCGCTTCGGTGGCAGGTTACAAGGACGGCGATTTCAACCAAGAGCTGTGCCCCGATCCAGTGAGCTGTGCTCGGAACTGCCACCTGGAGGGGGCCTCCCAGGCACGGAAAGCCGCATTTTCAGGGCCTGGAGGGGTCCATATTTCTGGGTAAAACATGGTAAAAGTATAAGGACCTCATGTTGCGATGTCACTGCATATTAGATGTTGGCTTTTTCGGAACACCATGAAAACATATGAAAACATCACCTGAGTTCAGGATAGTTCAGGTTGATTGTGTCAAATGTGCTCTTGTATGTAGGTTTTCAAAGGTGTTGCATGCTTCTTAGGGCCCTGCGAAATGGTCACGGAACCAGCGCGTCGGATCCCAGATCGGATTCCGAGTTCAGTACTGGGTTGGTCCGAATCCCACTACCACTACTTACTTGTGCTTAGTAGGGGATTTTCGGGAATGATCCATAATCACCAGTAATAATCATCCCAGCAACCCCCAGCAACCCATCCAGCAACCCTACGTAAAACGCACCACTATCACTAGCCCCATTGGAAATTCATGGTCCGCTGGTCCTTTGGTCCCACCATGTCATCCCTTTCCAGGAGCAGTACGGATCCACCTACGGTATCAAGGAGACGGAGGATGGCATCAAGATTGACTTCGTGACAACCACGAAGTAGCTGGAAAGCAAGTGATGCGGCTATGGCTATGGGATGCTGGCGAACATGAAATCTCCCAAAATCTACCAGGATTTTATAGGAGATATCCATAGAGATATCCATAGATATCCGTAGATATCCCGAATATCCCAGAAATGGGAAAGCAAAGGTCCCAAAGACAGATCAAGAGAGACCAGTTTTGGTTTTCTGATCAGGGCTTTTTTTGACCGTTGAATATCAGAGTTCTGACAGGCCACATGGGTGCAGCAGTTGGTTCATAGATTTGCCCAGGAAATTGGAAAATCTCCACATGGCTTCCGGCCCAGGTACGGTTCAAACTTTGGTTCCCGAGTCTACATGATGGACACACCTGACAGGTGCAAGCTGACTATTTGTGAAGCCATCCCTTGCCAGCTGTGTAACTGCGGAGTCACGTGTCGTCGATATGCATGCTGTGGAAGGATAAAAGCAAAGATAACTTGGATTTTCAGGAGATCGCACGAGATATGCCAGTGATGACTGGGGGTTACAAAACTCAGATTGGTATTTCACCCCCTGTCACAGCATCTGGCCAAGCTGAACAGGTACAGGATCTTCAAGCTGAAGAACCGAGACTTGTTTCCGCTAGATGTGACGTTGTGAATTTTGGGTGCTTTGGGGCCATGAAGAAGAACAGAAATAGAAACCAGTAGTTAAATTTTATGTACCCTCTGGTTATTTAACATAGCCATGGGAAATGCCCCATTTATAGATGGTTTACCTCTTAAAAATGGTGATTTTCCATGGCTATGTTAGTCATAACCAGATAGTAATTTTAAGTTTGGTTTCAGTCTGGCTACATCCATTCACCGGAAATCATTCGGACCTGAAACTCATCTTCCAATGGCCCCTTATCCTTTTTTCCCCAAAGAAATCCCATCTCAAATCTCAAAAAGAATCCAGTTTCCAACCACCCAAAAGTCTCCAAAAGTGTGCCCGTATCAGGAGATAACACTCCACAACATGAGTAGCACAATCATAATCATCCCAATTTTAAAGCGCACTGTAGTATACCCCCCAATATCATCAGGGGTGCTGAACGCAGCCACTGCTGATTTACGGGCACCATCTCAGGGAAATAGTCAGAAATCCCGTCTCAGATCGAAAAGAGGAATTAAGCCAGGTTCCACTAATCAAGACATATCAAGACTATAGCAACTTCAGCAGAGATAAATCCCCTATATATATATTTATACATACACATACATATATATATATAGTATATGTAAAATCAATAGATAAATCATTGATAAATCAATAAATAAATACATACATAAATACATAAATACATAAATACATAAATACATAAATAACTAATTAAATAAACATAAAGATAAATGAATAACTACATAAATACATAAATACATAAATGAATAAATACATATATAAATGAATAAATAACATCTATCTATCTAATCTATCTAATCTATCTAATCTATCTAATCTATCTAATCTATCAATCTATCAATCTATCAATCTGTCAATCTATCAATCTATCAATCTATCAATCTATCAATCTATCAATCTATCAATCTGTCAATCTGTCTATCTTTCTATCTGTCTATCTATCTATCTATCTATCTATCCTATCTATCTAATCTATCTATCTAATCTATCTATCTAATCTATCTATCTAATCTATCTATCTAATCTATCTATCTATCTAATCTATCTATCTATCTATCTATCTATCTATCTATCTATCTATCTATCTATCTATCTAATCTATCTAATCTATCTAATCTATCTAATCTATCTACTCTATCTACTCTATCTAATCTATCTAATCTATCTATATAATCTATCTAATCTATCTAATCTATCTAATCTATCTAATCTATCTAATCTATCTAATCTATCTAATCTATCTAATCTATCTAATCTATCTAATCTATCTAATCTATCTAATCTATCTACTCTATCTAATCTATCAATCTATCAATCTATCAATCTATCAATCTATCAATCTATCAATCTATCAATCTATCAATCTATCAATCTATCTATCTATCTATCTAACCTATCAATCAATCAATCAATCTATCTATCTATCTACCTATCTATCTAATCTATCAATCAATCAATCAATCAATCTATCTATCTATCTATCTATCTATCTATCTCAAGGATAGTAGTTGATATGTAAAACTAGGGTGCCGGCTGTCTCGCCGCCCCCAGAAGGGTCAACGAGTCATTTCTCTTTGTTTTTTTGAAATTTGCTTCTCGCTGTGGTTTCGGAGTGATTCACTGTCTGTTTCACCTGAACCAGGGCTTCAAATTCACTGCGTTTTCCAAGGCTTTTTGTTCCTCTTTTCAAATGTACTGTTTTTTTCCATGTAAACTAAGGGTTTTTTTCAGGTCCGAAAAAAAAGTTTATTTTTTTGATTGTATGCAGTAGATATACATATACACATATATAAATATTTGTATGTATATATATATATATCTATCGATCGATCGATCGATCGATCGATCTATCGATCTATCGATCTATCGATCGATCGATCGATCGATCGATCGATCTATCTATCTATCTATCTATCTATCTATCTATCTATCTATCTATCTATCTATCTATCTATATCCATGTGTTTGTACATCGAAAGATCAATATTGTGATGTCAATGCGAGACAACGACAACATGTCGAATGGTTAAGACAATGTGCGTTTCATGCTGGATACCATAGGAGATCTCGGCAGTGCAGCAACATGTAACGTGGCAAGCATTCCAGAGAGCTCGGGAGCGTAGCAACATGTAACGTGGCAAGGATACCATAGGAGATCTCTGCAGCGTAGCCACATGTAACGTGGCAAGGATACCATAGGAGATCTCTGCAGCGTAGCAACATGTAACGTGGCAAGGATACCACAGGAGATCTCTGCAGCGTAGCAACATGTAACGTGGCAAGCATTCCAGAGCTCTCGGCAGCGTAGCAACATGTAACGTGGCAAGCATTCCAGAGATCTCGGCAGCGTAGCAACATGTAACGTAGCAAGGATACCACAGGAGATCTCTGCAGCGTAGCAACATGTAACGTGGCAAGCATTCCAGAGCTCTCGGCAGCGTAGCAACATGTAACATATGTAACGTGGCAAGCATTCCAGAGATCTCGGCAGCGTAGCAACATGTAACGTGGCAAGCGTTCCAGAGATCTCGGCAGCGTAGCAACATGTAACGTAGCAAGGATACCACAGGAGATCTCTGCAAGCATTCCAGAGCTCTCAGCACCGTAGCAACATGTAACGTGGCAAGCATTCCAGAGATCTCGGGAGCGTATAAATATGTACTGTACGCACTAGACAGAACGTTAACACCCCCACCCCACCCCACCCCAACATAACCCCCACGTCCCATTAGCAAAAATGTGCGTTTTATGAGCACGGTTTTCGATCCGTAGGCAAAAATAACAACCCTCGTGGGGGCGGCGAGTCAGCCGCCCACCAAAAACAACAACACAAAACAAAACAGAAATTAAAAAACACAACAAGCAAGAGATCATGTCCCGCCTCAGAAGACATCTTCCTCGACCTGAGAAAACACAACGTAAACTACACTCGACATCAGGCACAAGATCGAAACAAAGAAACGCACATCAAAAAAAAAGACTGGAGCAAAACTTCAGACAGCAATCGACAAACTCTCGAGAAACGAAAAAATCAGAACAATAAGCCCAAAAAACAAACACTCTTGCTGAGGCACTGCGAAAAGTGCGGGGCAAAAGAAGCAAGGAAGAGATCCCAAAAACACCATTTAAAACAGCGCTTGAAGAAACACACCGCGGCAAAAGCAACACACAATCTGCCGTTGGTAACCCTTCTGGCAAACAACTTGGTAACACCCACCCTATCTCGACACCCCTTTGTGGAAAAAAATTAAACCGATCCCGTCTTCACCCCTTTTCGTGAAACACAGACTTAGAAGAAAAAAACATTTGTCCTAACGGCTGGGATAGATTAGACGACTACCCGGGGCTAAAGGGATTAAGAAAAATAGGGAACTAATTGATTCCCCATATGTTTTTTCCCTAAACTTACAAGTGAGAAACACAAGTCAACCGTTAACACCTGTCCCCACTCCGTCCTACACCCGAGGCCCTTCGCACTCCAGCACTGTTTTTCAAAGGCGTCGGACGCCGAGTAATGGAAAATGCCCCGCTTATGGGGGGGTTGTTCAATCGGTCCCCCACTGATCTAAAAAATCCCCTCTTATGGGGGGTGACATGCAATCTTGTTTGAGCTCAGCTATGGGCGGAGCAAGCCTCCACCCTCATAGCTGAGCTCAAACAAGAAACTCCGTCCGGCAGTTGCAGCTGCCCACGCAGCAGCTGCAACTGTGCCGGAATTCAGCGCCACTAAACGGAAGCTGGACCTGCCACCTGCGCCCCTCGCGCAGGTGGAGGCGAAGAACATCCTCCGCTGCAGCATAGGCCCAGGCCCCAAGCCGCGTCTCGGCGCGAAAATTCACCCAAGATGCTCGCTCCTCCAGCCAGGTTGAACCATACCACGTGGCAACTCTGACCTCAGAATAGCTATACTTTCAAAAATCAGTAATCCAAAAGAACCCCCGCAAAAAAAGTACCAATCTTATGGAAACATTATCAGCACCAATCATTATGCATAGTAACGTCTTGGAATCGAAATGCTTACAACTGGATGCAGGGATGATCCATACATATCCCCTTGTAACAAAAAGAAAAGACCCAACCAAAACAAAACCATACAAAAAAGCATCATCAAAAACGCCAAGGCACAGCATCATGCGGCAGGTTAAAAAAACCTAGCCTGGCTAGGAACCAAAAGGGCCCCTGAAGTCTACGATGCCCGAGAGCAACCTCAAACAGGGTTGACGTCACAACCAGAAGAAAAACATTTTCTGAAACTAACTTTAAAGCTGCGTCCTGTAAACAACAACTTTAAAAAAGACTTCTCGACCCCTTTAAAGTTCACCCTGGCCTGCAGCATCCAGAGGGCCCTCGGCTCCAGCATTTGCAGCAATGAAATGCTGCTGGACACGACAAGGGCAAAGGTGTTCATACTGAGAACAAAGAGAAAAAAACGGGGCGAGGGCGGGAACAAACGAATTAGCCAAAAGCTGCGATGTGCTTCATGTGGTGTCATGCCGTGAACCCGCTGGATTGGACCAAACCCCGGAAGCTGGAAGAAACACAAAGGGTAACATTACAAAGCCCTTTGAATCCATTATTTTCGGAGGATACCACCCACCCCCGTTAAACTTCTACATTCATTGAACATCTTCAATAAAGGTTTAATTCTCCCACCCCCTTATAATTTCTACATTCATTGAAGATCTTCAATAAGGGTTTAATTCTCCCATTCTCCCACCCCCGTTAAACTTCTACATTCATTGAAGATCTTCAATAAGGGTTTAATTCTCCCACCCCCGTTAAACTGCTACATTCATTGAAGATCTTCAATAAAGGTTTAATTCTCCCACCCCCGTTAAAGTTCTATATTCATTGGAGATCTTCAATAAGGGTTTAATTCTCCCACCCCCGTTAAAGTTCTATATTCATTGAAGATCTTCAATAAGGGTTTAATTCTCCCATTCTCCCACCCCAGTTAAACTTCTACATTCATTGAAGATCTTCAATAAGGGTTTACTTCTCCAACCCCCGTTAAACTTCTACGATGAACCCCGGGCCGAAGAACAGCAAGAACACGGCAGTCACCTTCGCAAGGAAAAAGTACAGAAACAAAAGAACAAAACTGCAAGGCAAAAAAAAAAACACCCGCCTGCATTGGCCTGCGCCACGGCAAACCAAAATGCCACCTCAACGCTGTTGGACCACGAAAGCCACGGAGAATCCTGAGCAAAACCAAGAGAGTGGGGGAGAGAGGGAGAAGAAAAAAAAGAAAGAAAACCCAACAAAGAATCACCAACGCGACAAAACACAGTCTGAGAGCAAAGCCCGAGGATTGAGCGCCACATGTTCCCAAACGTACGTCCGGCGGGCGCCCTTGGGTTTCACACAGAAATCCAAGCACGCCGCGCCGCGAAACAAAGGACCTGAGTCAAGCAAAACAAGACACAGAGGAAGGAGAAAAAAAAACGCACACAGAAAGCACACATGAAAAAGTCAAACGAACAACAGCAATCCGACCTGAGGGATAGAGACGACCAAAAGTACGCCCACTATAGGCACCAACCCTCCAAGACGACAAGATTTCACAACAATGCAATATGCTATGTTTTAAAGAAAAAAGCAAACTTCTTCAACCTACTGCGACAACAACATATGCCTGTCCGCCCATAACCAGCCTCAGGAACAGCAACAGCCTCACAACAACGTGGCAAAAAACAAGACAGCAACAAAAGGAAAAACAAGGATGCCGGCTGTCTCGCCGCCCCGGTCAACGACTGATTTTCCATTTTTTTAAAATTTTCTTCTCGCTGTGGTTTCGGAGTGATGCACAGTCTGTTTCACCTGAACCAGAGCTTCAAATTCACTGTGTTTTCCAAGGCTTTTTGTTCCTCTTTTAAAATGTACTGGTTTTTTCCATGGAAAGTCAGGTTTTTTTTAAGGTCCGAAAAAACAAAAAAAGTTTATCTTTTTGGAGTTTATGCAGGAGATATACATTTACACATATCTATCTATCTATCTACCTACCTATCTATCTATCTATATCCATGTGCTTGTACATCGACCGCTCAATATTGTGATTTCCATGCGAGACAACAACAACAACAACATGTTGAATGATGAATCGGCTATCTCTTTTCTGCGTTCTCTAGCGCCACAGCACTTCAGGCAACTCCTGCAGCACACTCGTTTTGAGAGCTGCATTGTGCCTCCGCTGATAAGAGTACGCCCAATCCCAACGAAGCCCATGCGTTTGTTGCATGCAACAACGGTGGCAACGACTGGTTCGAAATTCGAATTAGAAGAAGCAATGTCAAAGCTGCTAAGTCCATGATATCTTGAGATCCAGACGGACGCAATGAATCCAGAGTGAAAACAACGAATCATAACCATTACATTCAAAATTCCACAAGATTGACAACATCAATCGTTCACTCACCTACCCCACAATTATCCTAAGCCAAGCCGTCCGAACAAGTGCAACGCCACTGGCATCGAAAGTCCGAACCGTTGGAAGACATCGTAACATATGCATATCAATCCTTATGTATATATATATATAAATCTATAACAGCTAATGTGCGTTTCAAAACATACAAGTGTTTGTCTCAAATTTGCCAAACGAATGTTGTATCGATATGAGCAATCTTCAAGAGCCTTGTTATTCCATTATAGTAATGAGTTAAAAAATATTATAAACCCCACTATGTCGTAAACCAAGTTCTGTTATTCCATCAAGGTGACCAAGTACTAAATATTATAATCCACTCTAGGTCGGAAACAATGTAATGTTATTCTCTTATATGGATCAGTTCATAGTAATTGTAACTCCCTATTACGTCGGAAAATATGGTATGTCATTCCATAATAGAAATCACTTACTAAATACTATAATACCAGTACATCGGCAACAATTTAATGCGTGCCAGGCCCCTGAGTCGCGAACCTGCAGCGGAGAGAAGCCAAAGCAAGAGAACACATATGTTCCCATCATTTCACATCTATATAATACATATGGTATTATTAATATTATGATATAAACGGATCGAAAACCTATGCTGCAATGCAACACCCCACCCCATATGCAACGTAGCAACATGTAACGTGGCAAGCATTCCAGAGCTCTCGGCACCGTAGCAACATGTAACGTAGCAAGGATACCACAGGAGATCTCTGCAAGCATTCCAGAGATCTCTGCAGCGTAGCAACATGTAACGTGGCAAGCATTCCAGAGCTCTCGGCAGCGTAGCAACATGTAACGTGGCAAGCATTCCAGAGATCTCGAGATCTCGGCAGCGTAGCAACATGTAACGTGGCAAGCATTCCAGAGATCTCGGCAGCGTAGCAACATGTAACGTAGCAAGGATACCACAGGAGATCTCTGCAAGCATTCCAGAGATCTCTGCAGCGTAGCAACATGTAACGTGGCAAGCATTCCAGAGCTCTCAGCAGCGTAGCAACATGTAACGTGGCAAGGATACCACAGGAGATCTCTGCAAGCATTCCAGAGATCTCGGCAGCGTAGCAACATGTAACGTGGCAAGCATTCCAGAGATCTCGGCAGCGTAGCAACATGTAACGTAGCAAGGATACCACAGGAGATCTCTGCAAGCATTCCAGAGCTCTCAGCACCGTAGCAACATGTAACGTGGCAAGCATTCCAGAGATCTCGGGAGCGTAGAAATATGTACTGTACGCACTAGACAGAACGTTAACATCCCCACCCCACCCCACCCCCCCCACCCCACCCCAACATAATCCCCACGTCCCATTAGCAAAAATGTGCGTTTTATGAGCACGGTTTTCGATCCGTAGGCAAAAATAACAACCCTCGTGGAGGCGGCGAGTCAGCCGCCCACCAAAAACAACAACACAAAACAAAACAGAAATTAAAAAACACAACAAGCAAGAGATCATGTCCCGCCTCAGAAGACATCTTCCTCGACCTGAGAAAACACAACGTAAACTACACTCGCACATCAGGCACAAGATCGAAACAAAGAAACGCACATCAAAAAAAAAATGACTGCTAGAACTTCAGAGGCAATCGACAACTGCTCGAGAAACGAAAACATCAGAAGCAAAAGCACCAAAAAAAACACTCTGCTGAGGCCACTGCGAAGTGCGGGGCAAAGAATAGATCCAAAAACACCCTTTAAAAGCGCTTGAAGAAACACACTGCGGACAAGCAACACACAATCTGCCTTGGTAACCCTTTCTGCAAACAACTTGGTAACACCCTCTCTCTACCGACATCCCCTTTGGTGGAAAAATTAAAACGACCCTGTCTTCACCCCTTTTCGTGAAACACAGACTTAGAAGAAAAAAACATTTGTCCTTAACCGGTGGTCCAATTTTGTTGTTCCCTAAACTTACAAGTGAGAAACACAAGTCAACCGTTAACACCTGTCCCCACTCCGTCCTACACCCGAGGCCCGAGGCCCTTCGCACTCCAGCACTGTTTTTCAAAGGCGTCGGACGCCGAGTAATGGAAAATGCCCCGCTTATGGGGGGGTTGTTCAATCGGTCCCCCACTGATCTAAAAAATCCCCTCTTATGGGGGGTGACATGCAATCTTGTTTGAGCTCAGCTATGGGCGGAGCAAGCCTCCACCCTCATAGCTGAGCTCAAACAAGAAACTCCGTCCGGCAGTTGCAGCTGCCCACGCAGCAGCTGCAACTGCCGGAATTCAGCGCCACTAAACGGAAGCTGGACCTGCCACCTGCGCCCCTCGCGCAGGTGGAGGCGAAGAACATCCTCCGCTGCAGCATAGGCCCAGGCCCCAAGCCGCGTCTCGGCGCGAAAATTCACCCAAGATGCTCGCTCCTCCAGCCAGGTTGAACCATACCACGTGGCAACTCTGACCTCAGAATAGCTATACTTTCAAAAATCAGTAATCCAAAAGAACCCCCGCAAAAAAAGTACCAATCTTATGGAAACATTATCAGCACCAATCATTATGCATAGTAACGTCTTGGAATCGAAATGCTTACAACTGGATGCAGGGATGATCCATACATATCCCCTTGTAACAAAAAGAAAAG
>CAMXCT020001906.1:89834-119834 GCA_947184155.2 Cladocopium goreaui | reverse complement strand
GCTTCGCCACTGCTAACTATACCACCAAAGGTGCCATTTCCAACCTCCAGTGGTGTGTAGCTTGTACCCAACTCACCCACAGAGCGGCCGCACGCGAAGCTCTCAGCCTCCAGTAGCGAAGCCTGCGAGGCGAGGGGATGTTCTAGCCACTACCTTGGGATAACCAGAAAGGAAAAAATGGAAAAACACTGATTTATATAGGTTTGACAATCAGTCTGATAGGTACAATGCAATAGTCACACATCTAGCATATCGATATCCTGCCTATCAAGATGTGATGGGAAAGTAATATGTACCCTCATTCATCCCGCGAGGTCTCTACAAATTCTTCGGGCCAACCCTGGCCAGCTGGAGAAATGGGCTGGGCCACCCCCATCAACGCTTTGGACATGGACCTATGGATATGCCAAAATGGCCAGAGGCAGTGCCACTGACCCTATGGGCCCTGACATTGAATCGACATCCCAAAGAAAATCAAAACCTCAACTCACCACTCACAGAGGCAGAGACCGATGGAAACCCCTCTGCTTGATTTGCTGGACGGTTTGTCATGTTTGGTCACTTGGCTTTGGGCGATAGAATCCTCCAGGTCCAATTCGTTTTCTCCCAGTGGCATCCCCAGCCACTTTCACCTTGTCCTTCTTGGATTTCTTGGATTTTTTCTCCTCTTCCGGGTGTTCTTCCATGAAGTCCCACCTGATTGGCAGAGGGATCCCAATTTTGGGTGAAGTCATTGGTGACGACCATGGGATGATTTAGTTGTAAAAACCAGTACCATCTGGTTATGACTAACATAGCCATGGAATGCCATGGAAAATCCCTTATAAGTGGAGGTTTTAATGGGAAAATCAACCATTTTCCATGGCTATGTTAAACAACCAAAGGGTAACATGATCAGTCCATCTGCGCATATCTGCGCTCAGAGACATTCATCCCAGACCTGGATCACTGGATCCGACCACCGACCAGCGGTGAACTGAAGTGGCAAACCAAATGCTATCACGTCCCATTTTTGGAAGTATTAGCAGCCCCACAAACATCTAAATATATATATATATCGGCCAAGATTTTAGTAGAAATTTACACATTTTTATCTTTTTGCAGCTATACTACTGCATGAGGTGACTTAAAGAAGTGATAGATAGTTGTGGGTGTCGGCGATCACTGGATCTACAAAAGTTTCACCAGCGGCCAAGGAACATCTCCTCCTGCTTTGCTTTGAAGGCATCGCAACGCTTTACCAACTCCTCCTGACGAATCGTGACCCAAGTTGCGATGGTTACCCAAACATTTTATTGATACTGATAATCATCCAATAGTATTACCACATGATTATACTACATCCATCCATAGTATTTTAAGTGCTTGTATGATACCCCATAATTGATTTACAGATTGCTATTGAAAATTCTCCATTTCGAACACGATGATTTACCGTTCTACATAATGACATAATGCCACTAATAACACCTGATCATACCACAATCATACCCCATGGGTATCATCATCTATTGCTTGGTTAAATGGTTAAGTTAAAACGCATCAAAAATCATCTTTTGGTTGGTTCCCCGTGACATTTCACCAATGTTTTGTGCTTTGTTTATCCCATTGAATCACCATGTTTTGTGGTTAAACCGGTTCAACCCCATGTGTAAATCACCAAATTATATGTATGTATGCAATGCAATGTAATGTAAATGTACATGTAAATGCAAATGTAGGGTAGTGTAATGTAATGTAATGTATTTATGTACATGTCATTTCTCTCTCTCTCTCTCTCCATCGCCATATATATATATATATGTGTGTGTGAGTGTGTGTGTATTATATATATATATATTATATATATATATATACTATCATTATAAATCACCATTTTGTTGGTTGGCTCATCAATCACTCAACATCCCCCAAGTTCCTGGGCCGGCCTTGAGTGCAGCAGCGGTGCTGGTGGTCCCACCCTCCGCCGCCCACGCTCGGCCTGTGACAGCTTGGGGAATCTTGGGGAAATCATCAGCATCTTTCAAGTCATGGTGTTTCTATGTGTTTCAAGTCATATCTTTTCCAAGTTGTGTTTTTTCTGGTGTTTCTATGTGTTTCTTAACTTCTGTCGTTCATCTTGCAAGTGATGTCAGAAAGGGTAAGGATGGAAGAGAAAGAAGGAGTAAGACGAAGCAAAATTTAAAAAGCACCAGCCAGCAATTGCTTTTACATCTGCTTTTACCATCCTTTTCCAATATCGAGTCGCGCCAGTGTCACGCCCGCCATAAAATCACCGAAGATCGCGCCTCTACGAAAGATCGATAGGAAGCTCCAACCTGAACAGCCTAGAGAGGGGGGCGCCAAGCAGAAAATCAGCCAAAGTTGCGTCTACCCCAAATATGAATAAACCTCCACTTACTCGCAGTATCGTATCGTGTAGTATGGTATGGTATGGTATGGTATGGTATGGTAGTACAGTGATTTGCTTTGTTTTGGGGAGCTTGTTTTTTTATCACTCTGTTGGGAAACTGGAATCGTTGCCATTTGGGCGAAGCCGCTAAGCCCGCCCAGTTATGAACTTGGAGTGGGGCGTGAATGAGGAGTTCATTGTAGGCACATCCAAGATGATCTTTTGGTTTGAGCTGGCAGAGAGGGTTCCGTTTCCCAAACACCATTCTCGGTTTTGAGCCATCCAACGTCTCTAAAAAGGTCTGGTAGAATCTTACGCCTTCGATCTCATCACACCTTATTCACATTTCAGGCCATAGATCCTCATTACAAACCATTGGAAATAGATGATCCTCACAAGAAATCTTCTATCACGTGGTTGGGCAGCTCAATCAATTCGTAGCTCCAACTAGCTTCCCAATGAATTCACACATTTTTGGGAACAAGGATATCATTGGATACCCGGCCTTAGTCCAACTGCCCCCATGACGGCCCATGACGAAATGGAGACATCGCGATTGTCATCGCGGAACCCGCTTTCCCTCGGCTCCCCGGCCTAGAAGGCTGACCACAAGCCCGGCCGTTGCCTAGGAGCGTACTTTTCGGCATCTCTTTGAGGATTGTGATAGTGTTAAACCGGCCAGTTTGGGGCTGGTGTTTTGACCAGTTTGGTGATGTTTGATACTTAAGTCAGGTATTGGGGGATCATCTTTTGACCCCCAATCTTGGCATGACGTCAGATCAAGCGCTCAACTGAGGCTCAACCTATCATTACACTTGGTTCAGTGACCTCGTCTGAAAATTGGGAAATAAGTGACTCATTTTCCTGTGGTTGATCACCCAAAATCAGATCCCTCCCTGGTCAAGGTGCCAATCGGATCCATCCGGGCAACCGCCTTCCACGGGGCGCAGGTGGGGGCTACTCGGCTACTCGGCAAACCATGGGAAATCACCTAACAACAGATTAATGTTATTGAAGTCATGTTTTTTTTCCCATGACCAGGTTGGATTACTGGAGGGTCCCCAAAATGGAGGAAGCCATGGTCAGAACGGTTGGGAGCACCAACACCGACATCCATAGCACATGAAGCCACAAAAAATGGCGTCAAATCCCCAAACAATGGAAGGCCTATCGAACAAACAAGCCTCCAATATTCTATAGCTATAGTTCCCAGGCATTTGTAGATCACCATGGCATATGTAGATACATAATAGCCATCTATAGAATCTATAGTTCCCATTTAGTGTATTCTACCAATGCTAATATCCATAGCTCCCATAAAAATCAATTCCTACTATGAAAAGTGGCCATGGAAGATTCACCAGGGGCTCCGTGCCTGGCAGGTTTTCGGGTCATCACCAGGGCACCAAGATGCGCCAATGTGAAGATGTTTGGGGAATTGGTTGGAGATGGTTGGAGACTGTTCGGCAAATGTTGTGAAAAATTAACTCTCCCTCTCTCTCTCTCTCTAACTGTTTCATGGATTTCTTCAATCATGTTCAACCCAGTGTTTTTCAAAATGTCTGCTGGTGAAATCAAATGCCGCTTGATCGTGCTGAACTTGCGGTGGCTTCACTCCATCTCCGAGCTTCGTTCGCAGCTGAGGTGAATGTGAAGAGCCCAACGTTCAGCGCCCCAAATCGTAGCCATCTTTCGGCTGTTGAAGGTTGGGGGACTCCAAAGGCAGCTCCAAAATTGGGAAACCGTCCATGGGACCATGGCAGTTGAACCACATCAGCTTCCTTTTCAAAGCACGGATCCCGTGGTTCCCCCTCAGCTATGTGCTGAGAATTGGATCCGCAAGTTTCCACATGGGCATGGGTCAAACGGTCAAATGCTGAAGAAAAGAACAGTTGATTGGAAATACCTTCCAAGATTAGTTGATGCTCCAACTTTTTTAAACAATCTTCATTAATTTCAATATTAGAAGTCCTTTTCAACATATTGAAATTGTTTTTTTGCACATCTGGAGAACCCATGGCCACATGGCCCAGCTCACATCCCCTGGAGCAGCCCCAACTTCCACGCACTCAGCGCGACCTGGGGCCAGGCCAGGGCCCCCCCAAAAAAATAGAAAAAATGTCTAAAAAATGTCTTCATTTCCTGGATCTTAGGTTTCCTTATATAGGTTTTCTTTGCAGCCTGCAAAACCTTGAAACACCACTGAGTCTAGTGTTGAAGCTGGGTCAAAGTCTAGTGTCACCCGTACTGATCTCCACCCACAGACCTCGGTTTGAACCCAAAGATGTTGGGAGCCGCCAGCTGAAACACCTGAGTGCATGCCATCCACAGCTACCAGAAATGAGATCAGCCGTGGCAAAAGCACACAGATTCCGTCCACTAAGCTCCCAGACACACCCTTCGGGGGGGCGCTCTGGATGGATCCTGCAGGCTGTGCAGAACGAGATCCCAAACTGCAACTGCCACCTAACCTTTCAGACCTGTCTTTGGCTTCAAAAGAACTCCTGGGGCCTTCTATTTCCCCAGCTTGGGGGCTATCAAAACATTACCGTTCTGTGCTTCGGTGGTTGCCATGCCTGCAGGCTCCCTCCCGGCAGGGCCACATCCTGAGAGGTTCGTAAAATGTAGCTGGAGACCATCTGCCATCTTGAACTTATTTTCGCCTCCCCCCGTGAAAAATGTAAGAAAGATTGAAACTCATTGGGGCCATCATCTGATAGGCAACTATTGATGCCAGCGATCGATGTCTGTGAGCCAAGCCACCTCCAGCCAGCGTAAATTTTGGCCATCGATTACAAGAGCGGCCACCCGCTCAGCACCTGGTAAGACACAACATGACGCGAAATTTCGAACGCATGTTTTCCAAGTAATTCCATCCACCGATATGACATTCATTTTTTCAATCCCCTAGGAATAATGCCCCAACAAAATTTTAGAAAGAAGAGCTCCCACCAGCTGCTCTTTATATAGCAACGTTTGGAGCGGATCAGTGGGCCTCCCAGTTCCCGACATCTATATCATGCCAAAAAGTATATATCTATTTAATCTATTCATATTCAATCTTATTTACCAAATATCTCATCCAAATTAATCATACCCATCATACCTTATCTGTAGATATATATATATATATATATGAGCACCGGGACGGGGGTCACATTCGCCCCTATTCGAGGGTCACATTCGCCCCTAACCCAAAAGGGGTCACATTCGCCCCTATTCAACAATATTTAAATATGTTACTCAACCCTTTAGGGTTTAACCTGGGGACAAGGGGACATTTAGGGGGACTGGGGTTTAGGGGGGGACATGGGGGCATATGTTGACTTGTCTCTCTATTCCATATTTTACTCAACCCTTTAGGGTTGAACCTGGGGACAAGGGGACATTTAGGGGGACTCGGGTTTAGGGGGGGACATGGGGGCATATGTTGACTTGTCTCTCTATTCCATATGTTACTCAACCCTTTAGGGTTTAACCTGGAGACAAGGGGACATTTAGGGGGACTGGGGTTTACGGGGGGACATGGGGGCATATGTTGACTTGTCTCTCTATTCCATATGTTACTCAACCCTTTAGGGTTTTACCTGGGGACAAGGGGACATTTAGGGGGACTGGGGTTTAGGGGGGGACATGGGGGCATATGTTGACTTGTCTCTCTATTCCATATGTTACTCAACCCTTTAGGGTTTAACCTGGGGACAAGGGGACATTTAGGGATACTGGGGTTTAGGGGGGGACATGGGGGCATATGTTGACTTGTCTCTCTATTCCGTTTAGTGGGGCAAATGGGGGCATATGTTGACTTGTCTCTCTATTCCATATGTTACTCAACCCTTTAGGGTTTAACCTGGGGACAAGGGGACATTTAGGGGGACTGGGGTTTAGGGGGGGACATGGGGGCATATGTTGACTTGTCTCTCTATTGACATATGTTACTCAACCCTTTAGGGGTTTACCAAGGGGGCATTTAGGGGGACTGGGGAACCTTTAGGGAGGGACTTGGGGGCATATGTCAACTGGCGACGAGCTACACCTGTTTGCTGCCACATGCAAGCAACTCTGAAAACACGGGGGCGTGGTTCCAATTTTTCCTTCGCCTCACTATTGCATATGCTTGCCAGTATATTGATCCACAGACTCGGTCCCCAAAGCGTCTTCGAAGTTGCTCCAGATGGATGTTACAACGTAGGAATGGTACACCGTAGCATGATAGTGTCCTGGAAGTTGATTGAAATGGCTGTTCAAACGTAGCATCCAAAGTGTCTTCCAAGTTGCTCGAAATGGATCTTACAACGTAGCATCCATAGTGTCCTAGAAGTTGCTTGCAATGGCTCTTGGAAGGTAACATCCAAAGCGTCTTCGAAGTTGCTCGAAATGGATGTTACAACGTAGGAATGGTACACCGTAGCATCCAGGTTTATTTGTCCTGGACAAAGCGTCTCGAAGTTGCTCGTTGAGATGGAGTTACAACGTGGAATGGTACACCGAGCATGAAGCGTCCTGGAAGTTGATTGAAATGGCTGTTGGAACATAGCATCAGAGGCGTCTTTCCAAGTTGCTCGAAACTGGATAGTCAAACTAGCATCCATAGCGTCCTAGAAGTTGATTTGAAATGGCTCTTGGGAAGGTAACACCAAAGCGTCTTCGAAGTTGCTCCAGATGGATGTTACAACGTAGGAATGGTACACCGTAGCATGATAGTGTCCTGGAAGTTGATTGAAATGGCTGTTCAAACGTAGCATCCAAAGTGTCTTCCAAGTTGCTCGAAATGGATCTTACAACGTAGCATCCATAGTGTCCTAGAAGTTGCTTGCAATGGCTCTTGGAAGGTAACATCCAAAGCGTCTTCGAAGTTGCTCGAAATGGATGTTACAACGTAGGAATGGTACACCGTAGCATCCATAGTGTCCTGGAAGTTGATTCAAATGGCTGTTGGAACGTAGCATCCGAGGCGTCTTCCAAGTTGCTCGAAATGGATCTTACAACGTAGCATCCATAGTGTCCTAGAAGTTGATTGAAATGGCTCTTGGAAGGTAACATCCAAAGCGTCTTCGAAGTTGCTCGAGATGGATGTTACAACGTAGCAATGGTACACCGTAGCATCCAGAGTGTCCTGGAAGTTGATTTAAATGGCTGTTGGAACGTAGCATCCGAGGCGTCTTCCAAGTTGCTCGAACTGGATAGTACACCGTAGCATCCATAGTGTCCTGGAAGTTGATTCAAATGCTGTTGGAACGTAGCATCCGAGGCGTCTTCCAAGTTGCTCGAAATGGATCTTACAACGTAGCATCCATAGTGTCCTAAAAGTTGATTGAAATGGCTCTTGGAAGGTAACATCCAAAGCGTCTTCGAAGTTGCTCGAGATGGATGTTACAACGTAGCAATGGTACACCGTAGCATCCAGAGTGTCCTTGAAGTTGATTTAAATGGCTGTTGGAACGTAGCATCCGAGGCGTCTTCCAAGTTGCTCGAACTAGATGGTACAACGTAGCATCCATAGTGTCCTAGAAGTTGATTAAAATGTCTCTTGGAAGGTAACGTCCAAAGCGTCTTCGAAGTTGCTCGAGATGGATGTTACAACGTAGGAATGGTACACCGTAGCATGATAGCGTCCTGGAAGTTGATTGAAATGGCTGTTGGAACGTAGCATCCGAGGCGTCTTCCAAGTTGCTCGAACTGGATAGTACAACGTAGCATCCATAGTGTCCTAGGGGTTGCTTGAAGTGGCTCTTGGAAGGTAACATCCAAAGCGTCTTCGAAGTTGCTCGAGATGGATGTTACAACGTAGGAATGGTACACCGTAGCATCCATAGTGTCCTGGAAGTTGATTGAAATGGCTGTTGGAACGTAGCATCCGAGGCGTCTTCCAAGTTGCTCGAAATGGATCTTACAACGTAGCATCCATAGCGTCCTAGAAGTTGATTGAAATGGCTCTTGGAAGGTAACATCCAAAGCGTCTTCGAAGTTGCTCGACATGGATGTTACAACGTAGCAATGGTACACCGTAGCATCCAGGGTGTCCTGGACCAAAGCGTCTTCGAAGTTGCTCGAGATGGATGTTACAACGTAGGAATGGTACACCGTAGCATGATAGCGTCCTGGAAGTTGATTGAAATGGCTGTTGGAACATAGCATCCGAGGCGTCTTCCAAGTTGCTCGAACTGGATAGTACAACGTAGCATCCATAGCGTCCTAGAAGTTGATTGAAATGGCTCTTGGAAGGTAACATCCAAAGCGTCTTCGAAGTTGCTCGAGATGGATGTTACAACGTAGCAATGGTGCACCGTAGCATGCATAGTGTCCTGGAAGTTGATTGAAATGGCTGTTGGAACGTAGCATCCGAGGCTTCTTCCAAGTTGCTCGAACTGGATGTTACAACGTAGCATCCATAGTGTCCTAGAAGTTGATTGAAATGTCTCTTGGAAGGTAACATCCAAAGCGTCTTCGAAGTTGCTCGAGATGGATGTTACAACGTAGCATCCATAGTGTCCTAGAGGTTGATTGAAATGTCTCTTGGAAGGTAACATCCAAAGCGTCTTGGAAGTTGCTCGAAATGGATGTTACAACGTATAGCAATGGAACACCATAGCATGCATAGCGTCCTGGAAGTTGATTGAAACGGCTGTTGGAACGTAGAAAAGCACGTGAATGTCACTCTCTAGGGTGGAAAAAATCCTTTTGAGGCTCTGAAACTATTGCGCCTGCCACGCAAAAGGAGGGGTCACATTCGCCCCTAAAGGAGGGTCACATTCGCCCCTAATCTCACTTCATCCCCCTTGGAATAGGGGCAAATGCGACCCAAGATGGAATAGGGGCAAATGCGACCCCCGTGCCCACATATGTTGTATATAAATATCATCGTGTCTTATATTATATTTTTGTCATATTACATTACATTATCACTCCTTCAAGAAGCCAGCGTTCCGCTAACGGGATCTGGCCTGCACACAGCAAGGCTGTTTGTGGCCCAGTCGATGACCTGACGCTAATCAAACGTGGCTGGACAAAGCCCTGCCCATCCAACATGGAAAAAATCGTTCGCTGTTGGATTTCTCCGCTAAAGCCAACAATAAACCACCGTTGCGGATCCGTTGCGGTAGTTTTCTACGCTTACATATGGGTTTACCACATCAAATATGGTTATTTATCAGTTGGTGATATTATATCCATCCCCCACTCAATATACTCAATTCCTGTTATTCATGCTTTCACTATAACTATAAATGATTATAAATGTTTAACCCCATTTTAATCCCATTAAATATGAAGATTAACATCCTGGCAAGCGCATGTTCAGCCACACCAGGAGGTTTGAGAGCCCCCACCTGGCCACAGCCATTCCAAGCACTGGCCATTGCGTCTGTACCTGGGGTAATAAGTCAAGTCGTTCAAATGGGCTTACCCCGCCAGCGAATGCCAAAGACCCTATGAAAACCACTATCACTGGCAATACCATGAGTGGGCAACTGCGTCAAGTGCACTGAATTCTGAAGCTCAGGGGGACTACACCCATACGCCCAAGTCCTTGCAAAATTTGCGTTTGACAGCTATTCCCAATCAAAACGCTCGCCACGACCCCTGTCCCGGCACAGACCTTGCAAAACCCCTTTCCCCTTTGGAAACGCTAGCTTTAACAAGCCTTGACCAAACTATCATGGTTCTATTCGTTTTTGATCGAATCCCATCGGAACGCCGGTTTCCAACGGGCCTTTTTTCGTGGGCACTGTTGACGCCCACAAACAAAAACGCGAAGCAGGCCCTTTTCCGAGTTTGTATGCTGCAGGATGGGTTCTGATAAAGGAAAAAAACGAGGTCCAAAACGAGGTCAAAACGAGGTACGGAAAAAGCCCCGCATCTACACACATGGACTTTGGCCCGACAATTTGCAGAATCCCAGCACACCGCCATGGCAGTGTAGAGATGATAATCCCAGCGTTGTGTAGAAGTACCCGGAAACAGCAACAGCAGCAGCCGTCGAACCAGCAGCCGCAGCAACAGCAAGACGCCAGTAGCTGCAGAACCCAACAGCAACCATCCCAAACACAATGAGAACGCAACTAGCAAGATCAAAGCACTATGCTAATAGTAAAACAACGCCCTACCCCCAAACACAACCTAAACGCCGCTTCGCCACTTTAGGTCTACATGAGATAGTAAAACAGCAACCTACCCTAAACACAAGCTAAACGCCGCATCGCCACGACTTCCACAAAAGCCTTCCCCCAAGCTAATTTCAAGATTTTGGGGATTTCGCCACGACTTGGGCAGTTGGGAGTAGCAAGAATAGCCCAGCTTAGTTTTCCTGGCAAATGATACAAACACATCATGTTCCTGTGTGGATCGCCGGATCGCAAACTTTTGCAAACATGCAAATGCTGCATATTTTTTCTGTTGGGTGGTTGGAGTTATCAAATCTGATCACTTTAACTGTATATCAACATCACACTTTTGAGATCCTTTGGGTTCTGCCCCTGCTGCACTCCTTCTCGCTCCCCTGCCCCGCGCCTCATGACAAATGGATCCATCTTGGCAGCTGTACCTGCTGTTCAGCCATCACTTGTGGATAGTTTCGTGGTTTACCACCTTGAAGGGGGCCTTTCCATCATCACCACTGCATGTTTGAATCAAAATGTGGTGCATTTTGGGCAACCCGCACCGCTAAACTGATATCTGATATTGGTTCTTTGAACATATAGTATGAAAATATCCATCTCATGGTTTTTGTTACCACTTGGGGGGTTCTCAAAATGATGAATCCCCCCAAAACCAAGGTGTTCAATTCTCAAATTTTGGATGATTTGGATGATTTGGGGAGGGTGTGTTGGTTTGGGAGGGTTATTAGTGCATGATTGGGAAGATAATATTAAGTAGTCGGGGGAGTAAGATGGGGGTTTGAATGGGGGGGGGTGGGATTAAAAAAAATGAGGGTGTACGGAGAGAGGGTTAAAGGATGATTTGGGGATACCTCCATTTTAGGAAACTGCAGAAACCTCCATTTTTTCTCAGTAAGTTTGCGACATCTTCCGGTGCCCCCGACATCCCCCGACGGGCACAGGACCACCTTGCTGCCTGCCGCGACCGCCAGCGCACTGGACGTTACGAAGCACCTGAGAGGCGGTCCACGCAGGAGACCGGCCGACGTTACCGTTGATCTTAGGAAAGTAATAGGATCCATCATCCCCCAATGACTTACCATTTTTCATCATTTTTCTGGGTGGTACTTTCAAAAAAAACAACTATAGGTTTATGATTGCGTTACTTACATCTCTTGATGATTGTTTAATTTAAGATCTCTTGCACCTCTTTAAATGGAGGAAGTAAAAAATCATGCAACCTTTGCAGAAATCACTTGGGAAAATTCTTTCCGGCTCACCATTTCAGTTCCGGAAGTTCATGAGACAGCACCGAAGATCCATAACAAACACCAAAAAAGATAATCAAATCAAGCAATAATCAACAATAGATGATCAATCGACCAAGATCAACAGCTCTTTCCACGTGGGATCCACGGCCACCCCAAGTTCCAAGGATGGCACGCGACGGAACCGGGTGGCCCTTGGAGCTGCAAGTGGCCCCAGTTCGATCGCAAAGCTGACCTCTGGGCGGTCCAGCACTAGCGGAAAAAAAAACATATGGGGGTGTCCATGAATGGGGATCATGCAAAATCCTACTTGAGGCCCAAGGGAGGAGTGAACGAAAGCTAAGGTTCATATGAGCCTGGAAACATGATGGGATTTTGATATGCTGAATACAGATTGCCTAGAGACCTGGCAGGATGTGAGCCCGTGACCATCTGCTTCCAACACCGCTTCAAAATGCCCCGGGAGCTTAGAAGGGGGTGGGAGGGGGGGGCAGGTTTCGAGTCAAAAATCACTGTGTTGGACTCAGACCTGCCCCTTCCCTTGCTGAAGCAAGAGTAATTCCTGGATGTGTCTTCCCCTAGTCAAATGGTAATCATAGGTTTTTGACCCATCCCCATATCTATGCAGATCCCATTTGAGTGTTGGCAACCGTCCCAGAAAGACGGGGTGCCTCAAGCGCTTGCTATCACCTCAATACTGGCCACAAATCAGGCGTTGCCATTTGTGCCATGGAAAAAAATAAAGGACCGGATAACCCCACAAGTCAACTTCTTCCAATAATGAGTTTCAAAGGTTGTAGCGGGGTCGGAGAAGGAAGGAAAGACAAAGGAGGTGGTGAAAGACTGTGTGTGAAAGTATGTGAAAAGATAGTATGCATGTACGTATGTATGTAATATATATATATGTATGTACGTACGTACGTACGTATGTATGTCTGTATGTACATACGTACGTATGTATGTATGTATGTATGTATGTATGAATGTATGTATGTGTATGTGTGTGACAAAGTTGCGCGTCTGGTGGTGTTTCTTCCACTAGATAGTGACTTGTCACTGAAGGCCAGAAAAGAAACAAGATATGCTTACCACGGAAATTCTTTGTGGGATCCAAGGGTGTGTGCTGAACACTAGGTCTCACGACGTGTCTCACTCGCCTTCTTCGAGTTCCACCAGGCTCTGATGGTTTTTTCCCGGACGTTGCTTCCCGAAAGAGCTTTTATGGCAGAGCCCTCTATCAAAGCGATGGTGTGCTCTCCATACTTCCGCTGACCAAAGTAATGTTCTGCACTCTTTCGGGCGAAGCCGCAAATTTTGCGAACTCTTTCTGCATGCCCTGTGGCTGGTAATCATACCTGGTAAATAGTCATGATCAACTGCTGGCGTCATGGACGTGAGATTGTGCCCACCGCGTGCCACGTGAAATCAAGGTGTATAATATGTCACCAAGTGCCATCAGTGAGGCGCCTGCCACGCAAAACGACCTTGCATGTAATCAAGGTGGACGTCACCAAGTGCCACGCCTGCCACGCAAAGTGCCGCGGCGTCACAGGCGACAAATCCGGACCAAGCGCGCCACCCAGTACCATGAGTGCCACGCCTGCCACGCAAAACGACGGTGGATGCGAGGTTTGTGCCACGCCTGCCACGTGAAACGAGGGTGGATGTCACCAAGTGCCACGCCTGCCACGCAAAGTGCCGCGGCGTCACAGGCGACAAATCCGGACCAAGCGCGCCACCCAGTACCATGAGTGCCACGCCTGCCACGCAAAACGACGGTGGATGCGAGTTTTGTGCCACGCCTGCCACGTGAAACGAGGGTGGATGCCACCAAGTGCCACGCCTGCCACGCAAAGTGCCGCGGCGTCACAGGCGACAAATCCGGACCAAGCGCGCCACCCAGTACCATGAGTGCCACGCCTGCCACGCAAAATGACGGTGGATGCGAGTTTGTGCCACGCCTGCCACGTGAAACGAAGGTGGATGTCACCAAGTGCCACGCCTGCCACGCAAAGTGCCGCGGCGTCACAGGCGACAAATCCGGACCAAGCGCGCCACCCAGTACCATGAGTGCCACGCCTGCCACGCAAAACGACGGTGGATGCGAGTTTTGTGCGCCTGCCACGTGAAACGAAGGTGGATGCCACCAAGTGCCACGGCTGCCACGCAAAGTGCCGCGGCGTCACAGGCGACAAATCCGGACCAAGCGCGCCACCCAGTACCATGAGTGCCACGCCTGCCACGCAAAACGACGGTGGATGGGAGTTTGTGCCACGCCTGCCACGTGAAACGAAGGCGGATGTCACCAAGTGCCACGCCTGCCACGCAAAGTGCCGCGGCGTCACAGGCGACAAATCCGGCCCAAGCGCGCCAGCCAGTACCATGAGTGCCACGCCTGCCACGCAAAACGACGGTGGATGCGAGTTTGTGCCACGCCTGCCACGTGAAACGAAGGCGGATGTCACCAAGTGCCACGCCCGCCACGCAAAGTGCCGCGGCGTCACAGGCGACAAATCCGGACCAAGCGCGCCACCCAGTACCATGAGTGCCACGCCTGCCACGCAAAACGACGGTGGATGCGAGTTTGTGCCACGCCTGCCACGTGAAACGAAGGTGGATGGCACCAAGTGCCAAGCCTGCCACGCAAAGTGCCGCGGCGTCACAGGCGACAAATCCGGACCAAGCGCGCCACCCAGTACCATGAGTGCCACGCCTGCCACGCAAAACGACGGTGGATGCGAGTTTTGTGCCACGCGTGCCACGTGAAACGAGGATGGATGTCACCAAGTGCCACGCCTGCCACGCAAAGTGCCGCGACAAATCCGGACCAAGCGCGCCACCCAGTACCATGAGTGCCACGCCTGCCACGCAAAACGACGGTGGATGCGAGTTTTGTGCGCCTGCCACGTGAAACGAAGGTGGATGCCACCAAGTGCCACGCCTGCCACGCAAAGTGCCGCGGCGTCACAGGCGACAAATCCGGACCAAGCGCGCCACCCAGTACCATGAGTGCCACGCCTGCCACTCAAAACGACGGTGGATGCGAGTTTTGTGCCATGCCTGCCACGTGAAACGAGGGTGGATGTCACCAAGTGCCACGCCTGCCACGCAAAGTGCCGCGGCGTCACAGGCGACAAATCCGGACCAAGCGCGCCAGCCAGTACCATGAGTGCCACGCCTGCCACGCAAAACGACGGTGGATGCGAGCTTGTGCCACGCCTGCCACGTGAAACGAAGGCGGATGTCACCAAGTGCCACGCCTGCCACGCAAAGTGCCGCGGCGTCACAGGCGACAAATCCGGACCAAGCCATGAGTGTCACGCCTGCCACGCAAAACGACGGTGGATGCGAGTTTTGTGCCACGTCTGCCATGTGAAACGAGAGTGGATGTCACCAAGTGCCACGCCTGCCACGCAAAGTGCCACGGCGTCACAGGCGACAAATCCGGACCAAGCGGGCCACCCAGTACCATGAGTGCCACGTCTGCCACGCAAAACGACGGTGGATGCGACTTTTTGTGGCCACGCCTGCCATGTGAAACGAAGGTGGATGTCACCAAGTGCCACGCCTGCCACGCAAAGTGCCGCGGCGTCACAGGCGACAAATCCGGACCAAGCGCGCCACCCAGTACCATGAGTGCCACGCCTGCCACGCAAAACGACGGTGGATGCGAGTTTTGTGCGCCTGCCACGTGAAACGAGGGTGGATGTCACCAAGTGCGCCACCCAGTGCCATGTGTACCACGCCTGCCACGCAAAACGACGGTGTGTGTGTGTGAAGTGATTGTCTGTTAAGTTTGCCATGGTGTGGTCCTTTGCTGAAATTCGCAGATTGGAACCCGTCCTTGGCAGCCTTGTGCCTGCGTCGTTTGTTTTGGATCGGCGGGGAGGAGGGAGGAGAAAAGCCCGGGATACAGATCAAAAACAAGAACCCCACACAAGCTGTGTGGGAAAAACAACATTTAGAGCCTTTTGCTGATTGCCGTAGAAACATTGTAGAACAGAGCCCTCAGAGTTGCCTGAAGTCGATCCTGACGGAAATCCCTTGAGAAATCCTCAGAAAATGGTCTCCGTATAAGTGTTCGACTTGCAAAGCAACTAAGCACACAGCCATGGCAAAACCCGGTGCTTGAGGCTCTAATAACGGGTCCAGAATGCCAATCTCGCCTGGAAATGAAAGCATTCAAAATCTGCTAAAGGGTTTTCACTTTGCTATGGCTATAGGATGCTACAGGCTATAGGTTGGTGGTTTCAACAGTGTACCGGCCCCTTGGGCTCCAAGGCGCCTGCTGCAATCTTCTGGCCTGGAATGTCTGAAACCAACGAAGCCAAGTTGACACCAGCTCCAAAATAAAATGCTATCACAATAAGTGCCCTTGGGGCAGAACATGATTCTTGCCTTGCTCTCAAAAGAACACTGGACAGCTGATTCATTTGTGGAGGCCAAGGGAAAGCGATGAAAGCTACAGCTCTTGGATTTCCGGCCTGGGACGAAGGTGCCCAGGGGCTTCAGATTGCCAGGGTCAACCTCAGTGGCAATGGCACGTTGCTCCATATTCGCCGCGATAATCTGAGTGTGACAATTTAGAAACCATGCAAAGAATAGAGTGAGCCGAAATGAGTCAACAATATTTACGCAATAATGATTCAACCAACTAAGCAGCGATGAAGAGTGACATGACCAGCAAAAAGAGATTCTACGTATGGCTCATAATTGTCATAATGATTGAAGTTTTGTAAGTTTTGTATGTAGATGTTTGGTTTGTAGGGGCAGTTTTGAATGTTTCATTTACTCAGCCAAGCCTGCTTTCTTTTCTACGGACGCTACGAGCACATGGTAACGACAATGTGACTATGTCTATTGCGGCTGTGAAATGATGCCACCGTGAGGTCACCATTCCAAAAATATCCTGCGACTTGCAATTGCATGCAACTGCATGTTCATCCTTTATCATCCTTTATTTCCTGAATTTTGGGGCCATAGCCTAAAAATCATGAAAAATCCAGCTTGGAAGAACAGCTTGAGGCACAGAGCGACCCCGGGGCTTCCCACCATCTGGTTGAGCTCAGCATAGCCAGCTCCAAAGATGCTCTTGGCATCTTTGGCAGCCTGCGTACAGCTCGAGTACCCGATCTGCAGTCCACAGTTATCCCACTGATACAACTGTCCCACCTCAGGGTCTTTTGGTGGAAAGGCCAACAGAAGCTCTTCCGGTGCAGAGTTGGCCAAACTCCTCAGCAAAAGCATGCCCAAGAGGATTTTTGACCAGGGTTGTCAAAACTATGAGTTCGTGGGACTTCAAAACAGTTCCTTACAGTTCTTGTGAGAGTTGATTTTTCAGAATTTCTTGCTCTCACCCTGGTAAAACCAGTTGTACAACTGAAAGGACACAAGACTCAACACGACATCCGTAAGTTCTAGTGGCAAAGCAGCAACCGGCAGAGGCAAGAAGCCTACGACATGTGTTTTTTTCGCAAAATAGGGTACCCTAAACCAAGGGTTTCTCATCATGTGCCCTAGTAAAAAGCCGTGTCAGTTTCAGACACACCCATTCTTGTCTTGGATACATGACTGATTCTGGAGGTGGTACTATACAGTAGCACTGGTTTCTCTAAAGGCTATGACCAACCACAAATCAACATCCAAAAAAACAGCTGACTCTCCGCGGCATCACCATGCTCGAAACCATGCCCTTCCCAAAGCTGAGTTTCATGAGCTTCAAGATGGGTTTGCACGGCTTGATGGCTTTCACAAAGCGCACTGAGACTTTCAGTTTGCGATTGAGGCCGCCGTACTCTTTGCAGCCTGTGACTGATCCATTCCGCCGTTGGAAAACACCAAAATGTGGCGATCCAAACAGAGGGGTGAAATGTTGCTGCAGATACACCATAGAAATAGATAGAAATAGGCCAACTTCGGGGTCCAAGAACCTTAACCGAAACCCATCTTGACGGCCTGGGCTTGCGCCTCCCTCCAGTAGCTCCAGCAAAAGCGGTGCTTGTTCCTGGGAGAATCAGTGCCCCAAGTCTTGCAGGATTTGTCCAAAAATGGGATATCCATGGATATCCCACACTGATGTATCAGACCCATTCAGACCCCATGAATCATAGTCTGTCATTCAAGTGATTCATTGCCCACTGACAGCACTTGTTGTTATCCTCTAACATAACCTTGCCCATCCAGCCGTCTGCAGCCCCTTCTGACCATCCATCATCTCCAGAAAAATCTTGTTCCCCCGCTGTTCCCAAAGACACAAACACGGATAAAATATAGGGTTTGCATGGATATAGTTGATATATGTTGATATAGTTATAACGTCACAAATTTTTGCCCATCATGGATTTGCCAGTATCATCTTCCTGCAAGGTCCCATCGACCCGCCATGGCTACCGCTGAAAAAGGACCTCTTGCGGCTTGGCTCCACTGGTAAGAATTCCCATGATGATCTCTAGTGATGAACCATGCGAAGCTCCATCGAGCATTCCTTGAGAAACAGTGTTAGTGTAGTAATCTGCCAGTTTATATCAGTTTCTGATATTTCCACAGTAACAAAACTCATGGCTTCCCTCGAAACATGGTGTCAACTGGTTCCTGCAGATTTTTTTCATCCCAGGATCTGCAAAGGACACACCCCATCTGCTCTCCATCTGCGCCAAGGCTGAACGCTTCATGGCAGAAGACATGCTGCTGCGGATCTCGTACATCGTCCCTTGGATCTTCCTCGGAGGCTGTAACTTGTGGACCCAAGGATGACAAGGGACAGTGGCAGCATCACGAATGGGGCACCACGAATCTGAATTAGCTCGAAGATCCTCGAAGCTTGTGATGGTCAAATAAGTCACAAAAAAGTTCATGCCTCAAATCACATCGCACAGTCGGCAAGCTCAAAATGCCAAGCTTCTCAAACTCATACTCGACAAAGGGAAGGACCACCAACTCCTACTTCGGCAGCCAGACTTTCTTGCCGCTGATTAGGAGTCATTACATTTTGATATGTGGGAATGCCAGCCACACAGGCGGCTCACACTCCCTAAACTGACTACAGAAGTAACATGGCCACAATTTCTCGAAATCATTTCTAAATTTCCCTGCCCAGAAAACCACAAATTTCATAGCATCAACAGCAGGATTGGCAAAATGGCACGCCCGTCAAAAATCTGCCTGGTCTGGTTTGTTGCAGGTTGTCAACAATAGCAAGTTGGCACATGGGTTTGAAAATTCACCATTGGATGAAGTTCTCCAACGACCATGTTTGAAGCAAAGCTCGGACCTTTTGGGGCATGTCACAGATGGCAAGTCCGCATCCAAAATTTGCAAAGGAGATAGACTGTACTTGTAGTAATTCGACTTTAAAAACCTAATAGGTCGCGATTCAATAGGACATCAAGTAGCTCCCGTTTTAATCCTGGCATTAACTAGTTCAGGTTGTTAGCTGGTGGTTTTCCACTCTCTTGGGTGAGATGAAGGCACCTCATCCAACCACCGCACCTTCTCCACATCTGCAGCGATTCCCGAATTGAAAAACTGAACCGGGAACGCCCAAACGCTGCTCGTGGCATGAAACCGCGCAACATAGAGCAAAATGTGTGACCTTGGAATCACTGGGTTGGTTTAAGGGCAATGCTGCAGGAAACCAGCAAACCAGTTTTTGCCATTTATGATCTAGGGCTGTTGGCTTTCCTACAGATTTTCCCTTCATCAAATTTGGGAATGGCATAGGGCCTAGGGATGCTTAAAGGCCACAGCACATCAATGGCAGTTGCCATGTCCAGTGTTCATGAACTCTGCAGCTGAAAACAGGTGAGACTGTCTCATCAAGTCATGGAATGCGGCTGCCATGGCTCACAGAATCCCACTCAAAGCCCAGCCCAGCCGAGTTGCTCCTCCCAAGCCAATCGGGCGACCTCTTCGTTGCCAGTGGGTTCCACTGCATAAAAGTCCAAGACCCACATCACCTGATGCTGAGAAATAGAAAGAACAGAAAAACGTAGACTTCGGTGCCTTTCACCTAGTGGAAAATACCACGTCTCAACTTCGGCAAGTGACTCCTTGGACACTTCGAGAAAAGGAGTTGAAGGTCCAGGTATAGGTGGCCCTGTACTCGTCGATGCGTTGTGGGACCCAAATGCCACGGAAGATCAAGGAGCAGTTTTGGTCCACCTCCTGCAGCAATGATCCATGTTTTTGTCTGAAGATAAGGCGCCCCAGAATTTCATGGTTCAGCTATTCTGTAATGATCAAAATTGGGATATACCCTCCAACTGGCCAATAGCCCAGTTTCAAGGAGACCCAATATGTCTGAAAGCGTTTTGGACATTGCGGGATGAACCAGGCATGCTAAGCCGGAAAAGTAGAGATATGGCCCGATATGGCAATGGATGGGTGGAGAGAACATATCTGCTGTCATTCCTTCTGGCGAAATCACCTCTGAAGACCCAAGACTTCCCAGATCCCCAAATGCAATTCTTTCGAAAGTGGTGCGATGTGGGTGGTATGCAGGTTCTTTTGAGGTTTCCAGGGCAAGGCATTCATCTAGAAACATTCAGTAGAGGTCCCAAATGCAGGGCCCCCCATTGTAGGTGTTTGCTACAAATTTCGTACCCCGCAGGCCCAATCTGTGCGAGCACCAATCCGTATGAACTGCGACTAGATCGCCAACACATCCCATGTGATCCCATTTGGCACCACTTTCTAGACATCATGGCGTCTACTTGGAACCCTTTGTCACCATAGTCCACGTCACTCCCCCTGGCAGAATCAAGCCATGATTAAACTCTGACTCTTCAGACTTCAAACCACATCAAGAATACTGATAATGGGGGATAGACTGGCAGGGACTACTACCGTATAATCCACCTAAACAATCCGAAATATAACGACTTAAGTGATTTAAGTTTTGCTTAGGAAGTTCGTTCAGTTCATACCCCCAACTCCCCTTCCACCTTGACTTCGAAGCCATCTCCATCACGCCGGGCGGTGGCACAGAACGCATCTAAGCCTTGAGCGCCTGCGATGTGGGGACGGTCCAACTATCTTAATTTGGATATTAATGTGATATAAACTATCATATATCCAATAATATATCCAAGCATGATCCTATTATACAAACTATCCAGTAGTTAACTGTTGGATATATATATATATATACGTATATGTATATATACATAATTATATATACACATATCATGGGATACTTGGTAGATTGGAGCAGACCAAATTGCCAAGTACTCGAATCATCCAATAGGGTGCCGGGACTTGGTTGTCTGATCGTCAAATATCGTCAAGTTTTTCAACTTTACAGCCCCAAGACGTACTGTAGATTCCCAATTTTGACACATACTCATATGATCATTTAGGATCTCACTGGGTTGTAGGTGCTGGCGGTGAGAAAATCAACGCCAAATGCTACCTGAGCACATGGCTTCGGTTTTCGTGCGCAATTATCATTACAAAACACAATGATTTTGAGGTCTACAGTACCAAAACTTTCCTGGCAATCCTTCCAAGTCATCCAATGAGTTGACCCATGTTGATCCATCCTGACCCCTCCACATCCGGTCCCCATCCTCAGGGCTTGCTGGGCCCCCAGCCTGTTCCAGCTCGGGTCCCAGTGAGCCGCGCGGCGTGCAAGGCTTGCAAGGCCGCCAAGATGCCGTAGACCAGGACGGAGTAGGGAAGACCATTGGCATCCAACGTGGCACGGATGGAGGACACCTCAGCTCGATCAAAAAAAAGGGGTCCAAACCAGCAGGGTTGAAGACCCGCAACGTCATTCCAATATACTGGCTGGTTAACAGCTACAGTCATCAACCAACAAGGGTGTTGAACAATGTTTATGTCGCAAAAGGAGGCAAGGTACAACAAAATCAAGCACTGGTTCTACATGTCATTTCAGGACAACTGTGAATGTGGACAGCTTATGGTAGGTCTTCCACGACACAATCCAGCAATCCACTTCTGAAAATGCATACGTAGTAAGTCAAAATATTCAGGGTGAAGTATGGTGAAGTGCTGCCCACACACCTTTTATTTTCGATAGCACGCCCGAAAAAACATCTGTAATCACTGGACATCAACACCCATCGAAAGTTGGTGTTTTAATCCTCCACTCAGGACGGAACACAACTCTAGGGTCGGGGCGATGATATGCCAAACCCATATCCCCATCAGAAAAAATTAATGTTATCATCCTGCTCATCTGCCGATGGTTCGTTTCCCAAACTGTGCCAAGCTGAATTGGTTGCCCCCACCTTGGAGGGTCCAATCCCCCATCTTTGATCTTTGATGCTTCAATCCCCACGTTTGCGGCGAAGAAACCCCTCCCATCTATTATAATGTGTTTTAAAACAAATATTTTTTCGTAACAAAACCTGCTAAAAACCATGCCCATCATAGGGTTTCCCAAAGAACTATGTCCAGGATCTCAAAGATTCTATTTACTCATCAATTTTCTAAGTGTCGAACTTTTCTACTCCCGGGCATTGCCCGAATTCTTCAACGTGTTCCATCTCCCATGAACAACACTCAAATTCGCGCTATCAGTTTCCACTCGGCCAAGCAACTGAAGGCTCCGCAAGTCCACAGCTCTGGCGCATGCGACGAAGCAGCTCGTAGAGGTGGGGGCTGTCGGCCAGATACAAGCGCAAGGGCAAGCCCACGAAGAGAAGACCTGAGCAATCAGCACAAGGTGATGTAAAAATGGAGATATTACATGTGGTTTCATGAAGTATTGTGGGGGATTGAACACTATGCAACCAGCAAAAATGGTAGTTTATAACCATAATGGGGAAATAATTGGATATATATATATATATAATTATACATATATATATAGTTATACATAATTATATATATATGATTTGACCAACAGTATGATGTGGGTGTGTCTGAAACTGGAGTGAACCAATTCAGCGTAGCCCATTGCAATACAACATCAAATGGAAACTTGGAAGTTTGAATGACAGAATGTGGAAATCTGCGGATAGTCAGATATAATTGGATATATAAATATACAATCCACCAGCCTGCCGGCGTGTTTTGTAGATGTTCTTGTGATACATCTTGTGATAGCTTTAGCTTCGCCTATAGTTGCTGCTTCGAGGATTTTTGGTTTGGCTGACCTACCCCCCCACCCCCCCTTGTTATATTTTTCATCGACCATGGTTTCTCGTGTGTGTTTTGACCGGGGAAGGAGTTATAAGTGGGATGGCTGTTGCCGAGCCACCTCATGCTCCAAGAACACTTTCTCTGCACTCACGGCCTTCTCCGCATGCACTCTCACAGCCATGCCGCTTGCATCTACCAACTTAACTCTTTTCTATTTAACCTCCAAGGTCTTACACACGCCAGGTTCTACACAAACGAACTTTTACCCCCAGCCAGTTTTTACACAAACGCTCTTTTACACCAAGCACTTTTTGCAGAACCACTTTAACTTTTGCACCAACAAGCTTTTACATACGCCACGTTTTGCACCAACCAACCTTTACAAACCCGTTTCACACAAATCAGCTTTTACACAAACCAGCTTTTACACAAACCAACTTTTTCACAAACCGCCTTTTACGAAAAACCACCTGTTACACCAACCAGCTTTACACAACCTCTGCTTTGGGCCTGTAGGCCAAAGGCCAGAGGGCCTGTGGAATGCCGAAGGCTGTTAAATAAACAATATGTCTCGAAATGCGGAATATGTGCATTCATTTGTATAGAAAAAGAGCTTCACCAACACAACTGGGATTCAAAATGACCTGGGCCAGCCATCAAATTTACGACAACACGCATAATTGGGAATATGTTCATAGATGCCAATAGCGTCACAAAAGACCCAGGACGTGACAAGCAACAACTGGCAACTTACAGATTTGTTGAATTGTTCAGCATGGCAAGAAAATTCGGCGGATACAAACAGTTGCTTGGTGGAGCCATAATGTAAAATGGTTATTTGGCTATGTGGAATTCCAGGAAGGCAGAAATGGGGTCATCAAGGTCTACAAGCAAAGTCAGATCTACATGTTAAACAGGTTCCAAACAGGAATTGACGAGTCACAGCTGAACCTACCTACGAGAAGAGTGATGATTTACTGTTCTATCTTTCTGGAAGTTGCTATATAATCTATATATATCACTTATAGATTAAAAGAACCCGCCAGCTCCATCCTTTTTCCCCACCTCTCTTCATGTGCATGAAGCCATCGAAGGGAGGCGATTTCGTCGCTCCCAAGGCCTCAGCCATCTTCATGGTCTCTCTGCCAAAGGCACCCTGCCGCAAGGTCCAGTCGTAGTTCAGGTCCTTGGCAACGGAAATGTATCACCATGTATCACCAAGACCCGTGACCCAGGGACCCAACTTTTGGCGGCTGAGTCATCGAAGAGCTATGGATATGGATATAGCTATATATAGCTGACTTTTTGGAACAAATGGAATGATCCAAATTGATCCAAATTGATCCAAATTGATCATGGATTTCTGGGAATGGATTCCTCCATGGTTTATCCATGTTTATCCATCTAGCTCGATGCTGATCTATCCAAGAAAGGCCTCCGTTTCCGAAATCGCGACCCATCCCATTTTACTGGTTGGTGAATAGGTACCTCTATTCAATCTGGTAGAATTAAGGAATTGTAACAGCAACAAATCAACGGATTCTTTTTATGGCTCACCTGCCATCTGCGCTGAGTTTCCAGGTGTTTGGTGGCCACCACCACCTTCATCTCCAGACGAAGAATGACTTTTCGGAAGTTCACCTGGGGCGACTGCCAGGACCACACCATTGGGCAACAAAGACATGACAAAACACCAAACTTGGGCTTTGCGGTTTGCATCAAGATTCCAAACCCATCAGTGCCAAGCAAGACACTTTTTAGGGGAAAAAAAAGTGCCCACCTGTCTGTCTTGCTGTGAGAGGACTAGGTGTGTCCGCCGAGAAAGAGCAACCAAACGAGTCTGAACCCGAACTAGCGCTTCCAATCTTTCAATTGTAATTAACATGGTAGAACCATCTGAATATAAACATGTTCCAATCACATCCATAATATAGGTTTTGGGTTTGCCTGAAAATGTCCGTGAAAACATGAATCCATGGTCTAAAACATTGCTTTCCCTTCCCCCATCTGTCCAGTCATTGACCACAAAAGGCTGGTCAAATCCAATTTGTCGGGCTTATTACCCCACTTATACTCTCCGACACCTGGGGTATACCATTTGGACTGTCCCGGCGACTTCCCAAATGGCACTTTTTGCCGTTGAATAAGGAATGGATATATATCTCAAGATCTTCTTTGCAAAGTATCAAAGGAGCCTCGGCAAAGATAAAACTAAATGGAGGCTGTGAAACACCCCGAGTCACCATGCTCTACTCACTGCTTCTTGTCCTCTTTCTTTACATAGTCTACAAGAGACAAGGGGATTCGAATTTCAGGGGTAAGTGGCACCTGCTTGCACCGGAGGAAAAGAACATATGCGTTGTCATCCAAAAGTTTCTCGGGAGGGTTCCCTTCCAACAGGGAGACATCAGGTTCTTTGATGTGGGAGTCATCCATGGTGTAAAATGCGCAATCTACTGTGGGCATCGTTGCCGCTGTGAATTATCGTATGGTACAGCTCATATTCGTAGCCGCCAATCCACAAGCCCTCATCTATCTTCACCGGCGTCTTCTCCTTGGTGAAGTCGTCGGTCTGCTTGTTAAAGGTGAAGCGATTGAGGCATAGGCAAAGATGCTGCGGAGGCTGAGTGATTTCGCTCCACTTCACTGCGCATGTCTTCGCTCTGCATTTCACATACCACCAGATTGTTTGGGTCATCCATCTCTTCGCTCTTCAAAAGCTCCTCAAGAAGCTTTTGGTACGATGCCACTCTCTTTGGCCTGCTCTGCAGTGGGCACTGGCAGTACCAAATCTGTAAAGGTCTCCTCGCGAACCTTGATCTTTCCACACTTCCGACACTGAATTTTCTCTTGCAGCTGGCCTGCAAAGACTTCCCTCAGCAAGGCTTGGTCGTCTCCGCCAAGTTTGTCGAACACAAAACGAAGTGTCTCAGTCACATCCTGTTGTTCTCCTGAGCGGTAGTCTGGGGGAAATGCCTGCAAGATTTCCCTAATGTCCGTATGCTTGTGTTTTGTCAATGCCATCTTTGCAAGCAGCTTTTGAAGCAGATCCACTACATTCTTTCCGAACTCGAAGTCCTCCTCGTCAATTTTGGATGGCTTGGCTTTCAGCTTCAGGGTGAAGTCATAGATGCGCCATACAAAGGCGTCAGTGAGGAAGAGCGCCTGCATGAAACTGTTCATGTAGCAGGTGTTGTTTGTATTCTGCAACCCAATGCTGGGCTGTCTGTGCGTCACTGCTTTTGATGTCTGTTGGGGTAATGTGTGAAACTCTGTTTGTGTTGTGAACGGTTGCATGCAGCCTTAATTGTGCCCCCTGCGATTGCTTTTGCAAAGCTGGTTGGCTTGCCTGTGTTTGGTGACCTTGATGGCTTACTGTTTAGTTTTGTTCATATTGGCTCCAAGTTGTGCCTGGGGCGGTCTGAGCCTGCATCTGTCCATTTGGCAGACTGGCCATCTGCCCTCCCAAGCATGGTGCAGTGCTTGCCTGTGTTTGGTGACATTGATGGCTTACTGTTTGGTTTTGTTCATATTGGCTCCAAGTTGTGCCTGGGGCGGTCTGAGCCTGCATCTGTCCATTTGGCGGACTGGCCATCTGCCCTCCCAAGCGTGGTGCAGTCCAGAATCCTCCACTCGCCAATGAACGCAATCTGGTGACCAAATCTAGCGCGTGCTTGGAAAACCCTGACAAATAATCTAAGAGAGGGAGAGCAGGCATCCACACCTCTGCTGGAAGCGCAGGCACATCATGAAAGAGCATAAGCAGCAAGGCAGGCGCCTGGGTCGAAATGCTTGAACTGCTGGTTCCTAACGCAGCCTAAGCCACAATGGCTGAGGAGCATAAATTCCTGGAGTCCGGAAACTGGGAGAAGGCCACAAGCATTGCACGAAGCAATGCATATAGCGGAGGTGGTCCTGCCTGGCACCAACGTTCACAAGGCTGCCCTACCATCCACGGATGCTGAGCAAGCCAGTTGCATAAGCAACCCCAAAGGGTCATAAGATAGCCTGGGTCCTGGGAAGACCCGAGTAAGAATCTCACTGATGATGGGCTGGGTGGACAAGGCAGTAGGCACCTTGGAAGGTTGGCAGCTTTCAAAAGCATGGTGAACTCATCCAAGAAACCAAACCAAATATGTTTTGTATAGCATACTATACCTGCCAGAAAAAGATTTAACAAAGAAGGAAATGAAAGTTTTATGAAAAAATCAACAGGCCACAACAGCTGCTGCAAGTCTGGCGAGTGCTGCGTTTGATGTCGACAGACCTGCAAATGTGTGCCATTCAGAACACCTTCTGCCCTGGCGAAGACCCAAAGAATGATCAGAAAAGTCTCTCAGTTCTATTTTGGGACATCGGATATTGATGGATATTCATTCAATTCGTCAATTACTTCTCGAAGGAAGTTTAAAAGTCAAACTTCCGACAATATGGGCAGATGAAAAGCAGAGATGGGCAGAGGCAGAGAGAAGAGAAGAGCAGAAGAGAGAAGATCAGAGAAGAGAAAGAGTCAGAAGTAAGAAGATACAGGTGCGCGAAAAGGTAGGAAAGTCGCGAAACGCTGTGTTTTTCCACTGATTTGTGGTTCCGGAGGGTCGAAAAGTAGGCTCGCTAAAGCGGCGGGTGCGGAGCCATCTGGCCAGATGAGAGATGAAAAAGTGCACGCCGTTGTGGCGCGAAGCACATTTGTAAGTGAAAAAGCTAAAAACCCCTCACTTTCGGACCAGTTTTGGAAGTTTTGATGTCGAAAAAGTGCACGCCGCTGTGGCGCGAAGCACATTTCGAAGTCAAAATGTACCAGCGACAACAACACCAACAACACCAACAACACCGACAACACCGACAATACCGACAACACCGACAACACCGACAACACCAACCGCACCGACAACACCAACAACACCAACAACACCACCAACACCACCAACACCACCAACACTAACACCACCACCACCACCACCAACAACAACAACAACACCAACACCAACACCAACACCAACAACAACAACAACAACAACAACAACAACAACAACAACAACAACAACAACAACAACAACAACAACAACAACAACAACAACACACAACAACACACACACACACAACAACAACACACAACAACACACCACAACACACAACAACACACAACAACACACGCGACACACGCGACACACAACAACACAACAACAACACACAACAACACACAACAACACACACAACAACACAAACAACACACAACAACACACCACAACACACCACAACACACACACAACACACACAACACACACAACACACAACAACACACAACAACACACCACAACGCACAACAACACACCACAACACACAACAACACACAACAACCACAACAACCACAACAACCACAACAACCATAACAACTACAACAACAACGACAATGACAACAATAACAACAACAACAACAACAACAACAACAACAACAACAACAACAACAACAACAACAACAACAACAACAACAACAACAACAACAACCACCACAACCACAACAACAACAACAACACCAGCAACAACAACAGCAGCAGCAGCACCAGCAACAGCAACAGCAACAGCAACACCAACAACAACAACAACAACAACAAGAAGAAGAAGGACAACAAACACAACAAACACAACAAACACAACAAACACAACAAACACAATAAACACAACAAACACAACAAACACAACAAACACAACAAACACAACAAACAAACAACACAACCAACACAACCAACACAACCAACACGACCAACACGACCAACACAACCAACACAACCAACACAATCAACACAACCAACACAACCAACAACCAACAACCAACCACTAACCACCAGCCACCAAACACCAACCAACCACCAACGACCAAGAACCAACCACCAACGACCAACAACCAACAACCAACCACCAACCAACAACCACCAACCAACAACCACCAAAAACCCTGCTACTCTGTCTGAGATCACCTCTGGTATAACCCTTTCCACCTTTTGCTGAACTGGTTCACCTTCAGCCTGAATCTGTGCTGCCTCCAAACTTTCCAACTGACCAATTAGATTCCGGATCCCAGAGGCCGACAAGCTGCTACTCATTCAAGATACCGGGCAAGTCGGGATCGCTGATGGGGATGGACAGGCTGACAACTGACAAAATGGGCAAAATCCAAACGGAAAAACCACAGCAAGGCCAGGGGTCCAGAGAAAAGACATGCACAGAGGAACCCAGACAACCAGCCAAGCAAAAGCCAGGGCAGACCAGAGGACCCAATGAAAGGGACAGGATGAGAGCCTTGACACCTCATGAGCAACTGACAACCACTCTAACACCTTATCAAACCAAACTACAATCTACAGTTGACTTGAGCACCTAGATACAAGGACGAGCCGTCGAGCTTAATGTCAAATCTATATTGTTGAGTAGCCTGCGTTGGCTACAGAAGGGTCTTCTGTAAAGAATTAAAAATACCAAGAAAAAATACAACTCAAAAATATATATATATATACAAAATCTGAATTGCTGGGTTTAGAAAATACGACAGGTTGGCTTTGCATTTATTTTGCAAGTTGGTTCTTGCTTTTCAAAATGAACATGGGGTTGGCTCCCTGGCTCATGTTTGAACTGTTTGGTTCGTATTGTATTGTATTTTGCATTTTTGAGAAATTGTGTTCGTATGTTTTTGTATTTATTTTGTCTGTTTTTTTGTATTTTTATAGATTGTAAAAATACCAACAAATACAAAAACAATACCAAAAATACCGAAAAATACACTTTGTATTTTTGGTATTTTTCCATTACTTCCAAAAATGCACTTTGTATTTTGTATTTTTTGTATGTTTCCATTAATTCACAGATTGCACTTTGTCCTTTTGTATTTTTCGTTCTTTTGACATGCCCTCAAAGAACAAAACCGCGAATCCACCAATGTGTGTTGTATGTCCCTTTTGTTGATGATTTTGCCCCCCTGAGTGTTGCATTTTTTTGTGTCATTTAGGTTTGTATTTTTTGTATTTTTAATGATTACAAAGGTTACAGGCTGTAGCCAGCACCCGACTACTCAACTATATTGTACATTTCATGACCGAAACCAGACCACATCAAATGCGAACCCACAACCCTCCGAAAAAAGAAG
>CAMXCT020001906.1:72334-87334 GCA_947184155.2 Cladocopium goreaui | reverse complement strand
ACACAGTGTTTCGCGACTTTCCTACCTTTTCTCGCATCTGTATCTTCTTTCTTCTTACTCTTTCTCTTCTACTCTTCTTTCTTCTAATCTTTCTCTTCTCTCTGGCTCTTCCCTGCTCTGCTTTTCATCTGTCCATACTGTCGGAAGTTTGACTTCTAAACTTCCTTCGATAATTGCATATGCATTACATAACCTTTCCTCACCTTACATTACCTTATCTTACTTTTTATAACTTTTCTTACCTTTCCTTGCCTTAGCATTACTTTACATTACCTTACCTTACCTTGCATTACATTACAGACATCTGATTTGCAAGTTTTCCGATTTCGGCATATTTAGAGGCATGTTACCAGCGGCAGGTTCTTGGACGCGCCTCAGCCCTCAGGTGGTTCCACACGAAGATCTTGTCTGGCTCTTCATCGCGATCGGCGCAGACAATGTGCATTTCCTGCCGAGAAATCACCGAAGATACTCCCCGAAGATGAATCCGATACCGCGTGTTTTTTTAGGGAGAATGGATGGGTGGTTGGGGGTGCGTGGCAACTTAAAGGTTCTATTCAAACATATTCAAACCATGTGGCACATAGTCTGTCTTCTAAGATCTTGCAGTCCCCGGATTGATACAGTATGGCTGGGCTTCTGAATGGCCTCTGGAAAATAAGACATGCGTATTCTGAGATTCTATGACGGTACCTCTTCACCAACTGCTGGACCACCCCACCCTCACTATAGTTCTGCATAAGCGTTTGGAATACATCAGTGGACATATCGACTTCCTCAGGCTAAATGATGTGCGCATTACACATTATATCCCAATCACCTTTGATAAGGATGATAAAAGTTTGAACCACCAAATTGCCCTTGCCAAAATGCTGGGTCCTCATGTGGAATCTCGTCGTTCTGGTTTTCCTGCTGCTATATTTCAATGGCAGGGGAAAGGAAGATATATCTGGGTGGGAGGTTTCCGTCCCTCATTCCATCCACGGAGTCAATCGAGGGCATTTCTTGGGTAAAAGGTTTACGTTATCATTCTATCCAAAGGGTCAACTAATTAAAGGATCGGATAACCCCACAAGTCAACTTCTTCCAATACCGAGCTTCAAAGGTTGTAGCGGGGACGGGGAAGGAAGGAAAGACAAAGGAGGTGGTGAAGGATCGAGAAGTTAAAACAGTTGTGTGTGTGACAAAGTGGCATGTGAAAGACGGTGTGTGACAAAGCAAGAAGGTATGTGAAAAGATACTATGTATGTATGTATGTACGTATGTATGTACGTATGTACGTATGTACGTATGTACGTATGTACCTACCGCGTATGTGCGTATGTACGTATGTACGTAATTGTACGTATGTACGTATGTACGTATGTACGTATATGTACGTATGCACGTATGTACGTATGTACGTAATTGTACGTATGTACGTATGTACGTAATTGTACGTATGTACGTATGTACGTATGTACGTATGTACGTATGCACGTATGTACGTATGCACGTATTTACGTATGTACGTAATTGTACGTATGTACGTATGTACGTATATGTACGTATGTACGTATGCACGTATGTACGTATGTACGTATGTACGTATGTACGTATGTACGTATGTACGTATGTACGTACGTACGCATGTACGTACGTACGTACGTACATACGTACATACGTACATACGTACATACGTACGTATGTATGTATGTATGTAATATATGTAATATATGTAATGTATGTAATATATGTAATGTATGTATGTATGTATGTATGTATGTATGTATGTATGTATGTATGTATGTATGTATGTATGTATGTATGTGTGTATGTGTGTATGTATGTATGTGTATGTGTATGTGTATGTTTATGTTTATGTGTATGTGTGTGACAAAGTTGCGTGTGAAAGATGGTGTGTGTGAAAGTGACGTGAGTGCGCGACAGTGCAGACATCTTTTTTTCGCTAGCGCTGCAATGTCATCTGCTCGCCATGTGGCATCACTGCGGACCTGGAATGGGCTGAATGAGGTGTGCCATGATCTTCTGTGCTCCATGTGGTGCAATGGGATGTTCTACGATTCAGCAGAAGCTTGTCAGTGGACCTAGAGCTGTTTCCACGTTGGGCCAAGGTCACCACAACAGAAATACGCTGCTCCGGTAGCTTCTTTCCACGTTGGGCCAAAACAAACAGAGCAGCGAGAGATAATCCGAGAACCACATCTTTGACTGCGCTAGGCTTCACAAAACGTGTGCAAATAACAAAAATCGAACTTGAAATCGAACTTGACTGACTATGTCATGTCATTGATTCGGTATGCCGGAGCGACCCAAGCAGCAAACATCATCGGATGATGAGGTGATAAGTTGCGCAATGCAAGAACTTGACTGACTGCCATCAGTGCCACGCCTGCCACGCAAAACGATGGTAGATGTGAGTTTGTGCCACGCCTGCCACGCGAAGGATGTGACATTGTGCCACGCCTGCCACGCAAAGTGCCGCGGCGTCACGGGCGACCAAATCAGACCAAGCGCGCCAGCCAGTGCCATCAGTGCCGCACCTACCACGCCAAACGATGGTAGATGTGAGTTTGTGCCACGCCTGCCACGCGAAACGAACGTGGATGTGACATTGTGCCACGCCTGCCACGCAAAGTGCCGCGGCGTCACGGGCGACTAAATCAAACCCAGCGCGCCACCCAGTGCCATCAGTGCCACGCCTACCACGCCAAACGATGGTAGATGTGAGTTTGTGCCACGCCTGCCAAAACGACTGTAGATGTGAGTTTGTGCCACGCCTGCCACGCGAAGTGCCGCGGCGTCACGGGCGACGACCAAGCGCGCCACCCAGTGCCATCAGTGCCACGCCTGCCACGCAAAACGATGGTAGATGTGAGTTTGTGCCACGCCTGCCACGCAAAACGACTGTAGATGTGAGTTTGTGCCACGCCTGCCACGCAAAGTTCCGCGGCATCACGGGCGACCAAATCAGACCAAGCGCGCCACCCAGTGCCATCAGTACCACGCACGCCACACAAAACGATGGTAGATGTGAGTTTGTGCCACGCCTGCCACGCGAAACGAACGTGGATGTGACATTGTGCCACGCCTGCCACGCAAAGTGCCGCGGCGAATCAGACCAAGCGCGCCACCCAGTGCCATCAGTGCCACGCCTGCCACGCAAAACGATGGTAGATGTGAGTTTCTGCCACGCCTAGCGCGCCACCCAGCGCCATAAGTGCCACGCCTGCCACGCAACGCTTGCCAGGCAAAACGATGGTAGATGGTGCCACGACTGCCACCCAAAACGACGGTAGATGTGAGTTTGTGCCACACCTGCCACGCAAAGTGACCAAATCAGACCAAGCGCGCCACCCACTGCCATCAGTGCCATGCCTGCCACGCCAAACGATGGTAGATGTGAGTTTGTGCCACACCTGCCACGCAAAGTGCCGCAGATGTGAGTTTGTGCCACGCCTGCCACGCAAAACGACTGTAGATGTGAGTTTGTGCCACGCCTGCCACGCAAAGTGCCGCGGCGTCACGGGCGACCAAATCAGACCAAGCGCGCCACCCAGTGCCATCAGTGCCACGCCTGCCACGCCAAACGATGGTAGATGTGAGTTTGTGCCACGGCTGCCACGCAAAACGATGGTAGATGTGAGTTTGTGCCACGCCTGCCACGCAAAGTGCCGCGGCGTCACGGGCGACCAAATCAGACCAAGCGCGCCACCCAGTGCCATCAGTGCCACGCCTACCACGCCAAACGATGGTAGATGTGAGTTTGCGCCATGCCTGCCACGCAAAACGATGGTAGATGTGAGTTTGTGCCACGCCTGCCACGCAAAACGACTGTAGATGTGAGTTTGTGCCACGCCTGCCACGCAAAGTGCCGCGGCGTCACGGGTGACCAAATCAGACCAAGCGCGCCACCCACTGCCATCAGTGCCACGCCTGCCACGCAAAACGATGGTAGATGTGAGTTTGTGCCACACCTGCCACGCAAAGTGCCGCAGATGTGAGTTTGTGCCACGCCTGCCACTTAAAACGACGGTAGATGTGATGTGTGAAAGATGGCGTGTGACAAAGTTGTATGTGAAAGATGTGAAAGATGGTGTTTGACAAAGTTGTGTGTGAAAGATAGTGTTTGACAAAGTTGTATGTGAAAGATGGTGTGTGACAAAGTTGTATGTGAAAGATGTGAAAGATGGTGTGTGACAAAGTTGTGTGTGAAAGATGGTGTGTGACAAAGCTGTGTGTGAAAGATGGTGTGTGACAAAGTTGTGTGTGAAAGATGGAGGGCGGGAGGCGGGAGGTTGACAAAGAGAGGAGGCGGGAGGAGGCGGGGAGGAGGCGGGGAAGCGACCCGGGATACAGAATCAAAAACAAGAACCCCACACAAAGTTGTGGGGAAAAATACATGGGTTTGTCGGAAAATAGGGTACCTCAACCATCATTCCCCTTATTAAATCCTCATGGTTATACCCCATTTTAAGATACCAATTTCTGCAGAAACGGTTTCCATGTGTACTTAGCTCGGCACCGGGATCTGCTCAATAACGCTTTCGCCTCCACCAATGACCTCAGTATCCAGGACCCAGCCACGTTTGATTACCGTATATTTATCCCAAGAATTGGATGGTTTACCAAGAAATGACTCACTGGGATGATGCAAGTACTGATCATACAGACATTACCAATTTCAACTGCACAGATACAACTGCTTTGGCAAATGGGAAAAGGGTTCTGCAGGATGTTAAGCAGGTAACGCAGTGGCGCAGTGATGCACAACAATATCGCTGATATAATCTCATGTTACACCTGATGGGAATAGGAGGTTCAGAGCCCATTATGGATGGTTATGTGTATACTGCAAGTATATGTATTATATGATGGTTGATCAAAATTCCTTTATCCGGGAAGCGCCATTCTTCGCGGATAAAAATGTTACTTTCGCGAAACTTTCGCAAACTCTATGTTTATCTTTCGCGGGGCCCATGTTGGCCAACAACGCCTCTTTTGAAGATTCGTTCACCACCTGCCAAATTGCGCATCACTTCTTGATAGCCTTTTAAACATGCAGCTAGCACACGATGGAATCCCTTCTCAGGACAGATTGTTGCTGACTAGGTTTTTTTGGGAAGGTTTACTGGCCGACCCCCTTCAACATGCACGTTGACTTTCTGCCACTCCTTCGCACAACTTTCGCGGAACTTTCGCGAAAATATCCCTATTCACAGACCCCGGCCATCAGCAGGGGGTGCATTGAAGGAAAAGCGGACGCCAGGGGCCTTGGTGTTTGGCTCTCGCAAAGCCTCACTTTTGGAAACTTGGCTGCTGCATTTGGAGCTCGTTTCTTGAGACTTCAAAAAAGCATCATTAGGCAGCGACAGCGGCAGGTGCAAGGATGTGCTTCAGGACCATGGTGTTTGGCTGTCGCAGAATTGCTTTGTTTTTGATGTTGCCAGGTGTGAAAAATGAAGAAGTCTCGCAGAATTGCTTCGTTTTTGACGTTGTTAAGTTCAAAAATGAAGGAAGTCTCGCAGAATTGTTTCGTTTTTGATGTGGTCAACTTTTAAAAAGGAGGAGGTCTCGCAGAATTGCTTTCTGTTTGATGTGGTCAACTTCACAAAATGAGGAAGTCTCGCAGAAGCGCTGCGTTTTTGATGTTGTCAACTTGGAAAAATGAAGAAGTCTCGTAGAATAGCCAGGTAGATAGGTAGATAGGTAGATCCATATGATAGATAGATCGATAGATAGATAGATCGGTAGACAGGTAGATAGGTAGACAGGTAGATACCTAGATACACAGTTAGATAGACGGATGGGATTGATAGATAGCTAGATAGATAGATGGATAGATAGATAGAGAGATAGCTAGATAGCTAGATAGATAGCTAGATAGATAGATAGACAGACAGATAGATAGATACATAGATAGATAGGTAGATAGATAGGTAGGTAGGTAGGTAGATTAGTCAGAGAAAGAGAGAGAAAGAGAGAAGACATCAATCACCTTTCGATCCATCAGTGGCTTCGCCCTGCCATCCGTGATTCACAACAACCAACCTTTCCTAAAGGTTTCCTATTTTTGAAACTTCCGCCACCGCCTTGTGCGGTACTACTGGTATTGAATCTTGTTTTGTAAACCCCAACCCCCAAGAGAGTAATGACCAACAACAAAATTCAACGTTTCAATGACTATTTGGAGGTTTCCGAAAATCAGAGAAAAAATATGAAAACATCATCATTTTGTTTTGGGATTTTCAATGATAAACCATCCAGCTATTGGGGTACCACCACGTATGGAAAACCCTCATTTGTTTTTCATCTAACATCCGCCTCCTGCAAAAGAAGAGAGACGATCCATCTTTCCGCGTTGGCAGGACTTTGGCGAGCCGTTTCCTCGCCAAAAATCCCTAAGCAGGCATTTTTCACTCCTTCAGGGTTCCAAGGGGAAAGACCAAAAAAGCAGCCAAACACACCAGACATTGCCAGCAAAAATATGAAATTGAAAAACCCAAATGATAGTTTAGGTGTCTTTTTAAGAGACCAAATCCTTGGCTTTGACTTCTATGCATGTATGGAACCGGCTTGAACCACTGTCCTTGCATCTCACAAGGGTCTGCGAGCCAGCGCACCACACAATTCACTGCCATCTCTCGGTTTGGACGCGAGGAAGGCTCATCTTTCCACATGTGGACCAACCAAGCTCTCGCAATGCATGCTGGTACTTTGCAGAGGTCGTTTTGCTTGGTACGTTTCATCAAAAGCTTTGAAAATGTGGAGGCTTCACTCTTGGTGTTTTGGCCCATGATCTCTTTTGTCCAAAGGAGATTTCGGAAAAACACACCTGCTCGGTCTACATCTCCATCTTCCGGGAAGAGCCATGAGACGTTCTTTTTCACCTGGCCATGGCAAAAAACTGAACTCACAAAGTTACATTAATTAGTCGTTTTCTGACAAACCCATCCAATTTGCAGGGCATCTTTTTATTCTATATATAATTTTGAGCCATACCCGCTACCCACCTTGCCGAACTCAGAAGTCACAATAACTGGATGTAGCTGAAGAAGTTCTCCAAGAATGTGAATGCCTGAGCCTCTGCCGATGCAGTGGATGCACAACCTCAGCATTCACTGAATGCTGAGGTTGTGCATCCACTGCATCGGCAGAGGCTTCTCCAGGATTGCTTGGACCCAAAGACGAACTTCATGGACGGGCATCTGCTGCACCAAATGCTGCGCCTCCCAGTATTTTCGTTCGATCGGTTTCAGCTCCAGCAGCAGATGGTGCAGTCGCAGCTTCACGGGAAGCTGCTGTGGTGTACACGGTGGACAGCTTGGGTAAGCCATCCCACCACCTTGGAAGAAGGATGCCATGTGCCCAGGCTGCCCACAGCCGCAGCCATAGTAAGCACAGGGGGCCACAGCAGCCATGAGCTTCGATCGGCACCGATGGATGCCGAGCCTCTACAACTTGGTAGTGGGTTGTTCAGACGAGTCTAGAAATCTTTGCTGTTGCAGAAAGCTGAAACCTGTTGCTGCAGGCATCGATGCAAAAACCTGGTTGTGGCTTGAACAACTTGAGCTACTTTGACAATGTCTGCATGTCTCTTTCTTCCTTCGGACCTTCTGTGCGCCAACTAACACAAACTTGTCATCAGGTGGGTTTGTTGGAAAATGGTGCACCCCCAAAGACACCCCAAAACCGCAACTTCAGTAGGAAAATGATGATTATCAAATGATTTTGGGATCCCCCATTCTGAGACATGTTTTCTTGCGAATATTTCACCACCAGAGTCACCTCAAGTTGATAATATATATATATATGTATATGCGATATCCCCATCAAACATTCCCTGTATGGATGGTGAACTTGCGACTTTTTGCCGGGAGGTGCTTGGTCCAACAAACTTTTAAACCGTGCTTTCAAACGGTGCTGCCGAGGGGCTGCCCTGGAATGCGCTGCGGTCCATTGGATGAAGTGATCTCGAAGCAAGGGTCCTGAAAAATTCCAAAGACAGCGCAGAGGGCTGAACCGGAACATGGCACTTCCATCAAGGGATGGTTTCAAACAAGTCCCTGCAATGTTTACCAACCATATGAAGGTACAAAGGAATGTGGAACGCGAACATATATATATATGTGTGTGTGTTCAACATTGCTCAACTTCTCAACACTGCTTTCGCCTGCAAAGTCGTCTAGGCCATAGCGTCTTCCAACGTGGTCTCTGGGGGTGTGCTCGATGAGATGTTGCCTTGCTAAACACCCCCTACAGTTCGGTCCCAAACATGGTTTCTGGGGGGTGTCTAATGTTGGGGGATGGGATCATGTGTACATAATATATATATATATCATATGATAAGCATCAACACAATAATGGCCATGTCATATCATATCACAATATAATGTCATATAATATCATATCAGATCAGATAAGAAAAGATAATATATAAGATAATATAAGATAAAACAGTAAAAGATAAGATAATATAAGACAAAATAAGATAAGATAAAATAATACAATACAATACAATACAATACAACACAACACAACACAATACAATAATATGATACGATATAGTATTATATAATATACATAATCACAGTAGACATGGTTACTGCGCTTTTCAGAACATGTCTGAGATGGAGTTGTAAAAACAACATGTTTTTCGGACAAGGTGCATCCCTTCCATCCAGCCCTTCCCGGCCACGAAGTCTCTCTCTCGCATTTCGTGCAACATCTGGCAAATACATTCCGCAGTCATGTGCCATTGCCGAATCCTGCAGCCAATTTAAGCAATCAAGAGCCATGGTTCTTCGACCCATCAAGTTGTCAGCTGAATGCGAATGAACAGCGCTTCCAACTTGCAAGGTCAAGAAATATTTATTCCCAGCTAAAAGTGAAAAGCGACCATTCCGCTCCTTCTCCCCAGGCACCTCAGATTATTTTAACCATAGGGGGTTAAGCCACAGTATCTTTTTTGTGGGATCATGGAATCACAACTCCATTGGCACATCTTTATCCAGCCTTCCCCAACTTCCCCCTTTCCACACGGAGCACCTGCCATACAAAACTTACACAATCATCGAATCCCCGTCTTTTAGCATCTTTGGTTATTAATGTTTATTATCTCCTCATGTAGATCAAGGACCTGGTTTATAGAGTGAATGCACATCAAAGTGAGCCCTCGTGGGCACAGCCTGAATTGACTGAGTTGACTGCGTGGGTAGAGACAAACATTTTGACTGTTGAATCAAAAAACAAACAGTTCTACAAACGACAAAGCAGCTCCAGGTGTACAATACCCATGCTGGAGTTCGCAACACCCCACTTGCCTCTGCAGGTGAAATCTCTCAGAGAAATAAAAGAACATCCTACCACTGTGCCATTCGCGTCCAACCTTCTGCCTTGATACCACCAGACCCTCTGGCGGTCCTTTGTTCGTGGCTCGTCAGTGGAGCATTGCCACTGGGCCCTTGGCTGTGGGATTGGTCATAGCTAAACATGCTAGACAAATGGGGGAGGTGTTTGCACCTTTTCGTGGTGAGTCATTCTGCTACGGAACGGAAATCTTGCCAATTGTCATTCCATCAAGATACGGAACGGAAAGACGTGATGCTTTTTTGGAACCTCTGGAAGCGTTCTGGAACTGGATAATGTAAAAATGTCTATTGGAAGAAATGAAAGCACCGATTTGAAATGGTAGTCGCAAATTGAGGGAAATTTGCGCTGCAGCCATGACTTTCAGCTTCAAAGGTCAGGCAACTTGTTGCTGTTGTCCCGCTGGGCGGTGAAGTGGCTTTGCACTTCTGTCCTGCACATGGAATCAGACACGACAAGGGGAAATCCTCAGCTTCAGCTGTATGAGCCATATTACAATCCTTTGTATGTGGGATATGTGGGATATACCGATATATTGACATTGAAAGCACAGTGGAATGCTCCCCACATTTCCTTTCTCAGCACCTTTTGGGCACCTCAGTTGTAACCACCCAGGGACCACAGCGTAACCCAGGTCCAGCAGCTGTCTTCGTCTGGCTTCTCACTTCACTCGAAGATTCGTCTCGCTTAATCTGCACCTAGCTGCAGCCCATGATTGGTCAATGATGCAGAGCTTTGTGGGGAGGTGAACCATAACACGCGTGAGGGCCTGGTGTTTGCAAGGACTCCTGCCACTCAAGATTGCCTTTGTCATGAGTTGTGCAGTCAGTGCTGAAGGTCAGTACTTCTAGATCATATTTCATATCATCTCAAGCCTGATTTAAAGATATAATATAAAGCCATATTTTAGGGTTTCCCAACCTTAATCATCAACCATCATTTAAAATCTATGGTACTTGGTTTGAAGTCGCTGTAAGTTCTCTAAGGCCGCAGCAGGACTCTTATTCTCCAACTCGTCAAAATCGAAGGCAAACATCTGCGCAGTTGCCCACCGCGCCGCGCCGCAGTCAGCACCAAGCTCATGGCAAAACGGGGACTGGTCAATGGTACCCTGGTACTCTGCAAAATCTAGGGATGTGGACAACTATGCATGTTTGCTGCTTTTGAGATACTGCCCCACATCCACGAAGAAGAATGGAAGAGTACTGAGTACTAAACATTCCAAAGCTTTCATGTTTAATTCCAAGACTGAGTGACATCTTTTGTCAGCTGTAGATTTTCTGACCGCAAGGCTTATAGCAACTGGAGCCTTGCAAGCGGAACAACTGGAGCATTGCAAGATTCTGTGCCAATCACGGTCTGGCGGTCTGGCGGAACTTTCGCATGTTGCTGTCGTCATGCACACTTCGTATCTTTGAATCCAGTCATAAATGGAACTCTCAAGACGCGAGTGTTTGGATTCTTCTTCGCCTTGTCTCGTTGCGTCTAATCAGTTGAAACAAGCAGGACCCCTCCAACAAAACAGGGGAACTCACACACGCGAGTGTGTGTGTGTGCGTGTGTTGGTTGCGAAGTCAATACGTGTCGAGATCAACCCTCTGAGGGCCAAACATTATATGCTACGCCTTGAGAAGGGGCGAAGAAACTGCTCGTCTGCGTTGCCAAAGTGTATGTGGTCCTCAGCAAGAGTTCAAGCAACTCAGTAAAATACCAATCTATTTCAATATTATATATATATTATCAAAAGAAGAAACTCTATTCAACCTTTAGTAAAAAGTTGGAAACAAATGGCAAATATGTTAGATAAAATCGCCAGCATAAGTAGTGGAAAAACTGGGAAAAATGCTTCTTCTGGTTTTGCCAAGAGCACTTTTGAAGGCCTAGTGGGTTTATGACAGTACCAGTAGATTGAATATGCTTCGCCAACAGTGGATGCTCTGAGTTTCAAACCAGTCTACTTGAGAGATAAACCAATACCACACTGGTCCATACTGAACCTTTTCTTGGTCACCTCGTGCAAAAAGCCTCCCGTCCCAGTTGAGCGACATTCGTGTTCCATTCACCTTGGCCAAGCTGTTTGAGCCGCAGCTGAGTTGTTCGTCTGAATCTGCTAGTCCGAAACTGCAACTGTGTTTCGGAGTGCTCAATTTTGACCCAAATCCTCATGGGAAAGTTACTCCATCACATACATAGACTCTCATCTCATCTCCTTGTCGCACATGGCAGCAATATGGCAGCAATGGCAGCATGTATTCTGACCTGTCAATCTGAGATCCGGACATATGATGGAGGTGATGCGAGTTCAACTCTCCTTTGAATGAGGCAGTGTTGAGTTCTGCAGGCCGAGGTCCTACTGTGAACCTGTGGGACCTGTGCTCAGCCCTCATGGTCAGCTTGAAAGTAAATCCAACAGCAGACGAGGCCATTAAGCTCTTGGTGATTAGTGATGGCAATTTAACAAACATAACATACAAGAATAGATAGAATAGTTTCTGCTGGTTCTAACTCCTGTGACACAAAAAAAATGCTAGTTCTTAACTGCTAGGTTCAACTGGAAATTCAATGGGAAACATAGGACATCATAGAACAATATGCCAGATGATTTCACAAAGCGAACTGATTTGTCAACTGGACAGAGCCTCGTGACCCTGCCATTGAGCTCGCTAAAAAGTGGAAGAATTTCGAAGAAAAAGTTCAATCCACAAAGGACCTGAGCATGACACTCCAATGGGCAGCTGCCCTACCTGTGGCCTTCAAGAGGGGATGTACCCCGTCATTACAGCCATCATAATGATCAGCCATTGGGCCATTGAGCTCACATCAATTCGACACTTGCCCTGCGTCCGCAACGTGTTTCGGATCCACAACATGCAACTGCGGCAACCAAGATACTGCATATATCAAAGCATATTTTGGCATCTCGCACATTCCATCCTTCAGCATGACCCAGCCTGCAGCGCGGTGCAGCGGAGTCAAGGTGAAGCACTTTTTGACATCTACGCGTGTGGGACCGATGGATGACTTGGACCCCGTGAGGGCCATGTCCTGATTTGTCAAGTTTCACCATGATGTGGCGATCGATGTATGATGATGTACAATGTTCTGCCAGAGTAACTGCAGTCCTGGATGTTTAAGGCAGTTTCCAAGGCTATTGGGTACATTTTGAATTGTTCGGGCACTATGATGAACAGAACACTCACATGGTGGTCCCACAACCTTTGAGGATTCCTTGCCAAGATGCCAAACGCCAACAGCAAACCTGTCAGCATGGCACCCGCCTCATGGCTGGAGAGCTAGGCCCATGACCGCGCAGCCAGTTTGTCAAACGCCACGTTTCCCGTTTCCCGTCATCACGGTTGGTGATCAACCAATGATTGAAATGTTGCCTTCTTTTTCGCCCAAAGACCCGAAGGAAACCAACATAACATAGCCTTGAGAGCAGTCACATGTGTCCTCTTCCAGATCCAATGAGATACAAACAGAAAATACCACCATGCCATGCCACTTTCCCAGCAGCTGTTCATTTGCCACTTGCATCCTGTGGACCCGGAAAAATCACGGAAAATCGTGAAACCAAGACCAGCTGAGGGACCACATCCACTGCAATCAATTGCAGGATCAGCACGCCGCTGAAGCCAATCATCAAAACCTTCCACAGCCATTGTTGATCCTCAGTGCCAGGGATTCCCTGTAAAAAAGTCGGACGACGTTGACACCTGACACAGCCTTAACCCTACGATTGAATCACTATATCTTTCATGGCCATTGTTTCAAACCAATTTTCCCCACATCACTGTGTGGGGTTCTTGTTTTTCGCTTGGATCCCGCCGCTCTCCTCCGCCGCCGTCCGCCGCCGCGCCGCACTCACTACTCACTCACTCACTCACTCACTCACTCACTCACTCACACTCTCACTCTCACTCTCACTCTCACTCTCACACTGTCACTCACTCACTGTCACTCACTCACTGTCACTCACTCACTGTCACTCACTCACTGTCACTCACTCACTGTCACTCACTCACTGTCACTCACTCACTCACTCACTCACCCACTCACTCACTCACTCACTCATCACTGTTCACCACCACTCACTCACTCACTCACTCACTGTTCACTGTTCACTGTTCACTGTTCACTGTTCACTGTTCACTGTTCACTGTTCACTGTTCACTGTTCACTGTTCACTGTTCACTGTTCACTGTCACTCACTCACTCACCCACCCACTCACTCACTCACTCACTGTCACTCACTCACTCACTCACTCACTCTCTCACTCTCACTCTCACTCACACTCACACTCACACTCACACTCACACTCACTCACTCACTCACTCACTCACTCACTCACTCACTCACTCACTGTCACTCACTCACTGTCACTCACTCACTGTCACTCCACTCACTCACTGTCACTCACTCACTGTCACTCAATCACTGTCACTCACTCACTGTCACTCACTCACTGTCACTCACTCACTGTCACTCACTCACTGTCACTCACTCACTGTCACTCACTCACTGTCACTCACTCACTGTCGCTCACTGACTGTCGCTCACTGACTGTCGCTCACTCACTGTCGCTCACTCACTGTCGCTCACTCACTGTCGCTCACTCACTGTCGCTCACTCACTGTCGCTCACTCACTGTCGCTCACTCACTGTCGCTCACTCACTGTCACTCACTCACTGTCACTCACTCACTGTCACTCACTCACTCACTGTCACTCACTCACTCACTGTCACTCACTCACTCACTCACTCACTCACTCACTCACTCACTCAGTCACTTCACTACTTAACTCACCTCACTCACTCACTGTCACTCAAACTCACTCACTGTCACTCACCATCACGTCACTCACTACACTCACTCACTGTCACCACTCATCACTTGTCAAATCACTCACTCACTGCTCACTCACTCAATCACTGCACTCACTCATCAATTGTCACTCACTACTCATCACTGTCACTAATCACTCACTGTCACTCCTCACTCATGCACGTCACTCCACTGTCACTCACTCATCACTGTCCACTCACTCATCACTGTCACTCACTCACTCACTCACTGTCACTACACTCACTGTCACTCACCACTGTCACTCACTCAATGTCATCACCACTGCCACTCACTCCACTCACTGTCACTCACGCACTGTCACAACTCACTCACTGTCACTCACCTCATCACGTCACTCACTCACTCACCTGTCACTCACTCACGCACTGTCACTCACTAACTCAATCACTACTGTCAATCAACTCAATTCAGGTCACTTCACTCACTCACTCATCACTCATCACTCACTCACTCACTCACTCACTCACTCACTCACTCACTCACGCACGCACTCACTCACTCACTCACTCACTCACTCACTCACTCACCTCCTCACTCATCTCATCTCATCTCACACTCACTCACTCATCACTCACTCACCTCCTCACTCATCTCATGTCATCTCACTCACTCACTCCCTCACTCACTCACTCACCTCCTCACTCATCTCATCTCATCTCACACTCACTCACTCATCACTCACTCACCTCCTCACTCATCTCATCTCATCTCATCTCACTCACTCACTCCCTCCCTCCCTCACTCACTCACTCACTCACTCACT
>CAMXCT020001906.1:11855-72234 GCA_947184155.2 Cladocopium goreaui | reverse complement strand
TCACTCACTCACTCACTCACTCACTCACTCTCACTCTCACTCACTGTCACTCACTCACTGTCACTCACTCACTGTCACTCACTCACTGTCACTCACTCACTGTCACTCACTCACTGTCACTCACTCACTCACTCACTCTCACTCACTCACTCACTCACTCACTGTCACTCCACTCACTCACTGTCACTCACTCACTGTCACTCACTCACTGTCACTCACTCACTGTCACTCAATCACTGTCACTCAATCACTGTCACTCACTCACTGTCACTCACTCACTGTCACTCACTCACTGTCACTCACTCACTGTCACTCACTCACTGTCACTCACTCACTGTCACTCACTCATTCACTCACTCACTCATTCACTCACTCACTCACTCACACTCACTCACTCACTGTCACTCACTCACTCACTGTCACTCACTCACTCACTCACTCACTGCCACTCACTCACTGCCACTCACTCACTGCCACTCACTCACTGCCACTCACTCACTCACACTCTCACTCTCACTCTCACTCTCACTCTCACTCTCACTCTCACTCTCACTCACACTCACACTCACACTCACACTCACTCTCACTCTCACTCTCACTCTCACTCACTCACTCACTCACTCACTGTCACTCACTCACTGTCACTCACTCACTGTCACTCACTCACTGTCACTCACTCACTCACTCACTCTCACTCACTCACTCACTCACTCACTGTCACTCCACTCACTCACTGTCACTCACTCACTGTCACTCACTCACTGTCACTCACTCACTCTCACTCACTCACTGCCACTCACTCACTGCCACTCACTCACTGCCACTCACTCACTCACTCACCCACTCACTCACTCATTCACTCACTCACTCACTCACTCACCCACTCACTCACCCACTCACTCACTCACTCACGCAGTACACAGAGCCTCCACACTTCCCTTTTGCGTGGCAGGCGCAGTACACAGAGCTTCAAGGCGGAGCTTGGCAGGCGCAATACACAGATCCTCCTCGAGGAGCTGCGGCGCGCGTGGCCGCCGGTGGCCCGCGGCTGCCTTTTGCGTGGCAGGCGCAGTACAAAGAGCCTCCTCGAGGAGCTGCGGCGCGCGTGGCCGCCGCTGGCCCGCGGCTGCCTTTTGCGTGGCAGGCGCAGTACACAGAGCCTCCTGGCAGAGCTGCGGCGCGCGTGGCCGCCGCTGGCCCGCGGCTGCCTTTTGCGTGGCAGGCGCAGTACACAGAGCCCGCGGCTGCCTTTTGCGCGGCAGGCGCAGTACACAGAGCCTCCTCGAGGAGCTGCGGCGCGCGTGGCCGCCGCTGGCCCGCGGCTGCCTTTTGCGTGGCAGGCGCAGTACACAGAGCCTCCTGGCGGAGCTGCGGCGCGCGTGGCCGCCGCTGGCCCGCGGCTGCCTTTTGCGTGGCAGGCGCAGTACACAGAGCCTCCTGGCAGAGCTGCGGCGCGCGTGGCCGCTGCTGGCCCGCGGCTGCCTTTTGCGTGGCAGGCGCAGTACACAGAGCCCGCGGCTGCCTTTTGCGTGGCAGGCGCAGTACACAGAGCCTCCTCGAGGAGCTGCGGCGCGCGTGGCCGCCGCTGGCCCGCGGCTGCCTTTTGCGTGGCAGGCGCAGTACACAGAGCTTCCTGGCGGAGCTGCGGCGCGCGTGGCCGCCGCTGGCCCGCGGCTGCCTTTTGCCTGGCGGCCAGCCGTACACAGCACTTCCTGGCGGAGCTGCGGCGCGCGTGGCCGCCGCTGGCCCGCGGCTGCCTTTTGCCTGGCGGCCAGCCGTACACAGCACTTCAAGGCGGAGCTGCGGCGCGATGGCCGCCGCTGGCCCGCGGCTGCCTTTTGCCTGGCGGCCAGCCGTACACAGACACAGAGCCTGGCGTGGCAGGCGCAATACACAGAGCTCCACTGCTCATCACAAATCCTCACAGCTCCACTTCTGACAGGTCCACTTCTCATCACAACTCATCACAGTTCCACTTCTCACACCTCACTTCTCACAGCTCCCTTATCACATCACAACTTCTCATCACACCTTATCACAACTTATCCCATCACAGCTCCACGTCTCACGCCCCTTCTCACACCCCACTTATCACATCAGAACTCATCACAGCTCCACTTCTCACACCTGACATCACAAGTCCACTTCTCACACCTCACTTCTCACCTCCCCGAAGTTCACATTAAAATCTTACATACATAAAGGCTTGGCATGTGGGGTTATCCGGTCCTTTTATTTTTGGACAAGAATGAGACAACATCGCCATGTCTGTGTCTGCAGATGTAGGATTTCGCCATTTCTGACTCCAAATTTCCCTTCTGTCAAGAAAATTGTGCACCTCAAGGCACTGAGGACAAAGCAAGGATTTCCTGTGGAGGTGGACCTAATTGCACCATCAAATCCTCAGCGCAGAACGTGTTTTTCCTGATAAAATGGACCCTCAGTTTTGGGACATGTCCAGGTCCAACTGCACAAAATGCCTGCAGATTCACAAGTTTGGGAAAATTCACACACATCTCGAAGAGCTCAAGAAGTTTCCTTTAGATAGCGAAAATTGGACATTTGTTGGCCTGTCAGCACCGGGATTTTTTTGACATGTCACTAACAGTCGACAAAGCAAACAAGATCCTAGTGAATGTAAACAAAATGATGGATAGTTTTTGCGGCGTTAACATTTTGCCCCTACCCCAGCCATGAATGCAGTCAGCATGCAGGTGACACCAACATCGCACTCCTGCAACGGATAGGTAGGTCCGGTTGCAAGATTGTGTTGCATTGTGTTTTTCACGAATTTGCCCCTTCTGAACTGAACCAACGACCAACTGCAAACCTGTATATTGCACCATGCTGCACCAGATTTATGTTCGAAATGTCAAGCACATGATTGTTGTTGTTGTTCAACGCCTTGCCAACGGGCAAACCCTGCCTCTGCACGGATCATGGACTCTTCGGTGTGGGCGGGCTGGCCATCAGGGCCCTTGTCAAGCACTTACAGCTGCAGCAAGGCAAAATCCAGAGCATGCTGCAATACATGCATGATCTGCACGATTGAAAGCAAACAATTGAAAACGAAAACTGAACACAACCGATTTGTTTTTGACTATGTATACTGTATGCGTGCATTACCATGGGGACGCATGGGTTGATGGGGTGCCTTCAACCTGCGAAGTAAACGAAAGGTCCGTTTTGAGAATGACATAATGAGATTCGTTTATCATACAGTTTCATCTGGATGTTTCAGGATACAGGTGGCAAAACTCGTCATCAAAGTGTCCGTGGTCTCTTTCGTTAGGTGGTTTGGTTTGAAATCACGAAGGGTGAAACTGCTGGAAAAACAGCGGTTCCTGTCCAGCTTTGGGCCTTGTGCGTCACGCATGCACGTGGCACTGGAATGATTTGTTTCAGCGTGCCTTTGGCAGCGTACAACACCGGGTCTCCTTTGGGTCCACTCCTGAAATGAAAAACAGGGGTCTGTTCTGGGATACAATTTCAAGTGCGGGGCAATTGCCATCAACCCAAAGGAAAAAATCATGCACACCGATTGAAAGCAGGACCATGTCTATTATATAGATGTTGATGATTCAACGCCCACAAAAGTCGCCAAAATCAAACACATCTATTCATTGCTGGCTTACGTTGGTCATGAAGTGCTTTAAAAAAGTGACGTTGTCCGGTGATTTGACAGATAAAAACAAAACATGAACAACGTATTTCACTTCGAGTGATCACCACCATGGCATGTATTCTGACATATGTTCTGACATCATGTCTGAATATTTCTGACATATATTCTGACAGTCTATCTGACGTGATTTTTACCTGACATTCTATGTGGCATTCAAACTGGCGTTTTACTTGACATTCTTATCTGAAATCGAACCTGGCAAGTTAAGTTGCATTAAAATGGCGTTCTGTCTGACACATTTTCTGACATGTTCTCTTGCATATTTCCCCGCCTGCCTGAGGATGCCTGAGGTCTCTAGATTTCACGAAAGGTGCGACTCCTCCTCTTTCTTCCTTCTTGTTCCTTCTTCCTTCTCTTTCACCCTCTTCTTCCTTCTTCTTCCTTCTTCTTCCATCTTGTTCCTTCTTGTTCCTTCTTCTTCCTTCTTCTTCCTTCTTCTTCCTCGTCTTCCTTCGAGCCTTTAGAGAACTCCAGCGCAATGCGAACACTTGTCGCGAGCTCCAGCTCAGTCTGCGCGCGCACGGCCCCGAACCCTACCGCGAGCTCCGAGTCAGGCTGGGGACGCACGGACCCGAGGCTGGGCACACACGGACCCGAACGTATGCCAAAAAAAAATGTCAGAATACTGTCTGTGTGTGTGTGTCAAGCAGAATGCAAAATAGACAGTCAAAAAATATGGCAGATAGAATGCCAGCAAGAATGCCAGATAGAATGTCAACAGGAAGAATGCCAGATAGAGTGCCAAATAGATGTCAGGAAATATGTCAGGTAGAATGCCACATAGACTGTCCGAATTTATGTCAGATAAAGTGTCAGCTGTCAGTTGGTGGGGATCACCAAGAAAGTAATTTGGTGGCACTCTATAATATATTCTGGGGCACAAATTGATGTGACACATGACATTCTATCTGACATGTATTTTCTGAGATGTTATCTGGCAATGCATCTGGCATTCTATAAGACAAATATTCTGACATTATATCTGACATGTATTCTGGCATGTTTTTTGTTCCCTTTTGTCTGGCCCTCTTCCTGATTGCATCCCGAGGTAAAAACTCAAATTGCATCTGACGTTCTATCTGATATATAAATATAAAATTAATAATATAGTTAATGTAATATATGTGTGTATATATATATATTGAATAAATGATATTATATTATATTATTTCCAAACATATCATATTATATTAAATTATACTATATTATATTATATTAAATTATATTATATTATATTATATAATTATATATTAAACTATATTATATTATACTATATTATATTATATTACATATTAAAAAATAATATAAGATGATATAATATTATATTATATTATATTACATATTAAAAAAATAATATAAGATGATATAATATTATATTATATTACAATTTAAATTACAATATATTATATTATAAAAAATATATATTATATTATTTAATAATATAATAAAAAAATATTATTATATTATATTATAATATATTATATTATATTATATTATACTATATTATACTATATTATATTATATTATATTATATATTTAAAAAAATATATATTATATATTGTATATATTCAAACATTTTAGCTGCCAATGATTTTGCAAGCTATCTGACATACTTGAGGCCGGGGGTGGATGACGAAAGCTAGCGGGGTAGGAGAAAGAAGGAACGGAAGAGGTGAGTTGCGGAGGGACTGTCATCATCGTGTCGCGGCATTGTTCGTCCCAACGAGGATGCAACGATGATATATGATATATGATATTTAACAATGATATATATGGGGGAGGGGGCAGGGGGGGGCCCTTTCGCGTGAAAAATCACGTGATGTCCTTGGGGAGCCCCGGAATACTTGCTAAAGCAACAAGACTCTAGCGAGCTGACGCTACCTTTCGTGATAATGCCAACAATTGCCAATAATGATGAAATGTAAGTGAATAACGATGATGATGATGATGATGATGACGACGATGACGATGACGATGACGAGGACGAGGACGATGACGAGGACAAGGACAAGGACGAGGACGATGATGATGATGATGATGATGATGATGATGACGATGACGAGGACGATGGCGAGGACGATGGCAATGATGATGATGATGATGATGGTGATGATGATGATGATGACGATGACGATGAGGATGACGACGATGATGATGATGATGATGATGATGATGGTGATGGTGATGGTGATGATGGTGATGATGATGATGACGACGACGACGACGACGATGATGATGATGATGACGATGATGATGACGATGAAGATGAAGATGATGATGATGATGATGATGGTGATGGTGGTGGTGGTGGTGGTGGTGGTGGTCCCCCCCTTTCGCGTGAAAAATCACGTGATGTCCTTGAGCAGCCCCCGGAATACTTGCTAAAGCAAGAAGACTCCAGCTAGCTGACGCTAGCTTTCGTGATATTCAGACCTTTTATCTATTTTTATTTGTCATTGTATCTGGCATTCTATCTGACATTTTAATTGCCACTCTATCCGGCATTTTAACTGGCAAAGGGTTCGGGTCCAGCGCGCCCGAAAGCACGCCCGAACGCTGGCAACCTGGTCATAAGGCTCCCTGCTGTATCGGACTTGGGCCCGGCACGCCGCAGAGCTCGCCATACAGTCTGGGAAGCTCGCAATGGGGTTTGGGTCCGGCACGCCCCAGAGAAAGCTAGCTCGCCATAGAGTGGCCGTGGATGAGGATGGCAGACAAGATGGCGATGACATGCTGGCGAGGCAGCTGGTGTTTGTGTGCGTGGGTCCAGATGTGTGTGTGTGTGCAAACTGTTATTTTATACGGTATATTTCGATTGTGCAGGGGGTGCCAGGGATCATTGCAAGCCTGGCACTAACAAAGACGCTTGCTTTGATCTGTGATATCAGAAAGGGACGCCTTTCTGACGTACCTGCAATTCGGTTTGAACAACGTGTTTTTCCAGCTGTGCCGTGTTTTCAATTGCAGTAGGTCAACGTTTTGAACCAGCGGATTGCACCACGTGTCCTCATCCTGTATGAAGGCGACTTAGGAAATCAGGCGACGGCAAGTTCTACATTCATCGTCATCAAACAAACCTAAGCAGTGTGTTAGGGTGAACTCACTGACTTGTGAGCACCGTTGGTCTGCTTCGTGCTGATCAAGACTATGGTCACCGGCCGCTCCGGTGTATAGTGGATTGTTCATTTGGGACAATCTGGATTCGCCATAGTTGATTTGTCAACTATTCAGATTACTCCCCACTGGGAGACAAGGGTATGACAATTTGTCATCAAAGATACGGATTAGTCCCTGGTGGACGGATTAGTCCCAAGCGGGACGCGGATCAATCCCAAGCGGGATGGATTAACCCAATTCGGGGGATTCTTTCTTGTCTCCTGAAGATGATAATGGAGTCGCGACCTCAGAAAAAACAGGTGTGCGTTTGTGCGTTTTTCATCGGCTTACAACTTTTTCTCACCATGTTCAGATTGACATTTGAATACATGATCCGTGTTGACTCTATTATCTAGGCTTACAGATGTCAGTCAGCGTTCCTTTTTTGATGTGATTTCGCCATGCCACCACCTGCTGCTGTGCCAAAATCTATTTGTGGACCACCAGCACGTGATCCACCTCCTTCTTGGGTGGTTTCTGCAAGTCGACGACCGTCCCAAAACTCCAGTATCCATTTTCGCGGTTTCAGTGGAGAATTTGATTTCAATGTCCCCAACGAAGAGATGTCTGCCATTACACACCGTATCATTCAAGGTGAACAGGCATTACAGATGTACCAGTGTCAGATGCAAACTTACAAGTATCAGATGGGTCTTTTACAGACTCAAGCCCAAATACAGCAGTTTCGTTTGATGTCACAACGTGCTCACGTGACAGATACTCACCGATCAGTTTTGCCAGATTGGGCAGTGTCGGAACCTCAGAATCAAGCTGAGAGTCGTAGACGATCGAGATCTCGACCGCCATTGGCTGATGATCGTCGACGGACAGATCGCGTTGAAGAGACTACACGAGGACCAACAAGAGTTGCAAGTTCGTCTCAGCTCCCAGTTCCGGAACGATCTACACCTATGATTCCAACCCATGGTTTATTTTATCATTCTCATCATGCAACAAATTCCAGCAGTGTCTCAGATGACGACCATGATTGGCCGTCCAGGCAAAATTCATACAGTCACTGAATATCAATATCATGTTGGTTCTGGCATACAATTGTGGACGTTGCCTTCTTTTGTGGTGTTCTGTTGTCCATTACTCACTTCAGATTTGCCCCAAACTGATTGGTTCACATTGTATGACATGATACGTCTTCGCAGACGTACACCACTGTTTCAAGATACCAATCGGATTCAGAATGCCTTTGAATTACATCGGATCAAAGAACAACAACAGTGCTGGGTTGCGAATCTTGCACATTACTCTCGCCTTCCGGATTATTTGACGCCGGAGGAATCCAAACGTCACTGCTGATTTTCTTACACAGGACATCTCTCGTGGACATGACATGCTTTTTACTCAACATGAAATTCATAATTCGTGCTGCCATTCGAGTCATGGCTGAAACGAACTTCATACGTCCTGAAAACTACTCTTTGATTGAAGCCATTGATTTATTTTCCGATGATCGCAACAACAAGCCTTTAGCTATTGTTGCAAAACTCCAGCCGGTGATTTTCGAACAACGACCCCAACCACAGATTGTTCAGCAGATCATCTTTGGCCATAATACCAATACGTGGACAGCTGCCTCTTGTATTCAAGAAGGGTTGATACGACCGTCTGCCGTTGATTTCACAGATTCCACATGGATTGCAGCTGTGGTTTTTTAACGCTCGGGGAGTTCTTGGAGTTCGCAACGTTACGGATCGTAGTCTTACTGATGTTCTGCTGCGAGCTCAGAAATACGCCAACTATGGAACAGATCGTCCTATATGTTTGGTCGGATTAACAGCTGGTCGTCAGACACGCGCTACCATTCATCAAGGAGGCGTGTCTCTGAACACTGTGCCGACCTCTTTGGTCATATTGTTCACTCACAAACAGAAAAACGCTGGGCCCTCCGAAGTCATGTGAGCAGACTGACGCACTTTGCTGTACTACTTCCACCCAATCTATTGTTTCGTACAACACTATAGGTCAGAAATGACAACTTGTCAGTTGGATATGACACTCTGTACACAGGTATAAAAGGTCTCTTGCAGATGGACACTCTTGAACTCACATTATGTTGTCAGTGGATGTTCTGAACAATTTACTGTTGGACCATTTGTAAAATTTCTGTCATGGATGTGCTTTGTGCTCAGAAAGATTCTGCACGTTTTTCCCGAGAGCGCCTGCGAAGGGTTCTTCGTAAAAAAGCAGCTGTTATACTACATCTTCACACCTTCACATCTGCTGATCTACATCTTCACACCTTCACACCTGCAGATCTAGATCTTCACAACTTCACACCTGCAGATCTAGATCTTCACACCTTCACACCTGCAGATCTAGATCTTCACACCTTGACACCTGCAGATCTAGATCTTCACACCCTCACATCTGGACATCTAGATCTTCATACCTTCACACCTGCAGATCTAGATCTTCACCCTCACACCTGCAGATCTAGATCTTCACACCCTCACATCTGCAGATCTAGATCTTCACACCTTCACACCTGCAGATCTAGATCTTCACACCCTCACACCTGCAGATCTAGATCTTCACAGCCTCACATCTGCAGATCTACATCATCACATCCTCACATCTGCAGATCTACATCTTCACACCCTCACATCTGCAGATCTACATCATCACACCCGCACACCTGCAGATCTAGATCTTCACACCCTCACACCTGCAGATCTAGATCTTCACACCTTCACATCTGCAGATCTCTTCTCGCTCTTTTCTATTCTCTCTTAAGGCGGGGGCGGTGCTGCCGGAGCGCCACGAAACGCAACCCTTTCGCACGAAATGGACGTTGGACGTCCAAAACCTAGGTAAAATTGCGATTTTGAAGCGTCGCCGGCAACCCTTTCGCACGAAATGGACGTTGGACGCCAAAAACTGAGAAAAAATTGCAACTTTTATTGGTCGCGCGCAACCCTTTCGCACGAAATGGACGTTGGACGTCAAAAACTGAGGAAAAATTGCGACTTTGATTTGTCACGCGCAACCCTTACGCACGAAATGGACGTTGGACGTCAAAAACTGAGGAAAAATTGCGACTTTGAGGTGTCGCGCGCAACCCTTTCGCACGAAATGGACGTTGGACGTCAAAAACTGAGGAAAAATTGCGACTTTGAGGTGTCAATCGCAACCCTTACGCACGAAATGGACGTTGGACGTCAAAAACTGAGGAAAAATTGCGACTTTACTTTGTCAATCGCAACCCTTACGCACGAAATGGACGTTGGACGTCAAAAACTGAGGAAAAATTGCGACTTTACTTTGTTATTCGCAGCCCTTATGCACGAAATGGACTTTGGACGTTAAAAACTGAGGTAAAATTGCCATGGACGCTTTCGTTTGTGTAAAAGTGCCTGTGTGTAAAAGCGTCTGTGCGAAAAAGCGTCTGTGTGTAAAAGCGTTTGTGTGTGAAAGTGTGTGTGCGTGTGTAAAAAGCATCTGCGTGTAAAAGCGTCTGTGTGTAAAAGCGTCTGTGTGTAAAAGCGTTTGTGTGTAAAAGTGTTTGTGTGTAAAAGCATTTGTGGTGTAAAAGCGTCTGTGTGTAAAAGTGTTTGTGTGTAAAAGCGTCTGTGTGTAAAAGCGTCTGTGTGTAAAAGCGTCTGTGTAAAAGCGTCTGTGTGTAAAAGCGTCTGTGTGTAAAAGTGTTTGTGTGTAAAAGCGTTTGTGTGTAAAAGCGTCTGTGTGTAAAAGCTTCTGTGTGTAAAAGCGTTTGCGTGCAAAAGCTTCTGTGTGCAAAAGCGTCTGTGTGTAAAAATGTTTGTGTGTAAAAGTGTTTGTGTGTAAAAGTGTTTGTGTGTAAAAGCATTTGTGGTGTAAAAGCGTCTGTGTGTAAAAGTGCTTGTGTGTAAAAGCGTCTGTGTGTAAAAGCGTCTGTGTTTAAAAGCTTCTGTGTGTAAAAGCGTCTGTGTGTAAAAGCGTCTGCGTGTAAAAGTCTCTGTGTGTAAAAGCGTCTGTGTGTAAAAGTGTTTGTGTGTAAAAATGTTTGTGTGTAAAAGTGTTTGTGTGTAAAAGTGTTTGTGTGTAAAAGTGTCTGTGTGTAAAAGCGTCTGTGTGTAAATGCGTCTGTGTGTAAAAGCGTCTGTGTGTAAAAGTGTCTGTGTGTAAAAGTCTCTGTGTGTAAAAGCGTCTGTGTGTAAAAGCGTTTGTGTGTAAAAGCTCTGTGTGTAAAAGCGTCTGTGTGTATAATAAAAGCGTCTGTTTGTAAAAGGTTTTGTGTGTAAAAGCGTCTGTCTGTAACTTTACGAAAGATACGATGCAAACTATTGTCTTGTACTTGTAATATATTGTTTTGATACTACTCTTCTCGTCTGCTTATAATACATCTTTAATATATTGTCTTGTAATTTAGTGTCTACATACTAACAACAGAAGACTCTGCTCCTCTACGCTCTCGGGCCATCCGTCGTCTAGTTTGATTTGGTGGGCTCAAGGCATAGACAGCTATAGATAGTTTTACCATCACACAGTACAGCAGCCATACAGATTCACATGGACCTGGTGGGCATGGTCATCCATCATTTACATGCGCTTGGATTTGGTTACTGCCGACTTTTATATTGGTGCCACAGATCTTTCAGGGTTTGGTCGAGAACAGAGTCGAGTTCAAAAATACGGTCAACGTTGTAATTAGCATACTTTGAACCTGCTTTGATAATCTGGTTTCATTTGAGCAATTTCCATCAGTTTGTTTGTTTTCCATCGCAACACACCAGTTCTGACCATTTGAGTGCCCTTGAAGCTGCCATTCAAACAACGGACCGCCCTCAGTACAACTGGCCGTGGATCAACTCCCCACTTACGAAGTCACACACTCATGTGTCGTTTGAGTCGCAAACATTCTGTCTATGTGGGTTCAAGGCTGCTGCTGGTTCCTCTTCCTTTTCCCTTTTCTTTACCTTTATGTAATTTTAGGGTCGTTGATAACTCCGCACCTTTCATATCACATGACTTTATCCACAAGATTGCACTTCTTTGATCTTTCAGTCGAACTTGGTTTTAGTGACATTAGCGGTCCGATCCTTAGTTCACGTTACGATTCTATAGTCAGCACGAACGTGAAAAGTGATTTGGTGGTCCGAGCAGTTCACGTCACGATTCTAATCGTTACCAACGTGAGAAGCGATCTTGGTGGTCTGAACCTTATTTCGCCGGAACAGTTCTGTGAAGTGGACCGACGCAATTTCATCATTTATTTCTACTCACTTGGCAATTGAATGACCCCTGCTCAAGCTCAATCCTCCCAAAGTGTCGCCTTTGTCAGCAGCACAAGAGTGCCGTTTGGCCCAAGATTCTCCATCCCAATCGCTGGGTTTTCAGACTCGTTTGTCTCTGGACCGCAGTCAAGGCCTCGATCTGTCGAGGCCATCCGTAGCGGCCATCAACGGTGAACACAATCAACGGCCATCCCATGACTATCTCTGGATGCGGACTCAATTTCAGTCAATGGCTATTGGATCTAAAAGGACCTCAGTACGATGTGTTCAACGGTCTGCCACCATCACCAGCACGCACTGAGGCAACCGACCCATGAAGCCTGCGGCAGGTGACCCAAATCTATGGTGAAACCACCACAATTACCAGTTGGTTCATCCCCAGAAATATAGAAAACTGTAGGTTTTAACCCCCATATTTCATGATTGATAATTATCCAAGATTGAATCGTTAAATTCCTCAGCAAGATTACTGATCTTGTAGAAGCTTGGTTTACGCACCGTCGGGGATGCCGGTCTCGACTGTGGCTTTCATGATCTCGCCGTCCTTTCCAGGAGGAGATGCCTTAAATGACGGATTTAAGGGAAACCATGGGGAAAAACATTGGGAACCATCAATAATTCGACATGGGGAAGCCACCATCAACAATCGGAAAATCATGGGGGAAAACTAGAATAAATTAGAATGCTGTGGGTTTGAATCAATGTGGATCATTCTTCATCGGAAACACAACCATTAGTTGGGGATTCCTTTTTCAATGTTCCTTTGATCCATTTCTGCGATGTAATTTGCCACACTCACAAGTGTTTTCATCGCTTTTTTCCTCATCTCTTGCGGGAAACGCCCACAGATTTTGATGTATTGTTCCTCTTTTGTGGAAGGTACACTACCATATTTTTTACATAATCGCTCTTGACTTTCTGTAGAGCACTGTAGGGGTCAGCTACGTCATCATGTCTTGGATCTCCCTTGCAGCCACAGTGAGAGCGGCAACCGATCCAAGCCTCGCCATACTTCGAGGAACAAACAAAGTCAATGGGCAGTACAATTTCCTTGGCAGCGGCTGCTTGGCGCAATCTCCAGATAACCACAAGCCGGTCACAAGCCAAAGTGCTCTGCAAACCAAATACGAGAAAGCATCCAAAAGGCACGAATTCGCATCCTGCCCGCGTTTTTTAGAGGTGAAAAAGTTGGCCGATTTCACCACCATGAAAGAGTCTTGTTAAATTGGTTGCACCGAAATGAATGAAAAAAACGCAATCGAAGACGGGATTTGGTGCCAAGGGGCAACTCCCTTTTCCTTGGCCTTGGCCATGATCTCAGGAACCATCTTGGAGCCTTCCTGGCAACGCAGCTGATGCAGCTGCAGCGTGGAAGAGAAGAATGGTGCTTCTAGAAATCATGAATCATTAAAAAACATAAAGATTGAGGTCTTGTTTCCAAGACATCTACATATCATATGCACTCTTCATGTACATCATATCTAAACAATTTCGCTCACATGGACGGGAAACAAACATGTTGATGCACAAAATCTTCCCTTGAGCCTGTCCACATTTAGAGTTTTAGAACCACTCCAAATCTCTGGGAAAAACGGATCATTTCCCACCCATCTTTGGATCCCCCAAAAGGTGGCAGAACCTCATCGAAGAGGGAGTTGCCAATGCTGATTCCGCGAATCACCTGAGCGGGTCCGAAGGTGACAAATCCCCTACAATGATATTGGTCTATTTTATCCAAAAAGGTTGGGGGAACCCCAAGTGATGGGAAACTTAGTGTGGACAATCATGGTACACTATTGAATTTGGGCTACCTTGTTTTCAAACAAAACCATGTATGTCAGGGCAATTTCTGGTTATCTACTCATTTTTTAATATAAATGTGTTTCTTTTTGGTAGCAAAAAACCTATTTGCAGCTGGGCTGTCTCCACCATGTTGTGCAACGCATCTTTTTGGAACCCAAAGAACCATGGTGGAACTTGCGGTGTCAGTGTCTGAGCTCAAAGAAAATATCGATCACCACAACATGTAGGGATCAAAATCGAAATTATCCCCAAAATGGATTGTTGAATTGAAAGAACATGACCAGAACTAAGGGTTAATGACCAACACACCCGCCTTGATGAAAGTGAAGGCCACGCCACCTCCAATAATCACCGTGTTCACCTGGCGACCAGACTATAATGAGAGCCTAGAACTTTGGTGGAGCCAGAGATTATACCAACCCCCAAAAAGATGTAAAATCCTTCCAAAATAGTGGTAGATTAAGTTTCTGTCTTTGGGGTGTTGCTGCAGGTCCTTTCACTCTCACTCAAAATTTGGGTATCAAATGTTTAATCAAACGCACATAACAAGGTTCCTTTGTTGAAGAACAAAGATAATAGTCCCTCCACCTGTCAAACAAGAATGGTGACACTGCAGAGTGGTGGTTCACTTGTAGCGTGGTTGCAGGCCACTGAATGATCTGCTGGTCAGAAAAGCTAATTGAGGGTATCGAATGTCCCTGGATGATCGTTTTTGGAGAAATGATGAAGTTCTATGCATTCTATTCTTTCCAAGAGTCGTCCTTGTCATCAACCTTGGATCTTAATCTTGACGAAAACAGATTGACTCCTGTGCACTTTCCCAGGAAGTTGGTTCACGAGAAAAATGCCATCTTTGGTCCATGCTGCAGGCCAGTCAATGATGTTGCAAATCATGGACGGGACGCAGTTAGCTATGATTGGTTGTGAAAAAAGGCGTTGGTTCACCAGTTCACCCAGTTTTTTCATCCAACCCGCAATACATCGGCCTTATCCAGAATGTTCTCCATCAGCTGGATCTTGTCGCTGACCTGTACAATTTCAGGTTGTGGCGGCTGGATGCTAAGCACTATCTATAAGTCCATAACTATATTGTTTTGCTGAAGGGATGGTATAAACCAAAATCAATGGCCACCAAACTTCTGCAATCTGAACATGGGGCCATCCAACAAACAGTTGTTAAATGAAGGAATGACCCTACCAAATAGGACCAATTCGGGTGGACGTCAGCGCCCAATCCTCAGAGAACACAGAAACTCATATCCCAAAATTCGCAGATCTTGTCTATGTTCACCCTGACAATAAAAAGAATGGCATTGAATGGCATCCATACCTTGACCTAGATCTAAACCGTCCAAACCGTTCAAACCGTCACGCGGTTGCCCACAAAATCTGACACAAGACATCACCGAACGCTTTACCAGCCCTCTCCACAGCACACCTTCGCTCCTCCCAAAATGGCGCGCACGGGTCCATCCAGGACCTGTGCAAAGGCCTCCAGCTCCTGACGATCCAGGCTCCATTATACCATCATTATATATCAAAAGAAAGATCCATTCGTCGCTTGAAAATTACCATATGAATTGATGACAGACGGTGTCTTAGACCTGTAATGCCCCCAGCACCCACCGTTGATCATAATTATATTATAACTTGCAGTGTTTCACAATTTTTCGAATCTGGTGCGTTTTCCTGAACCACAAAAAACCATGATCATGCGATTACAATGGCATAACATGGCATAACCATCAGTGGGGATGAACCTTAGTTAGTTTTCCCCGGCATCCCCACCACTCAGTCGCGCCCCCCATGGTTGGCCTTGCGCTTCTTCAACTGCTCCTCTAGAATCCGCGGTGCTGTAGGGTTTAAGCAAGGAACGTTATTTCAGAACCCTGCTATTCCAGTGGATGAGCAATTTCCAAAAAGCACGGACACTGCCTATCACTATATTGGGATTGGAATTTACCATGGTTTTTCAGGTGTGTTTTGACCCGGGAAGGGGCTATATCTAAGTGGGATGGCTGCTGCCGAGCCACCTTGTGCTCCAAAAAGAGTCGTTTGAAGGCGAAGATGTTTTGCATCTTTGTGCCGGCCTGTGAGCCAGCGACGTTGACAATGTCAGTGCAAAACGGGACAGGCAACAGACAGGGTGCCTCCATCACTGCTGATATAGCCAATGTGCGCGCCTGGCTCACAAGTTTTTCAACACCCGAGCCCACACTCTCAAGAGCGATCTACTATGATTCACAAAATACATATCATTTCATCACATAACTGCGGTGCAGTGTTACTTATTTGGGGTCCAAAATGACTCGAGCAAAAAAACATAATCGAGCAAAAAAAACATATTCGAGCACCACAACACCTCGAGCAACAAAAGAGTGCTCAAAGGATGCTCCAGGTTTTTATCAACCACTGAACACACAGCCAGATCTTCCCAATCTGGGCCTTCTCCTTGGACTGGAAAACCTGCCAGATCGGGATGTCGCCAATTCTTTAAGATTTAAGACCTACCCATGACCCAAACAGACCATCAACCAACCCTCAATGAAACCTCAACCAACCCTAAATTATTGTAATGTTAGGCAGCCGTGTCCTGTTTTGCAGGCGCAACTGACGCAATTTGATCAACCAAAAGCTGAACAAGATGTTGCATAAACTCAGCAGGTTTGTCAACTTTGTTAGGAACTGCGCTAGAAGGATTGTTTTTTCGATGCATGCTTTCAGCTATGGCATCGAGATCAAACGCTGCATCTCTCATGGCTTTCACCAACTGAGACAGGAAAACGGACTCAGGTTTGGGGACCTTCCCATATAGTTCCTTTTTTTCCGGAACTATAATTTTGAAGCATTTTAGAAGGTTTGGAAATCCAAGGCAAGACTCTTGGAGCCACCCCATTGAGTTTGATTTGCGAAATAGAATACTTTACATAGATGCTGGAACATTTTCGAATTATCCAACACCAAATAAAATTCATGCAATTGTTCGATGACTCACTGCCTCAAACTACCTGCCCCAAAAGCACTATACCACGATCATTCCACACCTCCTAACGCACCAGAATTGATTTCACGTCTCATTAATTTTGCTCTCTGTGGTGCAAAGCAACGTGAAACAAAGTGTGTTTTCCCTGCGTTTTTGAGATACAGTATCTTTCTGGGTTTCCTGCAACTCTTGGATGGCATCAAACTGGTAATTTTCTTCACTAAATTGTCATCAAATCATGAACACACCAAATGAACATCACCTTTCCCATGTGACTCGATTCCTGATCCTTTCAGGCACCCTTTTGGTTGCTGTGCCTGTTTCGCATTTACTGTGTCCGTGGGTTCGTTGCCCTCAGTCCGCCGCGGGACACTGTGAGGTATCCCAAGGATTTGCTCGCCTGAGATTTGCAAGCTCAAAGCTGATAGGAGCACAGACCAACTCAAACGCCTCAAAAGAGATTCGATTGAAACCAACGGAGCTGTACATCTTGCACTGGCCAGAAAATACTGGAACATCACACGGCCCTGTAGTGAGGGGGTGATAATAGCATTGGTGAAAAGAAATGCCCACAGAAAAACCCTGCGGCTGCTCATCTTTGGATTGATGGCTCGCCCTTTAGGTTGATGTGGCCATCGACTCATCGACCACACATGGCCTCTTATAAGAGACTTGGAAGCGCGGCTAACGGCTGCATTGCCGGCCATGGACCTTGGAAGCTGGAGCCTCACGGAGTGATAAGAAGAATGATGTGAGTGTTCAATTTCAGGAGATTGTGAATCTCATCCAATAAATCTGCTAGATTTGGTTGCAAACAATTCTGATTTCTCTCGCAAATTTCTGGAAGGCAGTCTCATTGGCTACTCCAAGCTGCAATATTTAATACCTACAATGGAACTACAATCCAGCACAATCCAATCTATTAAACCCTATCCAAATCTAACCGCCGCAACTTCCTCTTTTTCAGTTTCAACATCCAACTCCACTTCCAACACCATCGCACCATCACCTCAGCTCCCTGCAAACGACCTGGTCGCACCGGCGGCAGGGCGGCTGCAGCTCCTGAAGCATGGCTGGGAAATCCCCAAAAAATGGGCCATCTGCTGGGAAAATTATCGAACTGCCAGGGAATTTTGCATGTTTGATGACAGACGGTAAGCTGGAACCCCAGAGGATTCAGGATCTGGGCTCCAAGAAAATGTCTCACAGAAAATGCGAACCCACAACCCTCCGAAAAAAGAAGCTGGTATGGTCGTACCACCGTGAAAAATCGCAATTCTCATGGCCAACTCTTGGGGGTTCCCAATTTCATGGTGGGATGTCCATACCCTGTTAACCCCATGTAGTTTGACAATGGCACATATTCTGGGACGGACTCCAAAGGATGAACTCTCAAACAGGATAACTTAGCGTTTGATCAAAATTGTGGGCCCATTGCTACCCAATTCCAGTTAACAAATCGCAAACCCACATTAAATCATTTCCAACATGCGAGTTTGTCTTAAGAAATATGGTATCCTCCAAAATAAAGGTTAGTCATTGTGTTCCCTATTTTTCAGTACCCAGAACTGCTGGGTAAATCCAACTACTACCCCAGTCAGCAGTAACCATTAAAACCACTGGGAAGCGCCGCCAGGCCTTCTGTGATTACCCCAGGGTATTGAGGTCGTCTAACCTTTGCGGTAGCCAACCGCTGCATCGAACCAGAAAGCCCCCGTCTTGTTCCCAGCACTACGTTTCAATTACAACACATGGATGGGTCGTATTGCCAATCCTTGTCACTACTTTCCTTTTTAGATGTGGTAACCGTTTCTAGAATGAGGCATCGTCCGCAAGGCCACACGACTCGTCAAGTTGTCGTGAATCACCACATGACTGGGTGAAGCCTGGGCAGTTTCCATTTCCAATATTTGGAAGCCTGTATTGGCTTTACCAATAGTACCGCACAAGGCGGTGGCGGACGTTTCAAAAATAGGAAACCTATAGGAGAGGTTGGTTGTTGTGAATCAGGGATGGCAGAGCGAAGCCACTGATGGACCGAAAGGTGGTTGAGGTCTCCTCTCTTTCCCTCTCTTTCTCTGACTATCTACCTACCTACCTACCAACCTATCTTCTATGTATCTATCTATCTATCTATCTATCTATCGATCTATCTATCTCTCTCTTTCTTTCTTTCATCTAATTACCTATCTACCTACCTACCTACCTATCTATCTATCTATCTATCTCTCTCTCTCTCTTTCATCTGTCTATCTGTCTGTCTACCTGTCTATCTATCTATCTATCTATCTATCTATCCATCCATCCATCTATCTATCTGTCTATCTGTCTACCTGTCTATCTGTCTACCTGCCTATCTGTGGTGCAGTGTCATTCAGTGTAATGTAGTGTAGTGTAGCGTAATTTCCTGTAGTGGAGTGTAGTGGAGTGTAGTTGTGTAGTCGTAGCTGTAGTTGTAGTGTAGTGGAGTGTAGTGTTGTGTAATGTCGTGAAGTGTAGTGGAAGGTAGTGTAGTGTAATGTAGTGTAGTGGAGTGTAGTGTAGTGTAATGTAGTGTAGTGTAGTGTAACTTAGCGTAGTGGAGTGTAGTGGAGTGTATTGTAGTGGAGTGTGGTTGTGCAGTTGTAGTTGTAGTTGTAGTGGAGTGTAGTGTAGTGTAGTGTAATGTAGTGAAGTGTAGTGGAAGGTAATGCAGTGTAGTGTAATGTAGTGTAGTGTAGTGGAGTGTAGTGTAGTGTAATGTAGTGTAGTGTAGTGTAATTTAGTGTAGTGGAGTGTAGTGGAGTGTAGTTGTGTAGTTGTAGTTGTGTGTAATGTAGTGGAGTGTAGTATAGTGGAGTGTAGTGTAGTGTAATGTAATGTAGTGTAGTGTAGTGAAGCGAAGCGACATCTGAACTTCCACAAATGGTCCGAACGCCTGGTTTTTTCAACATTTTGACTTCGAAATGTGCTTCGCGCCACAACGGCGTGCACTTTTGCGACATCTCAACTTCCAAAAGTTGTCCGAACCCCTAGTGCTTTTAACATTTTGACTTGGAAATGTTCTTCTCGCGCCACAACGGCGTGCACTTTTGCGACATCTCAAGTGCCAAAAGTGGTCCGAACCCCTAGTGCTTTTAACATTTTGACTTGGAAATGTGCTTCGTGCCACAACGGCGTGCACTTTTTCGACATCTCAAGTGCCAAAAGTGGTCCGCGCCCCTAGTGCTTTTAACATTTTGACTTCGAAATGTGCTTCGCGCCACAACGGTGTGCACTTTTTCGACATCTCAAGTGCCAAAAGTGGTCCGTACCCTTAGTGTTTTTAACATGTTCACTTCGAAATGTGCTTCGCGCCACAACGGCGTGCACTTTTTCGACATCTCAAGTGCCAAAAGTGGTCCGCACCCCTAGTGCTTTTAACATTTTGACTTGGAAATGTGCTTCGCGCCACAACGGCGTGCACTTTTTCAACATCTCAACTTCCAAAAGTGGTCCGAACGTGGTGTGCTTTGTACATTTTGACTTGGAAATGTGCTTCGCGCCAGGCGTGCAATTTTTCATCTCTCCTCTGGCCAGCTGGCTCCGCACCCGCCGCTCTAGCGAGCCTACTTTTCGACCCTCCGGAGCCACAAATCATTGGGAAAACATAGTGAATCGCGACTTTCCTACCTTTTCGCGCATCTCCATCTTCTTTTTCTTACTCTTTCTCTTCTACTCTTCTCTCTTCTGATCTTTCTCTTCTCTCTGCCTCTGCCCTGCTCTGCTTTTCATCTGTCCATATTGTCGGAAGTTTGACTTCTAAACTTCCTTCGACAATTGCCACACTTGCCCACGCAGCGGCGGCTAGTTTCCGATAGCTGTTTCAAGGAACCATTTTCAGTTTTCTCACCTTCCCACCAAGCACCTCACAGCAGCCGAAGCTCATCCACCTCGCAAAGAGGTCAAGGATTCAATTCCAGGAAAAACATCTGACCCAGCTTTGCCGACCCTCATTCTGGATTGGTGCATTAGATACATACATATGACATATGTATATTATTGTATATGCATTACATAACCTTTCCTTACCTTACCTTACCTTACCTCATCTTACCTTTCTTTACTTTTCCTCACCTTACATTACCTTATCTTACTTTATATAACTTTTCTTACCTTTCCTTGCCTTAGCTCACATCACCTTACATTACATTACCTTACCTTGCATTACATTACAGACATCTGATTTCGGCATTATGTATTAGAGGCATGTTACCAGCGGCAGGTTCTTGGACGCGCCTCAGCCCTCAGGTGGTTCCACACGAAGATCTTGTCTGGCTCTTCATCGCGATCGGCGCAGACAATGTGCATTTCCTGCCGAGAAATCACCGAAGATACTCCCCGAAGGTGAATCCGATACCGCGTGTTTTGTTAGGGAGAATGGATGGGTGGTTGGGGTTGCGTGGCAACTTAAAGGTTCTATTCAAACATATTCAAACCATGTGGCACATAGTTTGTCTTCTAAGATCTTGCAGTCCCCGGATTGATACAGTATGGCTGGACTCCTGAATGGCCTCTGGAAAATAAGACATGCGTATTCTGAGATTCTATGACGGTACCTCTTCACCAACTGCTGGACCGCCCCACCCTCACCATAGTTCTGCATAAGCGTTTGGAATACATCAGTGGACATATCGACTTCCTCAGGCTAAATGATGTGCGCATTACACATTATATCCCAATCACCTTTGATAAGGATGATAAAAGTTTGAACCACCAAATTGCCCTTGCCAAAATGCTCGGTCCTCATGTGGAATCTCGTCGTTCTGGCTTTCCTGCTGCTATATTTCAATGGCAGGGGAAAGGACGATATATCTGGGTGGGAGGTTTCCGTCCCTCATTCCATCCACGGAGTCCATCGAGGGCATTTCTTGGGTAAAAGGTTTACGTTATCATTCTATCCGAAGGGTCAACTAAAAATACATGGGTTTGTCTGAAAATAGGGTACCTCAACATTATTCCCCTTTTAAAATCTTCATGGCTATACCCCATTTTAAGATACCAATTTCTGCAGAAACGGTTTCCATGTGTACTTAGCTCGGCACCTGGATCTGCTCAATAACGCTTTCGCCTCCACCGATGACCTCAGTATCCAGGTCCCAGCCACGTTTGATTACCGTATATTGATCCCAAGAATTGGATGGTTTACCAAAAAATGACTCACTGGGATGATGCAAGTACTGATCATACAGTACAGACATGACCAATTTCAACTGCACAAATACAACTGTTTTTGCACATGGGAAAAGGGTTCTGCAGGATGTGTGGCGCAGTGATGCACAACAATATCGCTGATATAATCTCATATTACACCTGATGGGAATAGGAGGTTCAGAGCCCATTATGGATGGTTATGTGTATACTGCAAGTATATGTATTATATGATGGTTGATCAAAATTCCTTTATCCGGGAACGGCCATTCTTCGCGGATAAAAATGTTACTTTCGCGAAACTTTCGCGAACTCTATGTTTATCTTTCGCGGGGCCCATGTTGGCCAACAACGCCTCTTTTGAAGATTCATTCACCACCTGCCAAATTGCGCCAGAGAATCACGGATCACTTCTTGATAGCCTTTTAAACATGCAGCTAGCACACGACGGAATCCCTTCTCAGGACAGATTGTTGCTGACTAGGTTTTTTTGGTGAAGGTTTACTGGCCGACCCCCTTCAACATGCACATTGACTTTCGCCCGCTCCTTCGCACAACTTTCGCGGAACTTCGCGAAAATATCCCTATTCACAGACCCCGGCCATCAGCAGGGGGTGCATTGAAGGAAAAGCGGACGCCAGGGGCCTTGGTGTTTGCCTCTCGCAACGCCTCACTTTTGGAAACTTGGCTGCTGCATTTGGAGCTTGTTTCTTGAGACTTCAAAAAGCATCATTAGGCAGTGACAGCGGCAGGTGCAAGGATGTGCTTCAGGACCATGGTGTTTGGCTGTCGCGAAGCCTCGCCTTTGGAAGCTCGGCTCCTACCTATGAAGGGCAAGGTGATTGTCTACAAGCACCACCACACAGGGAACTGAAGCAGAACCAAACCGAAATTCTCTGGTGCCCTTCTCCTGCCGGACCCCGGGCGGCAGTGGGTGGCAGCCCTTTACACAATGATTATATCCAACTTTCGCGAAACTTTCGCGAAAAAAAAAGTTACTTTCGCGAACTCGAAAAAAAAAACTTTTGTGAGGGTTTCCAACATAACATGCACGGCTTTCACAATTAAAACTACTTACAAGGACCGTCGATCACCATATGAGTATATATTGTGATCGAACTCCACCATAATTTCCTACCGCTTGCAATATTTTCTGGTAAAAGGATTTTCTTCGTTGTTTCTTTCGTTTTCATTTCGTCAGAATTTCGTCAGACTTTTTGTCGGGTGTTTTTTATGGCAAAACGTTTTGCCATAAGATTTTGCCACATTTATTTTCGCAAGAATTTCGTTAGGATTTCGTCAGAACTTGAAATGAAGCAACGAAATCTTTAACGAAATAATAGCGAAATTGTCACGATCATTTTTTGTGGCAAAAGGTGTGGCAAAATGGATTGCCACAAGAATTGCCACAAAATCTTCAACAAAATCTTTAACGAATTCTCAACGATCGGCTGATGATATATCAGGCCTATTGCAAATCATGAGCAGTACCATCATAAATTATATATATATATTGTACATATAATATCATATCATAATAACAATAATTGCAAACAAGGCGTTCACATCCCTATTCACCATACATCTATGTCCTTCCATCGTAAATATTGTTGATAGGTGAGGTTGAGGCACATCATTCATGATATATACTATGTACAGAGCGGCGAAATCCCCGCACTGAATGGAGGTTTCTAGTTTCTAGCTGGGGAAAAAATCATTTAACTGAATGGGTGATTTCCAGCTAGCCACGTTTATTTCCCATAGGGTATCGGAAAAAAACACAACCATCCCGTCATCCCTCCCAGCCCGCCAACCAGTCAATTCAAGTCTTGTTGGGTACCGAACTGTGACGGTGCCAGATTTGGTTGCCTCCACGATCTTGTCCATCATGACTGAGGACGAGGGGTAACCCGGCCACTGCTGCTGGGAATTTCAGCATGTCAAAACCCTCAGAATGAACGAGGGTGCACTACTGTCTGAACATATATATATATATATATGTGCATCTGATCCTGGAGCCTCTGGGTTTAGGGGACTGTTACGTTTCAATTTCAATCTCTGGGTCTGGTTTTTGCAGAGCCCCAAAACCTGTATCTGAGCAGCCCCACACTGGGTGCCCTGCTCGAATGCCTTCAAGACAGTCAAGCACCGGTGGATCAAGTTCCAAATTGAGAAACCAAAAACAGGCAACGATCCCTGAATTCAGCACTGGCCCTGAAAATCTGACCTTTCCTATGCTACAGTCGGGGTTTACTTGGTGGTGCAGTTTCAGTGAACTAACTGGTTCTATACCTATACTTATAGGATGTTATAGGGGTTGTATCCCAACTTAAGCCCAACTTGGTTATATCTTGCTGTCACCGTATCGCAAGTTCCATCGACACTCCAACTGCCGCCGGAATGGCATCGGACCTTCATCTCGTAGACACCCATGGGCCCGCTCCAGAAGATGGTTTTGCTCCTATGCCACCAGAACCCTCAGGCAGGAGATCATGGGTCAGCATCATGTCACCAATCGTACATTTCTCTTAGATAGCGACCCCCAAAAAGACATTAAAGCAACAGCATGCAAAATCCAAAAAAATGGTGATAAATTTGCAAAAAGATCTATTCTTTTGGAGGGGTGCTACAAGTTATATCAAGTTATATATTCGTGTGTTGTTTTGGTGGTGTTGTTGCTTGACTTGACCCTAGCTCCTGGCAATGGTGGCAGCATTCAGCCTGGGCCATGCTGGGGATCCAGTCTGATAGGTCGAGGAACAAGGTGAAATTGCATCTTGGTGCTGCCGACTTCAACTGTTCCCAGCTATTTGAGGCATATTTATATATACTGTATATATATTTGAAAACCATGCGCACACACAGCTACCTTCTCAAGGCACAGGGTTCACACAACAGCTAATAAATGGGAGGCGCTAAAGCCTAATCTAGTTCCCTGTACAATCAACCATATTATATTTACATCAACCAAACCACACAACCGGAGTTGGTAACAAAACAGAACCAAACTCAGGGGGATCATGATCCCTCCGTGACCTTTCTGGGTAAAGACCCAAGTTTAAAACGGGTAAAGACCCTACACACACAGGAGGTAAAGACCTCCCATTTGTCACCACCTTAGGAAAACTTCAAAACTCCGGTTAAAGAACCAGGTAACAGGTTACCAGGCTACTTGCCAAAAGACTCCCGGAACCCATTTATGCTCCAGTTTTCCTCTTGACTTGCGAAGCGGAGTGTACCAACGGCCCAATTTTTTGGCCCATTCTTGTACGGCTCGTTTTTGACGATGCGTCCATCGCATTTCGGCCAAGGTTAACGCCCCATCATCGATGTAGATTTTGGCCACTCGGCCGTTAGCCCAGCGTCCTCGTGCAACTGTGGTGTCTAAGTTGCCACAGGAGAGGGAAAATAGGTAGCTCCGCCCCTACCAATACCGTAAGGAGAGAAACTGGCGGCCGGAAAATGCACGCACCAAAGCAAGTGCTTCCAAGTACGGTGAAACTGCCGCAGTGAAAAAGGCCACATCACAGCCCTGGAAGATGCTGAGGGCCGATAGGCGCGCACGAGCGCCACTGCCACAGGGTCATCGACCCGTAACACCTGGGGGTTACCTTGAGAGGTCTTGCTGAAGGGAAGCACCACATTAATACTCCGTTGGCCTGGCAAAACCAACAGGTGATTCCATTGCAATTGTAACATCTCATTGGTGCGTAGAAAGCGCCTGAATCCAAGGATATGTAAAGTGGCTAGTGCCGATTCATCGATGGATAAGCACAAAGCAGCCATTGCTTCCAAAAGCATGTGAGGGATGGGGGTGGCCCTCACTGAAACGTGCAACCGTTGCCAATTGCGATGAAATTGCGTGGCAACAGGTAAAGATTGTTTGAATTCAGGTATGAAACGTTTGATACTGGACACAGGTGCCCAGCGGCGGCGAGGGAATCTCCTTCCTGATACAAAACGTTCAGGTATTCACCCAGCTGCGCATCTAACTGCTGGACCCGGCGTAACTTGATGCCTTCTCTGCGAATGAAAAGCAGAAATTGCTGCAGTGCCTTACCATATGCTTCTAACGTTCACCCCTGGAGCCCCGCAAATTTCAGGTGAAGTTTACTTGGCATCCTTAGATGTGCCTCTCCTGCAGGCGAGGTCTGCGAAGTTCCATCGGCTGATGGTCCAGGCTACCAGGGGGTAAGTGTCAGAAGCCAGGCACATGGCACAAATTCGCCGCAGCAGCGCGTTGATGCGCTTGGAGGAGGAGCGGCCCTTGGCGACTGCTCCACGGGTCACAGCAGAGTCCACAATATGGACATAGCGGGTAGCGCGCAGTTGCTCCCGTCGAACTCTCCGGCGCAGCATTGCCATGAAAGCTCGCATCTCGAGGTAGTTGATGTGCTCCTCGTGCTTCCACGTGTAGGAGAGCTTCTCTTGCCAATACCACCGGTAAGCCGGGTAAGGGAGCTCTTGGGGCTCATCATTGATTAGGTGCAATCAGATGTCCGCCCCCCGGATAGAAGCACGGCGGGCCATGACTGCCAGGTGATCCTTTTCCATTCCCCGCTTCATGTCTTCTTCGACTGCAAACAGAGCCTGACTGGCCCGTGACTTGAGGTCACACTCTTGCAGCCGGGGGGTCGATTGCGCCAGCTCAGCCTCCAACCAAGCCAGGCAGCCGTGATGGTATGCTTCTTCAAAGTATCCCTGTTGGGAAAAGTCCTCCTGAAGCCCTTGTGCATAGCAGTAACACCATCGTGTTGGATAGGCTGCTTCCTCCTCCGTAGGATAGTACAGCGACCCATCAGGTCGCTCCTCCACTTCATAGGACCGCAGCCTGTCATGGCCTGGGCACTCTGGCTGGTGAATGGCCAAGGCCACCGTCTGGGAGTTTGCCAGTACTCCCGTCCACTTCTCGCGAGCCCCGCCAAAGCAACACGCCGAAGAGCATGCGTAAGTGTGGCTGTCCTGCTCCAGCTGCTTGGCTGGTTGCATTTCCCACATCCACGAATGCCACGGATGCTCCACTGTGTGAGAGATTCCTTGGTGTTGACACTCGGCTCCTCGCTTCAATGCCTTGATGGCGATAGTGTTTGAGCGCCTCAGTCGCGCCTTCATGTCGCCTCACAACCAGGGGTACCCCATGACATGGGATGCATCCCTCACTGGCTGGGGTCCTCTCACTGTACAACCGTCCCTCAAGGTTATTGGGCGGCCCCGGGCGCGGGAGAACAAATTGCATTCGGGCGCCCAATGCTCTGCCCTCAGTTGCTCATCCGACTCCAGCCTCTTGAGAGTTGCCTTCCCGGCCAGGCTAAAGTAGTCGTGGTTCCAAGTAAGGTCAAACGGTTCTTGGACCTCTATGCCGGCGCGAGCCACTTCTTTAGAGAGCCGCGCGGACCCAGCGAATCTCTCCCCGAACCGTGGACAGGGGTGATCTTTCCTCTTGCACGGGCCTTCCCGGTGACGCCAAATGCACTCAAGCGAACAGAGCGCAACGCCGCAGTCGGGCGGGCAAGGAAATCTTCCATCTTCCTCAAACTCTCCTCCACATTGGAAACAGCTGCTGCCATCCTGTGCCACTCTTTGGGGCTCTTGCTTGAACTCCTGGGAAGTGGCAGCGCCTCCTCCTGTCGGCGAGGCATCAGTCACTGTCAGCGCAGTCCTCAAGTTCATGCTCATTAAGGGTATGAGCGCCAACACTGCGGTGATTTCATCACGGGTGGCGGCACTCAGCGCCAGTGGCCCCGCTTGAGCCAGCACGATGTCATTGAATACCACCTCCAGCAATGACATCAAGGGCCTGCGGAAGCTCATGCCAAAAATGGCATTCCCTACCCAATGCCGCAACTCGAATTCCCTCAACAGACAACCCAATCAATTGCACCTGTTTGTCCGTGGCTAACTTGAATACTACTCCTTCCACCCCCTTCTATCTCGCCTCCTTGCAACGCTCCCTCGGTTGCCGCAACCACCCGTTTGCCTTCATTGAGGGGAAGACCAAGGCGATCGCACGTGGCTTTGAACGCCTGGTGATACTCTGACATTTGGCCCTCTAGGACCGCTCGGCATCCTCTGCTCACCTTCCGGAGCTCGTGAAAGGACTTGGAAATGACACTGACCCGGTCACCGGCAGGAAATTCTGCCGTCTTCCGCACCTCGGTGTCCCGCGGCACCCCGCTCAAGTCAAACACCAAGTGCCGCACAATAGCCTGGGTCAGCAACACCGACGACAACCAGCCCATTGGTATGACCGCCATGGCCGGGTACATCGGTTCCCCCGGTGCTAGCCCAAACACGGAGGAGTCCACCGCTTTTCCAAAGGCCATAAAGGACACCCAGGCTTGGGGTAAGGCAAACAGGTTGTAGCAACTAGTCAGATCCTCACTGTCCACCAGGAGCTCCTCATCCTGCTCCAGGCTAAACATGGCCATCTGGCCCAAATAGGGGAAGTGGATATCGTCCCCTGGCCGCTGGTAGGAGTTGGCGGGCACCAAGTTGCTGATAAATCGTTGGAGCCGCCGCTCCTCTCCTCCCACCTTTTTCACGTTCGGCACCGCATTGCTCCATTAAACACTGCCATAAGGATCAAATAACATAAAATTATATATATATTATATAATATATATAAATTATGTATTTATATAATTTTTGCATATATGCAATTTTTATTTTTATTTCAAAATATATATTTTTTAATAAAATATATAATTTTTATTTTATATATAAATAAAAATTATATATATATAATAAAAATTATATATATATAATTTTTATTTTATAATTTTTATTTTTATATAAAATTAGTTTTATTTTGATTTTTGTGAATTTTAGCAAACACATCAAATTTATTTTCAAAACTTTTTTGCGAATATGTATTCAAAATCTTTATAAAACGTATTGATCATTTCGCGGCATGCAACCTTTTTCCATCTTGGATTTGTGTGCAGGATGAGGACCTGCATTGCTGCAGCTGTATCTATTTGTCTGCAAACTCACTCTCGAATGGCAATGTTCAGCGATGCTCCAGGTGCAAAGCAAGACGGTATTTGGTTATGGCCTTGTGCACAGCTGTGATCGGTTTGGCCGACTGAACGCACTTAATCATTAATTTCTTGATTTGCAGGAGGTCAAAGCAGGATTTATTTCGTCAGCTCGGTGTGCCAAGTGGAACAAATCATGGAATTTCTTGGTGATGCAAAAATAATCTCCAAGTAGACCCCATGCAGTTTTCGCCGCTTTGTAGAGAGCAATGAACTCTGTAGCCACCGACTGAAGCCGCCGAGCCACCTCAAATTGTCCAACCATGCATATACACATGCATATAAAGAAAACAAAAATAACGAACGCTGAGTATCTAAAAAGGAAAAACATATGTATATATATATAAGCCGGGGCGCCTGATCGTCAAGCCGCGGTACGTCGGGATGATCAATGACCACTTGATCATATTCGCATGATCTTTCCAGCAGCATTTTGATCAAAACGTCGTTTTTGTCGCTATGATTAGTTTTAGCGGCCCAAAGATTGCAAATCGGTTGGGTGAGCGCACGTACCTCCACGGCTCTGCCTCTGAGATTAGGCCACTTCTTCTCTGTACCAGCGAACTTGAGCTTTGTCAAGTTGTGAATAAATGTTGTCATTGAAGTAGGAGCATACCTATAGTCATGCACAGAGCCATATATGTGAGCATGCATATGACTATTAAGTGCAATCGTGCACCCCAAATATATGTAAATATAAATCTTATATATAGAATTATTGCAGACAGAGCACGATGACAGCTCTTCACATAGCTGGTGCAGTTGACTGGCATATTTGTGCTCCAACAAAACTGTCAGGACACCGCCCAACAAATATTGGTCAGTGCCTGATGCATGATGTCCGGGTTCAAATGCAACCCTGTGAGGCCTGGCACTTTCCATAAGCTGATGGTTCTAGGAATTATAGTGAAGCGTGCTTTCCATTCAAGCGGTGACATGATGTTTGGATGTGTCTGTCTACGGGTTTGGAATAAGTTTTCCCTTGAAGACATACATAACTGACAAGGCAACTTTCCGTTGTGGCCAGGCAGAAGCAACCATTGAGGGTGCCAAGCCAGATCGCAGTGCACTTGCCAAACTGCTGCGAAATAAGCACCTGCTGTCAAAGTGGACAGGTCAAACTCTCACAGTGGCACAAACTCAACTTAGGTAACTCTCATCTGCAACACTGTCGACATAGAGGTACAATTTGTACAGCGAAATATTTGGCAAGGTCGACCAGAATAGTTATTATAGAACCACATGCAAATTAGGATGTCTGCTGGATGTTTCCGGAACAGATAGAAAGGAAGTAAGATTCTTTTCCCCCTTTCTTGGGAAAAATAGACGCACTTTTTTTGATCTGCTGGATGTTTCCGGACATGGAAGAAGGGAAAAGAGATCGCTGTATTTTCCCTTCACCTATTGTTTGATGTGCTCGATGTTTCGGGAAATGAAAGGAGGGAAATAAGATCCTGATTTCCCCTGATCATTGTGAAGAAGAAGCACGTATTGCTTGAACATGTTTGAACATGTTTGCCTTTTCGATGTTGCGGGAAATGCAAGATGGGAAAGAAGGTCCTTATGTCCCCGAATCACAGTAAAACAACATGCAAATTAGGTTGTCTGCTAGATGCTTCCCGAACGGATAGAAAGGAGGTAAGATTTTTCCCCTTTTCTTGCGAAAAATAAACGCGCTTCTTCTGATCTGCTGGATGTTTCCGGAAATGGAAGAAGGGAAAAGAGAGCTTTATTTCCTTTAGTAAAAAAAACTATTGTTTGAAGTACTCGGTGTTTCGGGAAATGAAAGAAGGGAAATAAGATCCTTATTCTTACTCCCCTAATCATTGTGAAGAAGAAGCACGTATTTGTTGAACACGTGTGAATATGTTTGAACATATTAAACTCCTCGGTGTTTCGGAAAATGAAAAACTGGAAAGAAGATCCTTATTTCCCCGAATGGCAGAAAAACAAGAGAAACCAACGAACCCGAATGCAGTCATGCAAAACACTTTCGTGAATGAAACAAAATTTTCTAAATAGTTTTGTGCGGTTTTCCATCTTTCCCTGTTACAGCACCAGTGCACTGTAGACTGTGGAATGTGGAAGGGGGTGGAGTGCAAAGTGTGGAGCGTGAAGAAAGTGCAGTGTTGCGTGGGAAATGTCCTGTGTGGAGCGTGAAGTGGAGAATGTGGACAATGGAGGGTACAGTCTAAAGCGTGGAGTGTCGAGTGCGGGGTGTGAATGTAAAGTGTGGAGTGTAGAAGCGCCGCTGTCAGAAGATGAATTGGATTTTTCGTGACAGGCACAGCACTTTGGATGTATCCATCTTGCTTTTGCGTGGCAGGCGCGGCACTTCAGACGTGGGCTGCGTCAAGTGGTGGCAACCTGCAGTTTACGTGGCAGGCGTGGGACACCGTACGAGTCTCATCTCACATGGCAGGTGCAGCATTTGGCGCAAATCCCTCGTGCGTGGAATGTCATTTTGCGTGGCGGGCAGGGTATTTAGTTTTTCGCACTCTAGACTCCACGCTTTAAACTTATACTTCACATTCCACACTATACACTTTACACTCCAAACTTTACACCTTACAGTCCACACTCCACACTCCGCACTTTATACTCCACACTCTACACTTTACACTCCAAATTTCACACTTTACACTTTACACTCCACACTCTACACTTTACAGTTTACACTCCACACTCCACTCTTTACACTTTACGCCGCGGACTTTGCACTTTACACTCCGCTCTCTACACTTTGCACTCCACACTTCACACTGCACACTTTACACTCCATACTCTACACTTTGCACCCCACTCCACACTCCACGCCATGCACTTTGCACTTTACACTTTGCACGCCACACTCTACACTTAACACTCCACACTTTACGCTTTACACTCCACACTTTACGCTCTACACTCCACACTCTACACTCCACATTCCACACTTTACACTTCACACTCCATACTCTACACTTTACACTCCACATTCCACAAATTGCACTTTGCACTTTACACTTGCACGGCACACTCTACACTCTACATTACTTTACACTCCGCAGTTTACACTTTACATTTGACACTCCACACTTAACACTCCACACGTTACCCTCCTCACTTCACACTCTACACTCCGCACTTTGCAATCCACACCTTTGACTTTAAAGTTGGCACTCTGCACTCTAAACTTCTCACTTTACACTCTACACTTTACACTTTACACTCCACACTTTACACCTTACACTCCACACTGCCACACTCTACACTCCACACTTTACACTTTACACTCCACACTTTACACTTTTCTCTCCAAACTCTAGACTCTAAACCTTTTACACTTTACGCTCCACACTTTACACTCTACACTCCACACTCTACACTTTACACTCCACACTCCACAGTTTACACTTTGCACTCCACTCTTTGCACTCCACACTTTACAGTTTACACTCCACACTCTACATGACGTATCAATATTGCGCCTGTCGCACGAAACGACTTTCGACACTTTTGCAGACACGTGGGAATTAATGTCAGGAAGTTCCACGCTTGCCACGCAAAAAGGGCATTGCAACCTGCTTTGACGCCTTCGAAAAGGAGAGCTTTTGCAGCGTCCCGCATAGACACGGCGACGCCAGAAGGAAACCAGAATCGAGACGAGATTCTTTGAGTCTCAATACGAGCATTTCGTGCGAGACTTCCTCACATTTTTTCATTCTTCGTAGCTTCAAAATCAACGTTTTCGTAAGAGTTTTCTCATGAACCTCAAGATTTGTTACCTCAAAATCGATGTTTCGTGCGAAGTTTCCGTCAATTTCATCTCACATCTCACAAAATGCCACGCCTGGCACGCAACTTGCACGTTGTCACCACCCGACGCTGACAGGGCGATTCACAAAAAACACGCAAAGCGAAACGTCTGAAGTGCTGCGCCTGCCACGCAAAATGACGACGAGGATCTCCAAAGTGTTGCGCCGGTCAACTCATCTTCTGAAAACGACGCGAACCTGCCACAAAAAAAACAACACCTTATGAAACATGTTGATGTTGAAATGTCACAAAGCGCCACGCCTGCCACGCGAAACGAGGCTACGCGACGTTTGAAACCTCCAAAAGCGATTGCTTTTGCAGAACTCGCCACAGGCACAGTCATATTACTCTCACGACGGTCACTCGCGGACACTTGCGAACGGTTGAAGGACCAGCGGACACGTCTCAACCCCCAAACCCCCAAAGTAAAACGAAAACCCTTCGCTGCATTCAGGAACAAATGCAAATTATGTTGTCTGCTGGACGTTTCCGGAACTGATAGAAAGGAAAGAAATCCTTATTGTCAGCTTGCACGCCGAAAAAATCATCATTACATCACGGGAACCCCGTTTAAACCGAACAAGAAACAATTCCAATATTCCGCTTAAAAATGTTTAAAGGGAGGTGTTCTTTTCGAAACAGTTTTTTGTTGGAAAGAGATGTGTTTGTTTGGAAAGACTGTGGTTCCAGAAAAAAATTGGTCTCACGTATTTCTGGCGGTCTTTGCGGGGTATAAGCATTCAGACCGCACAAGAAACAGCTGGTATGACCACCAAACCGCAATGGGAACCCCCGCGCCTTTTTTAGGTTCGGTCATTTCCCACCTGCGTTTTGGACGTTTTTGAAGCGGTTTGGGAAAGCTTAAAATTGATAGATGTTGAAAAAATAAGGTTCTTAGTTTTTTTTGCGAACGTGCTTTCAACAAGTGTCCTAACTAGTTCCTTTTCGCATCCCAAAAACGGGATTCTAGGACACTTGTTAAAACACAACAAACAAGACAAAACACATGTCGACATGTTTCTCTCATTGTTCTGATCTTTAGTTTAACTTTAAATCTAAACCCGCTCTCCCTCATGTGCCTTATTTAGCTTCATTTTGGATTTAGATTCATTCGAAGATCGCGCTAATCCACCAAAATGTCTAATGTGTTCTTGTTTTTCCATGTTTTCTCAGCGTCCATCTTTTCTTGCATGTTTGTCTCATTGGGTCAATTTTTTATTCCCCAACAGCGTAAGCTAATGGGGTCTTCAGCCCAGAATAGCTCTGGTGTGGACTGGTGCAGGGGCGGGTCAGGTTCAACGAGGTTCCGGAGACAGTTCCGAAGGTTCCCGAGAGGGTTCCGGAGAAGGTCCCGGACAAGGCTCCGGAGAAGGTTCCAGGAAGCCTTGGTGCAACAGGTCAGGTTCGACCTTTTTCGGAACCTTCTCTGAAACCCTGTTGAACCTGACCTGGCTGTGCACCAAAGCCTCCCAGGCCTTCTCCGGAACCCATTGAACTTGACTTGGCTTTGCACCAAAACTTCTTCGGAACCTTCTCCGGTCTGTCGAGCCTGACTTGGCTTTGCACCAAAGCCTCCCAGACCTTCTCCGGGAATCTTCGGGATGACCTGGCCACTGGCTGCTTCTGGCTGCTTCTCCGGAACCTTCTCCGGAACCGTGTTGAACCTGACCCGGCTCTGCGCCAAAGCCTCCCGGAACTTTCTCCGGAACCTGACTGGCTCTGCACCAAGACCTTCTCTGGAACCTTCTCTGGGACCTTCTCCGGGAGCCTCCAGACCTTCTCCGGAACTTTCTCCGGAACCCTATTGAACCTGACCTAACTTTCCACCAGAGCCTCCCGGAACCTTCTCCGGAACCTTCTTCGGAACCCTGTTGAACCTGACCCGGCTTTGCACCAAAGCCTCCCAGACCTTCTCTGAACCTTCTCCGGAACCTTCTCCGGAACGCTGATGAACTTAGCCTGGCTCTGCACCAGAGCCTCCGGAGAAGGTTCCGGAGAAGGTGTGGGAGGCTTTGGTGCAGAGCCATGTCAGGTTCAACAAGGTTCCGGAGAAGGTTCCGGACAAATATCCGGACAAGGTTCCGGGAGGCTTCGGCGCTGAGCCAGTTCACGTTCAACAGGGTTCTGGAGAAGGTTTCGGAGAAGGTTTGGGAGGCTTTGGTTCAGAGCCAGGTCAGGTTCAACAGGGTTCCGCAGAATATTCCGGAGAAGGTTCCAGGAAGCCGTGGTGCAAAGCCAAGTCAGGTTCAACGGGTTCGGGGGAAGGTTGGAGAAACCAATGCAGGTGAGGTTCATTTAACTCACGGAAATCTAGCTGAGGAGTTTCCAGCGCTTGGCTTCCCAGCACGCTTCAAAAAGATTGATAAAAATAAAACGTTGCGGCTGTTGGGGATACCACCGAAGGTTTTTTTGGGTCAATTTGCGCCAAAAAATGGTCCTGGCTTGCAAAAATTGTTAAGCGTCAACCGTACCTGGTGAACTGAGCGCATCCAGACAAATCAGAAAAAATGCAAACACCAGATCGTACACAGGGAACAAAAAAACAAACACTCGACTGATTACGGGGAAAAAACTGCAAACACAGCTGTGCCTGGTAAACATATTTTTCCATTTCCGAGTGAATCTGTTGGGATGGTCAATTCTTGGTTTGAAAATGCACGTGTGCGATGCATAAGACCATCAATTTTCCTAATAGGCCTAACAAAATAAATTGATATTGGGACCTTTTTCAAAAGATGGGTTTGTCTTGAACTGTTGGATGGAAAATGATTATGAATGGTAAAGGTGGTAGAAACTCCAGTTGAGAAGGATTCCAACAAGAAAATTCTTCAAGGTTCCCCATTCACAAAGATTCCTATGTCCGAATGCTTTCATCAGAAACCGTGTCTATTTCTGAAAAGTTTCCATCGGGAAAAGTTCCTGCTGGAAAGGCTTCTCATTGAGAAGGGTTGTCGCTCAGTAGGTGTCAATCGCACGGAGACAGGTTCAAAATGGAAAGGTTGTGTTTTTTGGTGAGGTTCCCATCCATCTGTAATGGTTCCCATTGAGAATGGTTCCCAATGGAGAAGGTTCCTGTGGAACAGGTTTCAAAAATCCAACAACTAATCTAAACATGCTTGCGTCTGAAATTTCAATGGCCTAATTGTTTCCCTCAAATGAGGAAACCTTGCCAAGAGGCGAACCTCAACAAAGCGGGATTGGTCAATATGGTGACAATATGGGAGGCCTGAGCGAAAAAACTGTTCAAAAGAGGCTCACAATGCCAAAACTAGAGCAATATGGCAAACAAAGCGTTTGTCTTACCCCCAAGTTTGAGAGGAAAAAATGAAAGCGAAAATTCAGTGGATTGAGTTTTCAACTTCAAATTTCAGCGTGAAGGTCCGGTACAAAACTTCAGCGCGATGTTTTTTTATCAAACATTTGATGCAACATGTCTTCGCAAAAGTTCAATGCATTGAAATTTTATATGAAACCTCAATGTAAAAGTTCAATGCAAAAGTTCAATGCATTGAACTTTTAGGCATAAAGTTCAATGCAAAAGTTCAATGCAAAACTTCAATGCATTGAACTTTTATACCAAAAGTTCAATGCAAAAGTTCAATGCATTGAACTTTTGGGCAAAAGTTCAACGCAAAAGTTCAATGCATTGAACTTTTGGGCAAAAGTTCAACGCAAAAGTTCAATGCATTGAACTTTTGGGCAAAAGTTCAACGCAAAAGTTCAATGCATTGAACTTTTGGGCAAAAGTTCAATGCAAAAGTTCAATGCATTGAACTTTTATGCCAAAAGTTCAATGCAAAAGTTCAATGCATTGAAGTTTTGCATTGAACTTTTTTTGCCAAAAGTTCAATGCAAAAGTTCAATGCATTGAAGTTTTGCAATGAACTTTTATACCAAAAGTTCAATGCAAAGTTCAATGCACTGAACTTTTTCACCAAAAGTTCAATGCAAAAATTCAACGCACTGAACTTCCGGGCTGAAGTTCTGCATTGAAGTTTTGGGTCAAAAGTTCATTGCATTGCGTTTTTTTTGCGTTGAAATCCGAGATCAAAATATGTTTTTTTGTTTGAAATGCTGGGTCAGGGTTAATTTTTGTGAGGTTTCCTTGGTGAAATCTTGAAGCCTTGAAGGTGTGCGGTGAACTTCGCATCAAGTTGTATAGACGGAAAAAACCACCTACTGTGCAAAATGATCGGCGGATGTGCAGGTGAAGAATGGGAACCCATCACAGGAAAACTTTTTGGGAACCCTCTCAAAGGGACAAACAGTGCATTTTTCCAATTGGAATTGCCGAACAAATTGGGAAAGTTTCGACATCCATGTGGTATAGGAAAAACTGGGGGGCGGCGTTATGTTTGTGACTTAGGAGGCGTCTAAACTTTCATTTTTTTGTGGCTGGGTTCGCGCACGAATTTGGCCTCCATTCTATGCCCAAAATTCGCGTGCGAACCCAACCATTCAAAAACATTTGTTTGGCATGGAAACCCATTGAGCAAGGTTTTGAAAATTCAATTCATAGCCTAGTGATGGTGGCCCTTTCGCAGAAAAAACCACGGACTCACATTTGACAATAGATTTACAACACCCAGCCGACAAAAACAGTTCTTAAAAACCTTGCATGGCAGAAAGTCAGCTGAATTACATGACAGACAGGCAATGGGGAATAAATTTTTGGGTTGGAAAACTTCAAGTAATTGTCAAACCCTGGGTTTGAAACGCAATATTGTGAAATCACTTTGAATGCTGGGCAGCAAGAATTTTATACACAGAACATATCAAAATTCTAGTGGTGGGCAAAAAAACAATTGAAAACGTGCCTGGTGAGGATTGGTTGTATTCAAAGTTTCTTTTGTGAGCAAAATTTGATATCCCAAGACACGCGAATGGTGTTTTTACTCAACGCGCAGCCTTTGGAATGCAGCAACTGTGCCTTAGCGACTTCCGCTGTAACATGCTGACCCACCACTCAGGGGTCTCTCCAGCATTGACGTTTCCCCCCTGACAAACCTCACACATCCAAGCAAAAAAAAACAATGACTTGGGATGTTCAGTCTTCATCTTTTTTAAAGTAGTTACATCCAAATCTTACCTATATATTGGGGTTCTCCAGCCCTTAAAATTACTGAAAAAAATAGTGCCACCCCAGAGCCAATGTATCACTAGAGGAGTCTTTCCGAATCTATTTTGCAAAAAAATCATGCAATCCAACCCACAGTTAATCAATCACTTGGGCCTTTGTAGATTTCAAATGTACCTGATGGAAATAATTGTTCCAATTGTGTTGCATGACTGCGGGCTTTCCAGCCATCAATTTCCTTGACATAAAAATGAAAAATCTCTCCCAGGAAGTATGTGTTTGATATTATCTGAAAAAATACAATGGTTTGATCATATTTTTGGATATTTTTGGAACAAGGACATATTTTTTGAAAGAACCATGTGTTTTGAAAAAAACTGCTGTTTAAAAACAAAACATGTTTTCAAATCAAAAATGCATGGGTTGTGGTAATTTTGAAGTATTGAAGAGTAAATTTGGTGTAAATTTGATGTAAGGTTACACTTCATGGGGTGTAAATTTGCACCAAACTTACATCAAACCTACATCAAACTTACACTTATGAAGTGTAAACTTGATGTAAACTTATGCCCCTGAAGTGTAAGTTTACACCAGGGTTTCATTGGCATCTGTGAATTAACATCAAACTTACACCTGCAAGTGCAATTTTCACTTGCCAGTGTAAGTTCGGTGTAAACTTACACTTCAGGGGCGTAAGTTTACATCAAATTTACACCTCATAAATGTAAGTTTGATGTAAGTTTGATGTAAACTTACACCCCATGAATCCCATGGAGTGTAAGCTTACATTCATCAAACTTACACCAAATTTGCACCTCAATACTTCAAAACTTCCAAACTTAGGCCATTTGTTGGAAAAAAACATGTTTTTCTTTCCTTTTTTTTATAGTTTTAAAAAATATCAAACACATACTTCCTGGGATAGATTTTTCCGTTCTTATGTCAAGGAATTTGATGGCTGGGAAGCCCCGAGTCATGCAAAACAATTGGATCATTTTTTTCCAAGGCATAGATTTGAAATCTGGGAGGGCCCAAGTGATTGATTAACTGTGGGTAGGATTGCATTTTTTGTTCTAAATAAATTTGGGAAAACCACTCCTCTAGTGATACATTGGCTCTGGGTGGTTGGCGCTATTTTGTCAATAATTTCAAGGCTGGGGAACCCCCACAAAAATATATATATATTATACAGTATATATATTGGTAAAATTTTGGATGTAACTACTTTAAAGAATATGAAGACTGAACATCCCAAGTCATTGTTTATTCTGGTTGGATGTGTGTAGTTGGTCATGGACTAAACGTCAAGGCTGGAGAGACTTGCCTGAGTGATGGCTCAGGACGTTGCAGCAGAGGTCGCTAAGGCACAGTTGCTGCATTCCAAAGGCGGCGCATCAAGCAAAAACACCATTTGCGTGTCCTGGATTGCCTGTGCAACAAATCCTCACACAGCATTTATGTGTTTGTCCACCATATCTCTTTACAAGTAAAACCCCAGCCAGCCTTGTTTTTTTGTTTATAACATTTTTGCTGCTCAGCATTCAAACAGTTTGATTTCACAAAATGTATTTCACTTGAGGTTCTCCAGCATGTACTTTATTGCCAATCCTGTCCAAGTCTAAAGAATCAATCAAGGATCTCAATGAAGATATCCATCTCAATTCCAGTATGTTAAGTTCGAAAATAGGCAGTGGTTAAAAAACAGAACAAACAAACAAACAAATGAACGAACAAACAAGCAAGCAAACAAACAAGCAAGCAAACAAACAAACAAACAAACAAACACATGAACACCCATGAGAAACCATGAACACCCATAAGCACCCATGAAATGAAATGTATTCCTGTGATTGTTCATGTTTTTTCTAAAACCAATTTAGCTGACAAGTTGTTATATGTTCAACTATTGGACCATTGTTTTCACAATTTTTGATTTATCATCTTGGGCGTTTGGTCTTGCATTTTTTTCATTCAATGTTCTTTGTTCTAATTGTTTTATATTTCATTTCATGTTTTTTTCCATCCCGTGCTGGTTTGGCACCCACAAAAACTATCCATTGCCACTGTTGCAAAACATATCTATATGTAGATATATACTTACACATGTATTTGTACAGAACGGGGCCCCTGGGAGTGCAGTTTCCCCATGACTTAAGATAATATTTTCAGAGGTTCCACTGCATTCCCAGATGCCTTCCTACACAAAAATCTGACACAGGCCCCGAAAAATTGTTTGCATACTCTTTGAAGGGTGGCGGCACAAATTACTTCCATACTGTTTGGAGGAGGACGAGCCCCCCCCCAAAAAAGGAAACACATAAAAAAAACAAAAAACATAGGAAAAACACGCGGACAAATAAAAAACAATGGGAAAACAAAACACAAAACAATATTTAGGGACTCTTCTCTAAAGCACCCCCTCTCCAAAGAGTTTGTGTGTTTTATGTGTTTTCCGTTTTTTTCGGTTTTTTTTCCCAATGTTTTTTGTGTTTCTTCCAAATTAACTTTTTGGTTTTTCCAATGTTTTTTTTGTTTGTCCAAGGGTTTTTTGGTTTATCTTTGTTCCTGTGTTTTCCTGCCTGCTGCACCGTTCGGTCTACCGGATTTGCAGGGGCCATTTTTTTCCAAGCAAGAAGCGTCACCAAAGGAAAAAACAATATTGCATTTTTTCAAGGAAACTTGCATAAAGGCATGCCCGCACTGTCCTCAAGGAATACAGGGGTCTCTTAAAGAGCAACTGCTTATTTAAGATAAGAATACCTTTTCAAAATAATGTTCGACTTTCTGCAAGGAATTTGATTTTTGTTCAAATGACAATTCCAGTCCTGCACTTTCTTACAAAAACATCACCCTCTTTCGAAGGGATTGCTATATACCTATATATGAAAAGGTTCCCTTTCGCACAAGAACTAAACAATGCCATACTCTTTTCGCAAGTACTGTTGTGTGTCCTGAAGGCTACTTTCTGAAAGGAACGCCACACACTTTTGAAAGCAATACTGGGTATACATGTAAAAACATTAATATATAATATATTTCAAAAAAGTATCATGTAGTGAGTTATGTGATTTCAAAATGATGCTATAAGTTTTCCAAATTAATGTGGTTTCTTTTTCGAAGGAAGATTGCCTAACACCAATGTTCAAGTGAATGCATTTCATGAAGTCATCATGCATTTTGTTAAAGGAATGGCGCGCTCTTGAAAAAGTAGTTTGTATATTTATTTTTTCTCTTAGAGAGACGCTACCCGTATCTGAAATAGTACTAACTCTATGGAGGACATACCATATCTGTTCCAAAATATATGGAAGACATGGTGCAGTTTTTCAAAAAGAATGCCGTGCACATCTCAGGGGGCAGTAATGATACACTGTATCAGAGGAATGCTGCCCTCTCTGCGGAAGAATGCTGCAGGGACATGCGCCACAACTTCCTTAAGGACAGGAATGCCACATTCTTTTCAACGATGACTGATGAGAAGCATGCTGTTACCCTTAAAATCTGAGTTGATACTGTGTTTAAAAAACACGTTTTTCCCCCCAACGGCCTAAGCGAATGGGGCCTTCAGCCCAGAATAGCTCCGGCGTGCACTGCTGCAGGCGCCGGTCAAGTTCAACAAGGTTGCGGACAAGGATCCGGAGAAGGTGTGGGAGGCTTTGGTGCAGAGCCAAGTCACGATCAACAGGGTTCCGGAGAAGGTTCCAGAGAAGGTTCCGCAGAAGGTCTGGGAGGCTTTGGTGCAAAGCCAGGTCAGGTTCAACATGGTTCCAAAGAATATTCCAGGAAGCCTGGTGGAAAGCCAAGTCAGGTTCAACAGGGTTCGGGAGAAGGTTCCGGGGAGGCTTTGGTGCAGAGCCAGGTCACAAGGTTCCGGAGAAGGTTCCGAAGAAGTTTCTGGAGAAGGTCTGGAAGCTTTGGTGCGTTGCCAGGTCAGGTTCAACGGGGGGTTCGGAGAAGGTTCCGGTGAAGGTCTGGGAGGCTTTGGCGCAGAGCTAGGTCAGGCTCAACAAGGTTCTGAGAAGGTTCCGGTGAAGGTCTGGGAGGCTTTGGTGCAAAGCTAGGTCAAGTTCAACAGGGTTCCGGAGAAGGTTCCGGAGAAGGTGCGGGAGGCTTTGGTGCAGAGCCAGGTCAAGTTCAACAGGGTTCCGGAGAAAGTTCCAGGAAAAATTCTGAGAACTTTGGTGCAGAGGCACGTCAAGTTCAACAGTTCCGGAGAAGGTTCTGGAGAAGGTCGGAGGCTTCGGTGCAGCCGGTCAGTTTCAACAAGGTTCCGGAGAAGGTTCCTGGAGAAGGCCTGGGAAGCTTTGGTGCAGAGCCAGGTCAGGTTCAACAAGGTTCCGGAGAAGGTTCCGGAGAAAGTTCCAGGAAGCGTGGGTGCAAAGTCGGGTTCGGTTCCGGAGACGGCCTGGGAGGCTTTGGTGCAGAGCCAGGTCAGGTTCAACAGGGTTTCGGCTTTGGTGCAGAGCCCGGTCAGCTTCAACAGGCTTCCGGAGAAGCTTCCGGAGAACGTTCCGGAGAAGGTGTGGGAAGCTTTGCTGCAGAGCCAGGTTAGGCTCAACATGTTTCCGAAGAAGGTTCCGGAGAAGGTTCTTTGGTGCAGAGCCAGGGCAGGTGCAACAGGGTTCAGGAGAAATTTCCTGAAAAGGTTCCAGGAAGCCTTGGTGCAAACCCAAGTCAAGTTCAACGGGGTCAGGAGAAGGTTGCAGAGCAGGTCTCGGACCAACGGCTTTTTCGGTATACGGAACACGCACACAGTCTCCCGGCCGTCAATCCAATTGGAACAGTTACTAATGAACTATGTAACGATTGGCACAGAGAAGACTTCCCGTCCAGTGCAGCTTATTTCCTGTGCACCCTGTCCTCTAATCCACAGTAGCCATGCCAGCCCTAGGGACCGTTGCAAAACCTCTTTTGCTCGAATTTCGCAACGCTTGGTCCCGACAGATCCGAGCACTTTACTATCAGACCTTCGCCGTCAAATGCCCGAAAAGCCTACATCACTTGCAATCACTAGCCTTTCTCCCCAAAGTATTTAATCTTGACGTGCCATGGCAAGCTCTTGAATTGCAAACGGTAGCAGACAAATGTGGCATCCAACCTGAATGTTTTTACCATCCTAGACCCCTGCTTACTCAGCAATTAATCAACTCCCCTGAGTTCAATCTCTTGTGTGCCGATGCCACGCGCTATCGGCTGGAAAAGAAACAAGACTGTTGCACTGCACTGCGTCAGATAGTCAGTTGGAATATCACAGGATGGCGAACACTCCAATGGTCCAACCCTAAAACAAAAGCTATTTTGCGATGTGCACGTAAAGGAATCGTTTGCCTCCAAGAAACGAAATGGAGCACGAGCACTGCTACCAACTTTCTTCAAACGTACCCCGGGTTCTCAATTGCTCACTCACCGGCCAATCCAACAGAAGGTGGGGGGCTTTCAGGAGGGGTTGCAATCCTCATCCCCTGCACGTTTCGGCTACTTTGACAATGCATCATCACCCCAGGCAAGGCTGTAGCGGCTCAGGTACAAACGCGCACAGACCAATTTTGGATCATATCAGCATACTGTCACCCACAGTCAGTCCGAGATGACTGTAAAGCAATTGAACGCTGGCTAGCTGCAGCCAAGTGGTAGATGAACCGTGTTTTCTCCTTGGTGATTTCAACCGTGGTGATGCACTTTTTCCTGCCGACTGGCAAGGCCTGCTGGAAGCTGCCCGGGGTGAGAATGTTATTCCTGACCAGCCTACATTCTGGGGTTCCTGTGGTTCGTCCTCATTAGATAAGGTAATCCTACCCATGGAATATCCCAACAGGGGTCTGATTCAGTATCAAATATTCTACGACCGCCTTTTCGAATCCTCAGGCCATGCATGCATTTCCATCAAAATGTGCGATCAACCCCCAGTAGCCAGTAGCGCTGACTTACCGACTCACATGACCATGCCTGCTAGTTCTAACAAGTAAGCATTCATTTGCTACAGCTTGAGGAAGCGAGCATTTACTGACATATAAACTGACCAATACAAACATATATATATATATAACCAAGCATATAAACACATAGAACAAACAAAACATAAAACCAAAAGAAAACAACCTAAACGTAATCCGCTGTAAATGATTCCACATCGGACAAACTCGCCAATCAAGCATGGATGCATGAAACACGTGAAACCCTATGGATCGTAACGCGCAAGATTCCCACACTTGTTTTTTCATTGCCAGTAAGATGTGACAGCTTCACATCAGAAGTCAATTTGGATCGATGGATCATTTCACCCATCGATTTCGGAAACCGATTTGGTTAGAGGCGGAATGTCTCCTAAAGGAGGACAACGCAGATGGTGAAACCGTGTGCAGCTCGAGCACAAGCTGGTGTTCAGCACTGCAGAAAGCAACAAATAAGTTAAAGCAAATGGTCAAATGGGGATAGTTCCGAATGAGTGAACACCCGAGAATCAAGGTCTACGGCCGGATGCTTGGATGCATAGCTATGGGCACAGCAGGCAAATCTCGGGTAAATGCAGGAAATCGGATGCATACGAGCGGATGCAGTAGGGCCAAAGCTGCCGGTGGTAGGCAAAGGACTACCAGTGAAATAGTATACCACTCTTGCTATAGGTGACTTATGGTCATGACATAGACATTGGGGAAGCAACAGCGAGAAGAAACAACAATTTGGTTATCAGACCTACCAAGAAGAAGGAAAGACCATAAAGTCAATAACAAGGAGTGGGAGGGAGGGTTTTGAAAATAAGCTGAATGCTTACTTGAGCCAAAATGTAATGAAGCATTACATTGATTAAAACACAAACGAAACAAGTACGTTAAGAGTTCTAACAAGTAAGCATTCATTTGCTACAGCTTGAGGAAGCGAGCATTTACTGACATATAAACTGACCAATACAAACATATATATATATAAAACCAAGCATATAAACACATAGAACAAACAAAACATAAAACCAAAAGAAAACAACCTAAACGTAATCCGCTGTAAATGATTCCACATCGGACAAACTCGCCAATCAAGCATGGATGCATGAAACACGTGAAACCCTATGGATCGTAACGCGCAAGATTCCCACACTTGTTTTTTCATTGCCAGTAAGATGTGACAGCTTCACATCAGAAGTCAATTTGGATCGATGGATCATTTCACCCAACTTCAACTATCGAAACAAGGACTTCTGAACGCCACACCAAACCCCTTCGAAAAAGTGTGAATGAAGGACTGGCAATGAAAAGATGGGAATCAGAAACGAGAAACTGGAAGTTTCCACGCCACCTTGGATCCCTTTGGGAATACAGTTGGCTGATGAAATGGAAACCAAATCTCGGAAAGAGGCAGACGGATGCGTTCGGATGCTTTCAAATCAGGAGGTAGTGGATCCTCCAAAGGCAATCTGGAAATGCGGTCAGCGAGGTCATTGGAATGTCCCGCAATGTGGCTGACATCGAGTTCTGCATGAACTGTTGAAATTAACATACACAATCGTTCCACAAAATAGCACAAGGGAGCTTTGGTGGTAAATAAAAAATTTGAGTTGGCTTCGGCAGCAGTATTGTCACTTAAGCTTTTCAGTGTAATGGAAACTCGCTGGCCAGGAAGAAAATAGCATAGAGCGTAAAGTAAACAGAATTGTGCAAAAGTTTCATATGAGCTGATATCTTTCTGCATATCTGCATTGACAGGGATGTCCAGGGCTAGAAAATCGGCGGATGACCATTGCTCACTGAACCATCTCATATCTCCATTGGCGAAACGTAAGAAACCTCCAACTTGGCAGCAATCTCCATGGGCACAAGCGTCGGCGGCAGCTTCACCCGCCCATGGCAATTTTGGATTCATTGAAACGAAAGGAGTTGCATGTTGGAGCCATTCTTGGTACATACGTAGAATCCGTTGAGAGCTGGTGCTCAGTGATCGTTTATTGGAAGTCGGGTCAAGGATTCGTAACCAGATCCGCTTGTCGGATAAACGGCAGTTTCTAACATCCTCCAGGGATTGAAATGGTTGATGACGCACAGATAAAAGCTTGCCTCCAATGGGTATGGCTGTACCCACTGGTCTGATCGTGAATTGAAGGTTGTCGGACAAACAGGCTATTGTGGTTAACCAGTATCCAGGGTCCACCGAAAAAAGGGTGGCTGGGGCCTTGTACAAGTCTGCATACAAGTGATGAATAAATGCTCGCATGACAGGAAAGATTTGCGTTACCCAGAGGAGCAAACCCACAAACTTCTCAATTTGTTTCTTGGAGGTCTTGGGGCGCTGGAGCAGGTCTGCAATGAGTTTCAATAACTTGTCACGTTTGGCATGCTGCAATCGGATGATACCTGTGGAAAAATTGAGGTTCCAGCCAATCCAACTGACCTCCCTGTCCAACTCTGCTTTGCGCCAGCTGATGGGCAATCGGAAAGCTTGAATGACAAGCGTCACTAAAGTCGCAGTGACCGGGAGAATATCCATACGTTGAACCAAAAGCCAATCATCGACAAATAGAAATAAGGAATGAGCCACATAGATTACCAGGTGTAGGAGCCGTGTCCAAAAGGCCCCCAACCTCCCCCACCAATGGGCGGAGAACTTGGCTCCGAAGGGGCAGACCTTATAAAAGTATAACTTGTTATTCAGACTGAAGCCCACTAATCCACGATGATCTTCCTTGATGACGCACAATTTGTGGGCAGATTTGGCATCCAGGCCTAGGGCGCCCAGCTCCTCAGAATGTTCCCTTAAAGGGTAGCAGCGCTGCACCTCTTTAGCGCTGGGCAGTTGTTGGTGCTCCTGGATGTTACAGTTGGGATTTGTTCCGCATACTGTATAGTCAACTACTAACCGAGGTGGGCGTGAATCTGAGACGGCAACGCCAAGTTTGCCTATGGCAACCCCATGCGGCCAACGTTTTGGCATCTTCTACACTGCCATCAAAACAAATGAGCCAACCCTTGGAGATCTCTTCGTCCACCAGTTGTTGGGTGACATCAGGGTGATCCTCTGCGCTCTTCCAATTTGTCAAATGGATGGATAGGTCTGGTGCAGCAAGATCTTCTTTGTCCGGCTTCATAGCAAAAACATGGGATGGACGAATATCCTCATTGTAACCAGTAGATACCCCCGCTATCAGGTCTGGAAATAAATGAACATCAGGGTCATGCATATATTGGCTGATTGCTGCAAGGGCGTGGAGGCACAAGGGCTGGTCCTCTCGAACTTGCCAGTCCAATGGTGATGTCAGCGGCAGCAAAGAATCAAGAGAATTGCGGAATTCGTTGATGATCCCTTCTGAAAAGGGGGGATCTGTTTTCTTTTGTAAAAAATGGGAAACAAGCATCTTGTGCCAATTGTTATTAAGGATACGGGGGATCCAGTGGTCACGGACTGATCTAAACAAGTTAGAGGAGTGATCGGGTGGTTTGGACCAATCTGGAGTGGAATGCAGGCCTCCCCCATCCACAAAACCTTTGGGGTTTTGAAACAATTGTTTGATGGGAAATAAATTGAAAACATTGGACCATGAAATTGGTGTAGCCAGGGGAGTAAGGAGCACTGAAACTTTTAACGCAAAGGCCTCTGCAAGTGCCTTAGGATAGGCCGCTGATCGTCTGCTCAAATAGACGCCATGTTCATCTTTGACTCCTGCAATAGAGGGATGCGCCTTGGGTCCATGATTGCACGTAGCTGCTAACTCTGCCAGAGGTTGAAATGATGAAGCAAATAACCATGTCTTCATGATATTCCAGTGAAATGCACATGCTGCTAAAAGAATAAGGGCACATCCTGACAGGCGAATCCATTCTTGGGTGCAATCTTCGCTCCAACTCATGGCTCCCGAGGGTTGTTCAACATGTCCATGACCGCCCGAAGAATAAGTTACTGAAACTGAAGTGACACAGCGATCCAGGAGTGTGGCACTATCTTGCAATCTTTGCGTCTCTTCTGGGGTCAAATTAGGAACTCCACTCAGCATATCTGGTGTTCGAATGGCCTTGGGTCCCCCGGGTCGGAGTTTTAGCAGGCTATATTCCGTACATGAAGGAGACGCTGCTGAATACCCCACTACTCCAGAGCCGCAAAGACGTAGGAGTTGTTCGTAGAAGGAATCATCCAGTAAATCCATTCGGGAGCCCACTAACAAATCAATGGAGAGTGCCAGAAAACCTAATTCGGAAACTGCCGAAGAGAGAGGTGCATCCACGCCACTGCAAATATCCAAAAATATCTTTGAACCCTGACAACTCCATGGGGTGAGTAATTCTTGAGAAAAATTGTGCATTGAAGAATTCAAACTCGAAGTCACCACATGATCAAGCTCTGGTCGATAGTCAGACTGCTCTGGTTGAGGATCCGGCCGATGTTCCGTCTGAATATTGGGGTCCGTCTCCATGTCAGCAACTGTTGACAGTGGGGCCAAAATGGCCTGTGATACTTCCTGGTCCTCCCTTGTAGGAGTTTGAAACATAGGTGATACTGATTGCAACTCTTTGGCAACTACACAACCACTTAGTGGAGGAAGCTCTGAGTCTTGGACGGCCGGTGGTGATGAAACTGCAGTCTGTAACGAATGTGTTGCTGCCACAAGTCAGTGCGGTGTTTTATCGTGGTCCATCGCGGCATGGTTGGCACCGCAAGCTGTGCCGTCAGGTTTGGGATATCCACAAGCATGTTCATAGCGGCAATCTTTATTGGAGCACTTGCCGGATTGAAATCTCATACAGAGAGTCTTTTTCTGAGAGCCTCGCCAAATCTCTGAGAGCCATCGGACGCCCGGTTTGGAGCCACCTTTGGAAGACTTTGCGCCTTTGGAGCCACCTTTGAGACCCTTGTTGCCTTTGCTAGGAACGTTGGCTGGAGCTTGCGCAATTTTTTGAAACCGTGGTCTGGGCTGCAGGAGTGTAGCTAGATCCCCTCTGTTCTGAGTGAATTCCAAAAGTGCATCATCCAATGACCATGTGGAAGATTCGCAAAGTTCGGCAATGTGATACCAAATGGTTTTATCGGCCTGCTGGGCTTCCAACATATTGGGAGCTCGTAAACCTGAGTCCTGGTCCAGGCGCACTGAAAGAAGGTTCATGAATTTCAGAGTATATGCCCGGAGTCTGTGTAAATGACACGCCCCCACAAGTGCCCACGCATAATTATGGATCTCAAACATCTGACGAAGCGCATTCAGACCCAGCGATTGGTTATTTATTTCCAAAGAAGGTACTTCGTCAATCAATAGCTGGTGAAGCTGCAGGTTCTCTAAGCGCGGGGCTTTGGATGCCCTGCTCATGGCCATGTCTTCTGAACGAGACATTGACATGCGGAATTTCCAAGGAAGCCACTTGAAGTCCTTCTTCTGGGTGAGCTGATGTGCAAGGGCAAGTAATCTGGAGCTTGGCTGGGTATCTGAGGTCAGAACCTCTGACGGATAATTCTGCAAAAATTGCTTCTTCAACGATGTTACCGTTTCATTGTTCAACTTTGGTGGGAAAACTTCTGACCATGATCCATCTGCAACAGATCCTGAGTGTGCGGCCATCCCTGAACCATCAGTAGAGGAACCTTGAAGGGTTTCTGGCTGTTGTGCGCTCCTCCAAGCTGATCTGATGGAAGCTTTTTGCAAGAGGGTCAAGTGATCATTGTGAGGGCAAAGCTCAGAAAATAAAGCATCTGTAAACTCTGCTGCAGTGGCCGCTATTTCTCGGAAGGTTCTCAGGGTCCAACCATCGGCCATAATCCCTGAAGCCAGTGCCGGTTCCACGCCAGCATCGGCTAAAACCGTTTCCAAAGGTTCTGCCATGGAGACGTGGTCGAGGGTAAAAAGGAAAGAATATGGTAGTCAAACACTGAAATGACTGGGACATAATTATTGGTATAAATGGTTGAAACCCGGGCGACAACAAATGAATTTATGGTGGGAATTTGTGATGAAAAATTTATCCATGATAGTGCTGCTACGTAATGCCGCATCAAGTCAGACTGCATCACTGTCCAGTGAGGCGAGCCAGCACGCTGTAACGAAAAAACAAAATAAACGCTCAATGGCTAGGATGGCCATTAAAAACCTTGTTGTCATGACATGGTCATCACTTGGATGTGCACTCCATTGCAAATGCTCGGTCCCCGAGGCTGGAGTTTATGAATGACATAGCCTATGGAACCCATAAGAATTGAGAAACACTGCACATACAATTGGAAAAACTGTGAAAAATGATCAGTATGTCTGGTCCGCCAGAAGAGCAGCACACGGCTGCATTTTTTTCGATGGCAAGCGGCCGATCGGTTATACCAGCATGGCCTTCCAGGCTTTGACACAAGCGGGTCTTTGGCAAAGGTGCAAGCTAGGGCAGCACTTTGGGCAAATCGAGCCCGATCCGGATCCAAGCGGGCTCCACAAGCAGCTTGGTAGTGTCGCCCTTGGTAATAGGGGAACCAATCTTTTGTTGTGCCAATCATTGCATGTTGAACATAGGAAACAGACGCAACCATCACTTCGTCTGGCTCGTCTATAGGAACCACCATCTTAGGGCGTTTGGCTACCCTCGCTGAGACCTCTTTGGAAACCTCTGAATCGGAGGAGTCCGAGGAGGATGAAGTGTCAGAACTCCCTGACGAAGATTGTTCATCGTGAGCCGCTGGAAGTTGGGGCGACTCGGGCACCTCAACTGGCTTGTTGAAATCGAAGCAGAGCCATTGCCTCGCCATAGAGGTTTTTCTGAAGAACTCGATCTGGACTGCCGGTTCCACAACTGGTAACTGTCCACCTCGGTGTTGGGGTGTGACAAATCTTTTTCCACGTCTGATACTGTCAATCAGCTTTTTGTGGTATGCCAGCTGGCCGTGGACGTCATCACGGCTATATAGCCTCAAGCTCCGTGAGGCACTTTGGCGATGATGGCCTTGAAGAAGTCTCTCTTCGGCGGAGACCTGGCCATCAGCCATAAGCTGCGACCCCCATGAAAGGAGCGTGGACTTCATTGAATGGACCGATAAATGGTCGGCAGTTTGTGGGGTGCTCTTCCATGGGAGCCGAGCCATATGGCGAATCCATTTCAAAGCCTCTGCGTATTGCATTACTGACCATGGTAACTCAATACCATCTTGACGCATGACCGGAAATAAAAAGTCCGGGACTGGCATGTCCAAGTCAGTTGTTTTTGCGTGGTGCCACAACTCATCCAAGGTGGACAGCCATTTCTCTGTCCATGAATATGTACCCAGGGACAAAAGGCCATGCGCCACAAATCCCCATGGCTGACCCCTGGATGATGTCTTGGTTCGCCAACAGGTCGCTCGAAACGACTCCCCATCAAAGCAGAAGCTTTTGAAACTGCACCTTTGTGCGTCAACAAATCTGAGTCCACCCCACACACATGCCAGAATGGACCCCAGTATAATAGTCTCGGATGGTGTACAAGCTGCCATAAGGATTCTCCGCTCGAATTGCACAATCGTATACAGAGAAATGGGGATGGATTCCTTGAGCTCTTTGGGAATTCTGCTTTTTAGGAAACTCTCGATCAAAGGGCGCCACGCAATTTTGAGCTGCTCCACACCTGCATGGGTGGAAATCCAGCGAATAGCCTTAATTGTCAGTTGACAACCAGATGAGCAATCGGAGCTCTTGGCAAGTGATGTCGTAACCAGTGCATCGGCCAATTGGGCCTCCGTCAGTGTACCCAATGATAAATCCAGTGATTTGAGGGTCTTGGCAAAACTGGTCCAAGCCTGAAAATACCGCAACAGTGTTGAAGGGGCGAACTGGTCCAAGAGTCGCGCAGCATGTTGCGGGGCATGACTGGAGGCTTGCAAAGCCACTGCAACTGTTGAAACTTCACCCAAGTTTTTGGTGTCGACGCTGTTAAGAGGCCGTGTGCTGTCTTCATTTTTTTCGGGTTCTTGTCTTTGCGTTAGTAGCGGGGTGGGGGGGGGATGTTAACGTTCATTGCGACTGCTAGGTTCTATTCCACTTCCACACATACGTCATGCTACGCTGGTGTATCTTCTCTTGCACTTCCACACATACGTCATGCTACGCTGGTGTATCTTCTCTTGCACTTCCACACGTACGTCATGCTACCCTGGTGTATCTTCTCTTGTACTTCCACACATACGTCATGCTACGCTGGTGTATCTTCTCTTGCCCTTGGGCGGTGCCAGTGATTAACTTAGAACGCACAAGAATTCATGTCAAAACAAAACTTTTCGAGTTCAATGGTTGTCATAAAAATGTTCCATTTTGTGAGGTGAAATGCTTAAAAATGAGTAAAATCGGTGAACACTACGTGGTTTTGTGCTCATTGAAACACATTGATATGATGCAAAAGTGTGAAAAACCCTCAGGAAATTGAGATTTTACACTCATACTATGAATGTGGAACTTACACCACTGCACGGCCTCTTATCAACGCCGTTACCAAGTTTTTCAGTATGGCCGACCATTGCTGAACCAACCAATCCGATTGAGAGGGATGTTGTAACCTCAATAATTGACCTGACGTCTTGGTCTGCTGTCTTTTTGATGTCCCCACTGGCAAGAGTGGAAAGCTGAGTCCAGTGCGGCTTGATGGCAACGATCTCGAAAAAGAAGGATCTACAGGCCCTAAAACTGTTGCATCCCCTGAAAGCGGAATCCGAACAGGCAGAGGAACTGTTGCTGATTTTGCCCGAGCTTTAGGGATAGGAATGGGTAAACCACCAAGTGTCAAGGCTGGGCCAGGATACTGTCGATGCGCCAGATGACTATGAGGGACTGGCAATGGTGCTGCGCTCTTAGGTGCAACTGGACATGCATCTGGTTTTTGAGTCTCAGAAATCAGAATCCATTCTGTCTCACTGGGATTCATTTGAACTGTCACTGGATGAAACGATTGAATCGCTAGATACCGATGGGCCACTTGACACTGTTGGAGATCCTGGGGCTCGAACACGTTGCACTTGAGGAGATTGTACAGCTGAAGCTGATGAATACTCAAACAGTAACAACAAGCGTGCGTTGGAATTTCTCAAATGTCTCCAGTCCAATTGACCTAAATGAAGCAAAATGCAACTGCGAATGCGACGATCTGGGCCCAAAGCGAAGAAAATCGATCTGAACCGCACTGTCCCCACACGTGTGGGAGCTCCGTGTGGTCGTGCCAATATCAGGCTGCTGCCATCAGGCCGACGCCCCAGGAAAATGGAAGACATGCATGAAAGTCAAAAAATTGTCTGTGAAAGTCAAAAAATGGTCTGGTTGACAAATTTCTGGGAACACATAGGAAAACAGCCCACACCCCCCCGGGGAAAAAAGGGGTTGAAAAACCAACCAGTGAAGCAAAGCAAAACGAGTGCAAAAAACAACGAGGCTGTTGTTGAGTGAACCCAGGGTTGAAGCAACGAAACATGGCTGTAGGGAAAAAGCGCTTCCTTTTTTTGAAAATAAGCTGAATGCTTACTTGAGCCAAAATGTAATGAAGCATTACATTGATTAAAACACAAACGAAACAAGTACGTTAAGAGTGTCTTTCAACCTGGAAAAGATCAACATGACACGAGGAAAGTGTGGCCCTCCTTACAGTCACTCATACGAAGACTCTGTGTAGTAGCGCGACCCACCTTTGAAATGTTGCAAACAATCTGAGCACCCTTTATTTAAATTTGTCCAAACGGCTACTTCATGAGCTGCTTGCTACCCTGCCCGGTTTTTCACCTGTGCTCACCGACTTCTGCCAATCAGCCACCACCATTACAGTACCTCGGACCTTCCTATGGAAGTGCTTCGAGCTACTGGATTTGCAAATACAACAACAACACATTATTACGGCAAGCTCTACGCCCTGTTGGCCTCGTGCTTGCTGTTGCGCCAGCTCAACACTGATCCATGGTTGTAGGTGCTGCAGCTGACGGCCGGCATGATAGGCGTCAAGTTGTGGCAACACCATATCTAGCAGAAATATTAGGGTGCGAAGAGAAAATCCACGAAGGAATTCGGCAAGCAGGTTCCTCATGAGGTGTCCCCCTTCAGCATGAGCCTGTCCAGGGATGGGGATCATGTCAATCAGTACCTGGCGCAGATCCTGTTCAGTAACGAGGGGATCATCCCTTACATCTCTACCGTCACATGGTACTGTATGCAGGTCGGAGCATCCATCACCAGCAGCCTGGAGTAGCGCACTCAGGGTGCGTTTGCAATGATCTGGGAGATCGAAACTAACCCATGAGAGCACTCGCAGAAGCCCTTCACATCGTATCCCATGCGGGATGACCTCAGGGGTCGTGATTTGGAGATAATCTATATGATAGGTGCCTTCTTCAATTGGGGTAAATAAAAGGTGTCCATATGCATGCCTGGCCCGGCCACTCCACGATGGATGCCCGTCTATGAGGACAATGTTATAGCTCAGGTCTGTGAGGGTGTCTGGACGCCACACGCAGAGTCGGTCCTCGAGACAATGAAGGAGCACCACCCTTCGTTCCCCAGTTGCAAGACGCAACATTTCAGGCGGAGAGGCAATTGCTGCTACCTTGGTGGTACCCGGGAAGCAATCAAATTCATTGAGCACTTCATGGATTACGAGTCCAGTATACGATCCCGCAGAGAAACCGAGGACGTCAACATCCCTAATCCCTTCTGGAACGGGTACCGTCACATACTGTGGAAAACAGGCTCGCAGAAACAACAGTTTGCCTTGCGGGTGATAGCACCGGAAGATCTGACGAACTGCAGTGACCCACGTGGGATGTGGTGGTCTTGCATGCGCTGGCCGGATCGTAGCCGCAGTCAACAACCGTATGGCTCGGGTGATCAAAAGCTTGTGATTGGCAAATCTGTCCGGAAGGAACGCCTTCCACGCACTCCATCCCAGTGCAGTGGAGAACAACTGGTATATTGCGTACTCATGTGTGGTTTTGGTCAACCCTAGCTGAGTGATGCGCTGCTCCCAGTCATCTGTCATTGCAAGTGAGGGGCCATAGACTTTCATTTGCGCATGATTCTGAAAGAAAATATCGTACTCATGCTCAGGGCTTAGCAGCCCTCCACCCAATCCACTACAGTGCGCTGTGAGGGGTCGATCCGGCATGGGAGAATCCTCTTGCCAGACATTTCCCACCGAGAAGACCCATTGCGCCCACTTCTGCGGCCGGTCAATCAAAACCTGCGAAGTTCTTGCGGCGGCTCCCGTGTAGATTCGCTGGGCACACTGAACTAAATCAAAGACCTCCCCTTTAATTTCTGCTTGCCAGTCCTCTGGTGTGCGGAATACTGCTGGGAGACCGAAAGTGAGCTCCGCTGCCTGGGTGAGGGCACGGCACTGGCTTCCCATTGTAGCTCTTCGCTCCCACAGACCAAGCAATGCCACGGTCTGCTGATAGGAGAGCGGGGACGGTGGGATTTTCCATGAACCCGTAAGCCAATGACAGGGAGAAAATTGTGGTGTAGCCATTGCGGCTGCCAATCTACTGTGCCAAATAGAGCTGCCGCAAGCGGTAGCCACCCAAATTGCGCCAACTCCGCAAGTCGCGATGGTAGACGTTGCTTGCCACTCGTTCCAAACCCATGCAAAATAGCAGGCCTCATAAAGCCTTGCTCGATTTCCATGGCCTGGTAGATTTTGTCTCCTGGTAATACCTTTATCACGACCTCACCTGGGAGGAGGCTGAGTGTTGGCAGGGCCCCTTGCTCATATGCAGGACGGGCCCACTTATGAAAGTTGGGTTGTCTGCCTTGGAAGCCATCAAGGATTCCTCGCAAGTGTCCATGCCGAGGCCAAACACCCGTCTGGGGAACCGGAAAGGTAACCCACCCTGACCATTGTCCCAGCAGGCTCCAGGCATGACACCAGTCAGCTGCAAATCGAGTGGTGGTGCCTAGCAGTGGCGATCCAAGCAAAGCACTAGAAACGGCAGTTTCAGTGTCACAAGGTGGCTGGGTGGTTGAGAGGTAACCTTCGACATGGTCAAGGTAGGCTTTGCTGGCAATAGTAGCGAGTTCATCTGGGTCTCGCTCGGGATCAGCGAGTTCAGTTTCCAGGAGTGGGCTGCGATGTCCAGACGCCAACACAATGACTAGTCCAGCATTAATTTCCGTGAAAGCTTCACTGACTAGGATGACACCCTTGCTGGCCGCAGGTTGCGGTGCTCTAAGGGTCACCCTCTTGTCCGCTGAACCAGAGCACGAATGGGCAGTGGGAGAGGAGTTGCCGCTTTTCACTTCCTCTCGCTCAGTTGGGTGGGGACTCGGCGGTTCTGACCCACCAAAGTCGACCTCATCCTCAAAATTGCCCGTAGCATCTGGAGGCGGTGCCCGCATGTCAATGGCCGCAAAGTTCTCAACACTACGCGACTTTGACAGCTTGATAGGAGGGCCAGGTTGTTGTTGCGTGGCTTTCCCCGTGTCAACAGATCGTGCTCTCTTATGCGCAGGTGCAATCGGACTGCTCGGCATCAGCTCGGATCATGCCCTGCGCACGATAGCCACAGCTCCTGAACTTCGAAGAGCGTCACAGGCACACAATCGCTATCAATGAGAGCAAAGTTGATGGTCGGGAAGAGAAAGACACATGCATCAAGTATGTAGGTGCCAGCCCAAGTAGGGTGCACCTTGTCCAGGCCTGTGTCTGCCGATATGGGCACGAATACAACTGTGGTGTGCTCACCATAAGGGCCCACGTATCGGATTCTCTCTTTCCACCACGCAGCAACCATGGGCCAGTGACTTAATCCTGGAGTACTGGCAACTGCGTCCGCTAGTAAGTCTCGATTATCAGTGATGAGGTAGACAGTCTGAAATGCCAGGAACTCAGCGGCTTGGCTGACGACCCAGCGAAAGAGGCTGTGCCAAGTGGGTCCCGGTGCAACCTCAACGCCATTCACTACCTTGATCTCATAATCGTGCCTATCAGGTTCGCCAGACTTCTTGTGGGGGTCTCCAAATCGCCATTGGTGATGGACGGTCTGGTTCAAACCGTACTCAGTGGAAATATCTTTATACAGACCCAGTGCTTCCAGAAGGTCATCAAACTGTGCTTTGGGGTCAGGTTCGAACCAAGTTTGCTCAGCTTGCTGTCTAGTAAGAAGTTCCATGAATCAGTATTGGAAGGCAGCAGCCCCTGAACCAGTCTGCGGCCAGAGACAGTGCCGGGTTGGAAGGATTGTGGGGAACCAGCGGAGTGATACCCCTGACCAGTCTGCGGCCAGAAGTACCACACTGGGACACTTGTTAAGCAAAGGAGTAACGAAAGGGAAGGGAGCAGAAGGAGAACAGCGCAGCAAAGTAAAAGGGGGAGGTGAGGGTGGCGCTGGAAATCCTGGACCAGTCTACGGCCAGAAAGACCAGGCACAACACCCGAGGGGAACGAAGAGCCGGGAGAGGGCAGGGAGAAGGGGGAGAGAAAAGGCAGAACAAAGACAGAACCGAAACAAACAGGGGAAGCGAAGGAGCAGGGGCCAAAGACACGGAAAGAAGAGGACGCACCACCCACCAGAGTGCACAGGAAGACGAGAAAAAAGAGGGGTCAAGAAAGGGCAGAGCCAAAGTGGTCACGCCTTAAGCAAAGATCAGCGAATGGCAAAGGGGGAATGAGCAAGGTCAAAGGGCACACGAGCGTAATGTAACCAAGAAGAGGGGAGGCACTGACAGTCCTGGACCAGTCTATGGCCAGAAAAGCCAGGTACCAAAAAAAAGGAGGAAGAGCAAGTAGAAAAAGGCCAAGGAAAGACAAGGAGGCAGAGGTACGTAAGGCCAATCAACCGTCAATAGAGAAATCGTGGAGCCACACGAAGAGCCAAATCAGTAAGGGATAAAGAGGACAATTATCGTAGAGAGCAGTACCAATTCGGGCTCCAATCTAAGGGCTGAGAAACCCCTCTATTCACTGATTTGAGCCGCAGTGGGCAGCGACAAGAAAGCATCAAGCGAACCGAGCATGCGCAGTGTAACTAGATACTTCCTCCGACTGCATCTGCTTGCCCTAAAGACCATATACGTTCTTCAGGGGCATACTTTCCGTAATAGCCTTAGTTTGAAACTCCATTAATGTATCCAAGCCATACTGAAAGCTGAACAAATCTAAAGGTGTCAAAGAGACGAAAGAGTGAAGAGACAGCATCATGATTAGCAACATGTTGAGCGAAACGGCTGGTATTTCTTCTTGTGCCAACGCTGGCTGCGAGATCTAGCTTCAGGTGGCCATGAATCTACCTGATCTAACCAAGTTTCCGGACGGGTCAGACCAGCCGGTTGTTGAAGTTCCTTTCTAATTCGAACCGGCAGATATAGGCCTGCCAATATTCGTCGCCAGCGATGCGAAGTATAACAACCTCGCATATGTTGCGGCCCTGTACTGCGCTGATGCTTCTGGATTATACTGTCCAGAAGGAGGGTGGCATGTTCTGTCATGGCAGTACAGTCGGGCCTTGATTGCGAGGAACCTTCTGCTCTTTTCTGACTCATAGTATCTTGGCTCTGGGGGAGTAGATCAGCCACTGTATCCACTGGGCCCTGAGCAACGGATATTTGCACGACGTTGACCGATTCACGTCGTGACAGGAATCCGAACCAATACCAGGGGTGGTCACACAGAGAAACTATAGGCACAGCTTGCCACGGGTCTGCTCGGGCGCAGCAATTGGGCATTTCCTCGATGCCGATGCAGGGCAGCAATCATTAAGGGCGGCACCACACTCACTTCCGGGTTCACAGTTGCTCCTGCCTCAAGGAGCAACTGAACAAGGCGCGAGCTTCCAAGTTCTACTGCCAGTTCCAGCATAGTTGTCGGCTGTTGCTTCGGCGGGAGGATGTTGGGGTCAGCTAGAGCTTGTATGAGTAGGTGCGTCAGGCTGACCCCAGGCCGGGGGAACCGCAAATCTCTGGAAGCCTGGTACGCATATGCATCAGTGTCATTATCTCGAAAGATTGCAAGTGCGAGCAAGGTGCTGGTATGCCCGCCATCTGGAGTTAGCCATGTGAGATCGAGGCCTTGGCCTAAGAGGTGGCACAGTTCGACGACGTCCTTTTCATATAGTGCTGTCACTAACGATTGATAGTGCTCGGCTGTTGGGACCTGTAGGTTTTGTACAAGATAGCAAATTTCCAAGTCCATGGATGTCATATGAGAACTAATGGCTCGCACTGGGGATAGGATCGCAGCTGTACTGTTCAAATAGAGGATAATCTGAAAAGGTGACTCTAAGTCAAGCCTCCAGGCTAACTGCTTCATAATATCCCATCCGACAGGAGCATTACCCGCCACCTGAATGGCCAGCTCTTCTTTCCCATTGATACCATGGCGCACCAGGAGACGCATTCAAACTTACCAAGTAAGACTGCCAAGTAATTAGTTAGTGGTCGGGAAGCGGAGGTGATCCTGACCAGTCTGCAGCAGGAAAGCCTTCACGCTTATAAAAAGATACTCTAGACTGTTCTAGAATGTTGAGACCAGTGGTTTGAGCCAAGATGCACACGCAATCTATGATCTCAGGGACTGGGGAAGTTGTGGGGGGCATGAAGTGGAGGGAGTCTGCCTAGCATCTACTTAATAGGAGGCAGGTTAGAGAAAGAGATAGCTAGAGCAGTTCCAACTCAATGGGGCCTGCAACAAAACAGCAACTGAAATGGAACACTGGCATGAAACCATTCAGGCACTCCTTTTTCATTCACCGTCGCAAGGTTGCATGTCTACAGTCTTCGCTATGGTCATGTGCCTTGGACGTGCTGTGGGCTGTGGGTGCTTACTGATGTGCGTCCTGCTGCTGTTTGCCTGTCTCAGCAGCTTGGTTTTTGTCCTGTGTTTGCTCTTGGGTAGGAGCCATGAGTGGATCCGCGCTGCTCGCAGCTCCTCTTTCCGCCTGGATCTGTTCAAGGTTCTCTACAACAACTGCCAATTGATTCACTGCCTCTTGGAACACAGTTAGCAGTGTTCGCGCATAGGCTAATTGTGAGTCCTTTCTGTCCACTCCTTCTACTATAGGTTCGAGTGGCGGCACTTGTCCACATGTCCATTGCGCAGCCGCTGCCTCTCCCTTTGCTTGCTCAGTTGTTAAAAAGGCTGTGCGGACTGGGTTGGCAAAGGTTGCAGTTAGAGCTTGCATATCTCGGGCACTATAAGTTCCTGTGGCATCAAATGGCTTCGCACTGAATTGCCCTGCAGGGTCTGAGTATTTGCGTTTGCCATGAGGTATTTCTTCTTTGGGTGTGATATGCCGCATACCATACTTGCTCTCAAAGCCGGTGGTGAAGGTCTCTTGAGAGGCCCAGCAGATCCGTGTATCGTCATTAAGGGCAATGATACAGTCCTTCTTTTTGCCTGCATCTGTTTCCACCACATAAGTGGTCCAGCAGATCGATCTGTTGGCTAAGATGTGGTGTTCGTGCATCTTGTTCGAATAAAAATGGTTCAGCTTCTCGTTGTGCGGATGGTTGGAGATGATAGCAAATCTTCGCGGGCTAACCCAAATCCATAGGTCTTCCTG